>CM061748.1:233699504-234231584 GCA_030979885.1 Lolium multiflorum | reverse complement strand
TGCGTGGTGCTTCTCTTGCGTTCGCGCCAGTGAATATTGGTGCTTCAACCGGAGATGGTTGTTTTGTGTTCTGAGGTAGCAACCTCGCAACCATGCTGAGCAATAATTTCATGGAGTGACAATCTTGTATCACTGGTGTGGCGAGGTCGTCAGCTCAGTCGACGCATCTCAATGAAGGCAGGTTGGGTTGTGCGATGTTTGTGCATGCGCGTTACGGCTCAAGCGACACATATAGTATGTAGAGATAGTTATCACTGAAGGTGGTGTTGGTGGCCTGCACTAGTTAACGTCGGGCGACGGTAAACTTAAAAGTATTAAGTGGAAAAACCTCGTGCCGAATGAGATTTCTCTAGATGCTGATCTCCTGAATAATTAAATTATCCGCTACTTCCATAGTAGCCACTCATCATCTCTTCTACATTGATGAAAAAACTATAGTTTTTTTTAACTGAAAAACTATGTGTTCTTACCAAAGTGGTGTATGAACTTGCCATATTCGTCTTGGTGTTTAAATAGACCTAGTTTGGATTACTCCCTCCATCTCGATTCATAGGTCTGCGTGCATCCCTAGATCATAAATTTGACCAACATAATATAAGGTATATACTAAAAAAATATATATCGTTAGAAAGTTTAGATGTTCTACTTTTCAATGATATAATTTTTATTTTTTAAATTTACATTATATTTACTAAAATAACGATCTAGGGATACGCGCAAGCCCTATGCACGGGGATGGAGAAGAGGTAGTATATAGATTTTGGGTTGGTTAATTGACGGCAGCTCTTTTTTCTTAATTATTAATGTTTTTTCTAAGTTATTTTGTTCCCTAATTTTGTCCTTCTCATCTCTACTTCGCAACATGACGTGCCACGCCGACACCGCCACCACTCTGTCTGCAAAATCGGAATATGGCGGCGGCGGCGGCGCGCGAGCTGAAGCGGCAGCGCGAGGGGGACGAGGTTCCATCCACGGCGGCGATGTGGGCGATGTGGGCCGGGGAGGCGCAGTACGTGTACATGCCTATCGCCGATGCCCTGAAGGCCGCAGGCGCCCGGGTGTGTCTCTTCGCCGCCGTCTCCGAGATCGGCGCCGCCTTCCGCAGCCGTGGCACTGGTGAGCTTCCCC
The DNA here is from genome assembly GCA_030979885.1 of Lolium multiflorum. Classification (NCBI taxonomy): domain Eukaryota; kingdom Viridiplantae; phylum Streptophyta; class Magnoliopsida; order Poales; family Poaceae; genus Lolium; species Lolium multiflorum. The sequence continues at coordinate 234,230,456 of CM061748.1, read as the reverse complement.
ACCCTCTTCCCTCCCATACAACACCTGCCGTGCGCCTGCCCCCCTAGGGTTTTAGCCGCTGCACCGGTTGCGCTGCTTGGGTGCTTTGGGGCTCTGCCGTTGCTTCGTATGCCTTGAATTAATCGAGGCAATACTCAGGCGATATCTGTCGCGCTGGGCAAGATTTTAGTGGAAGGTGGCGGTGGAATGCGGATTGATGTTGGAAGTTCGTCACTAGCGTTTATCTTTTTACTGAATCGCTTGATTCTTGGAGCAATAAAATGTTTATCGCTCAATAAAGCTAGTGGATTTAGCACAAGAGAAACCCGAGCTTTAGCATCTCACACAGTGATAATCCCTAAATAAACTCTTTGGAGACTTCTCATTAGGGATGGCTTTTGCTGAAACCATGAGATAGTGAGGGTGTTTTTCTATATGCGTTGCCATGATTAACTTTAGGTTCATGGCGATGTACTCATGGAAATGCTGCGCCATAAATTCTGGAATATGTTGTTAAATTTGGTTCCATGGAAGAAGGCGTTCTGTGCATGGAAAGTTTGTAATTTGGGAAGATCTATTTTTATGGGAATACTCTGTTTCTTGGCACCAGCAAAAAGAAACAATTTAATTTTCAAAGGCACACTTTAGTCTTCACATAAATCTGAACGGATCACAATCAAATTGGGTTTCAAGAGCTACATAAAAGGATGCACTATATTCTCCTTTTGCACCCAACTTCCATCCTAGTCTATCTTGTTCCTCAGCTAAGTGGGCATCAGACTTTGCTGAAGCTGGGTCTACATCCCTCATTCTGAGCAGCCTCTCCATAGAAAGTTCGCTAAACCTTATACACCCCATCCTTCATTGAACAGATATGGCAATCACAGTCTTACTGCATGTTAGACAATAAATATAGGAAAGTTGAAAGCGAAATATTGCTCTCCCTTCCACTCCGCCCTGAAACAAGTGGAGTTGCCATCCTGCACCTTATGACAGAATGCAAAAACACCCTCGAAGGTATGTATATAAGTCCCTGGAAGGTCAATGTAGAACTTTTTGAAACAAGATGGTTGATGTATATGGTATTTTTGTTTTATGTGTCTTAGTAATTCCATTCCTTCTTTATTCCTTTTTGCTTATTGATGAAAACACGGCTATTGGTTTTGCAGATTTCACTCTTACATTGAGGATTGCTGATCAATCACGTACAACTGGGATCTCTGTGACTTTCTTTGCTAATAACACTGCACTACTGCCCCGCGTTAAGTCAAGCGGAGATGTCATCAGTCTCCATAATGTTGTGGTATAGCTCATGACTTCAAATATCCACTTGTCACATTGTCACATTATATTGCTTTTTTGAGGACTACAGTTTTGCACTTACATTGTTCTTTTGAATGCTTGTATGTGCATTTTTATTCCCTCTTTTTTTAACTATGTATTGCAGTGACTAGATCATGTAGACTTTTTTCTGCAGGTAACAATGCATTGTGGAGAATTATTTGTTACTTTTGACAAGAAGTCATCTTCATTTGCACTTTTTGAAGGGAAAGCATCTACAGAACTCAGGCCGTATCAGACTTCTATCAAATATGAAGAAAGAAAACAGGACGATGAAATTTTAACCAATATGAGAATGTGGCTTGCTTACCATCCTCCAGGTGACTCCTAGTTTAAACGCTAATGCTGTCATTTCTTTGGTCCACACGTCTACGTTATATGTTGTGCGATGTTCCAATCGTGCTATTCGAAAAATTTGCACATCTGTTTCATACTGTCATACCATGGAGGCAAACATGATTATGAGCTTCAAGCCCAGACGCAAAGTCTGCTTTTGTCCATCTGACTTCTGGGTGCTCTTGTCTCTTAAAGGCTATCACTGTTTTCAAAATTTTGCTCCTGCCACTTAATGCCATATGCATGAATGACTAGGCCCCATTAGTATATGATGGTCCTTTCTAATTAATTACTCTCCTGTTTCTGCAAGGGCAACACTATTTGATAATTATTGATACATTAAACTTGCACTGTCACTTATGCCATTGGAGGTAAGGAATGCTTTTGTATATATGGTTTTCATTCAAGTATACTGCCAATCCAAATTTTATTGTACGAAGGGTACCCTTTCTGTTATCTGTTTCTTGCCATGATCTGTAACTGCTTGTCATTTCTATATCTGATGAATTTAAGCTATTCAGATGATTTTAAATATACACATTACACCTTACTATCCTACCATGACCTATGCAAAACATTTCCTAGTGATTTATGTTATGTGTCTGTACACAGATACATGAATTATTTCTGTTTTCAACGTTAAATATATTCATAGTATATCTTTTGCGATATTTCTTGGTGTTTCTAATTGCTATTTTGTACATAGGTCTTAAAGATCTTGAATTACAGCTAAGAAGTGTAAAGTCTGATTCAACTTTTGATCTTGTATGCAAGGTTGGTTCTTTATTCGATCAAATCAAATTTGATACTCCCTCTTTGCCAAAACGTTGGCTGCTCTAATTAAGCAAACATGCCACATCACTTCACTTTTTGGAAAAGGAAATAATGACTAAGCCTCTCAATACTTTCAATTATTAGTCTAATCTGTTATGCAAAGTTTCAGGTGATTTTTTCATGTGACTAAAAAACATTTAATAAAAATCAATCAATATTAGTTGATGTCTTGTGATTTTTACTATTAAATAGTACAAAAGACAGGTCAAGGACTCCGTGCCATTTGGATGCGATTGACTTTTGAATTTAAACATATGAAAAGTTGTTCATTTGATTTAGTGTGGCGCCGTAGCAACACACAGGCTCTGTGCTACTAAAACATATAAATATCTCAACGTTAATTACAGATAATATGAAAGTATATTACATGATGGTTTTAATAATATAGATACGATGTTGCAAATGTTGATATGTTTTTATACATACTTGATCAAACTTTACGAAGTTTGACTTAGACTAAAACTAAGATGCCGTACGTTTTAGCAAAGAGGGAGTACTAACTTCCACCGAGGCAAATCTATTTTTTTCTCTGTAGGTACTTCATGTCTGTCAAGCTTCCACCAGCGAATGGATTTTTTATGTTTGGGATGGAACTGATGCCCCTGCAACTGAGTTTCAGACATTGTACGGTTAGAGTCTGTCATCATTGTTTTTTACTTCTAGTTCAGCAAGACGCGATAGTAAATAAAACCCACTATAGAGCATAGGGTGATGATAGTGCTTCGGACATATGATCAGGGCCTTCATAGGATTGTCTTGAAGTTAATATAACATCTTGAACTTGGGTATAGTAGCAAATAGACTCGGTTTCTTATAAAGTATATGCTAGTTTCACTATTCACTCTTTAAACTGAAAGTCTCTGTTATTCTCTTGATAACTTTGCAGTTTGAGCACGGAAGCATTTACATCAGCCCCTCTACATCTTGAAGAAACGCCTCTACCCAGGGAGGTTTTATGCACACTGCCTTGTATTGGAACTGTCCTCAGGATTTTCTCGAACAAGTTTTCCAAGGAAATACTACAGCTGCAAAGGAATGTTTACTGGGCCCGGTTCTGCAATATTACTTGCAAACAGGAGTTTGGCATTTGGAAAGGCACTTTGCTGCCTTCAAGTAGAGTTCGTCTTTTATCTAATGAAGATGGCAGTGTCGTTGAACGATTGAAGTAAAATCTTCTCTTTTCTCATTAATGCTTAGTGCATCCTAAACTTCCTCTGGGAAAATATTTACCAAATGACTTAATAACTCCAGGATGTACGACAGTCGCTTAACCACCCAAGTTCATCGACAGCCAATGGCTAGCCTCCACAAGGCCTCTGATATTACTGGTATGGGATAATCGCACAATTATGTGATGCATATTTGCTGCCAGCTGCTGTTTTCTAAGGCTTGCCATGTGATATTTGTCAATTCTATCAGAAGTGGAGTTCAATAGAGCAGGTTATACAACACTAATGGAGTCTCTCACAAATGAACAGGTAATACTCATTTCCCAACATTTTTTTTGCATTTGTTCATAAACTTCAGTTGCTCCACTAGTTTATCTTTTGAAGTTTTCAAGAATTGGACTCTATTGCCTTTATCATGAGAAAATGTTCGCCTCAATTGGATCGCAGTGATGGTGTCTCTTCCTTTCTGCTGCCTTACTAATCAAATACTGACCTGGAAGTGTTCTGCAAACTAAAGTCAGCATCAATATTGACCTGTATCTTTTGTGCTAGGTGACGCACAAATTCAAAACCCTTGTCCGTGTGGTGTCAGCTTATCCTTGTCAAGGCAGTGACCTCCATTCACTATTGACTGGTAATCATTGCCTTCGGCTGACTCTCGAGGATCCCACAGCAAGAATTCATGCCTATGTCCACAAGGACGACGGGGTAAGTTTTTTTTATTAGAGAGGTGGGGTAAAATGTTAAGAAGTCAGCCTTACCGTTTATGGATTTACCTCCAATGTTCATTCCCGCAAGTAACAAAAACTACTCGTGCCTAAAAATGCTTATTTTTCTGAAACTGTGTGTACCTGTGTTCATCTAATCCATATCAGGTCAGATTTTTTGGCGGATTTCTCACGGCAGCCGCGTTGACCAGAAAGATGAACAGGCTGCTGGGTGTTCCGGAACCAGAAGAAGCTGACGAAGACGCCCCCTTGGCCAGGAACCCTCCTTGGATATGGTGCTGCCTGAAGTCTTACCGTGTTGACAAGTACGATCCCTGGGGCAGTAGACGGTACAGGATCTTCGGCACAGAGATCAGGGACTGAAATAGGCAGATGGTCCGTCCAAGGTGTGGCGAACTACCTTGTAGACGACGCTGTACAGTAGTATTAATTTGCGCTGCCAACTTAGAAGCAATTAGAAAACCCCGCGTTGCATTGTCACGAACCTTGCACGCATGGACGGAGAGGAGCAGCCTTTCAGTTGCTGCTATTGTTCCTAGAGCCAATCTGTTCTTATAGCACTGTTGCTAATTCATGTACGGAGTATATTCATCGCTGGCTGCATTCTGTATTCTTTGACTCCTGCTCATCCGAGTCCAGATTGTACCCGAGTTTGGCGTGGTGGCCATGGAAACTCGCTGGAGCTCGAGATGAGGAAGTGCGGGCAGTTCCATGACCCCAAGTCTTCGTCGCTGTGGCAATTCCGTTCTACCTCATTGCTCAACAAGGGCGCGTTGACGGTGAGGTCACCAGCAGAATTTCATGGCAAAAGCACATAAGCTACAGCGATTGGTGTCTTTGGTTGTTTATTGTGTATTATCATGGAAGAAACAAAGCAAATCGTCCGAGTTTCAGACTTTCAGCGCGGTGTCGTGATTCATACAAACATGTACAACTCGCTGTTGCTTGATACGCGTTGTACTTAATTTGGCTTGCACTGCCAGTTACCCTGTGTTTTCCCATTGCAGATGCACGCTATAAACACTTTTGAGTGTTGGCTGACAGAAAAGTTGCGGACTTTGTTGAAATGTGGATTTGCACTTGACAAATTGGAATCAGATAGGCCCTTTTTTGAGTGGGTATTGAAAATCCGCACGAGCAATAACGTAGCATTTCTTTCTTCCCAACATGCCTATTTGGATGTTCCCACAAAACAAAGATTCTAAACGTGCCTATTTGGACATACTAGCAAAATTGATACCGATGCTAGCACAAATTTAGGACTCTAATATGGAGCGGACGTTCTGCGGGGCGAACACATTATATGACGCGTTTGGTAGCCTAGCCTCGTCCACGTTGTTGCAGGAACCGGTTCTCAAAGCACCCTCAGGCCAAGCCCTGCAGGAACGTCCGGTTCGGTCATTTCTAGCGAGCCACCCCCGTTCTCGCAGAACTCGAGAACGACGCGTTCCCACAGAGCCACCGGGGGAGATGGCGTGAGCTCGCGCGGGGCGGAGAAATCTTGGCGGGATGAATTCGGTCACCGCGCTTGAAATTTCACCACCGTATATAGGGGGGCTCTCACCGCCGAATACAAATCCCCCATTTCCCCCCGTTTCGAGCTCATCCACCCTTCCCGATCTAGCGACATGGCCGGCTCTTCCTCACCCGCATGGTTGGAGAGGCTGGCGGCGGCGATGGTGGCTGTGGCGGCGGCTACTGGCCGCGGATGGGCGTCTTCTTCCTATGCGTCGATGACTTTGATTGTTTAGTTTCTGTAAACCCTAGCCTTAGATCTTTCTTTTGGATCCACAAGGAGGTCTGAACGAATCCATTGTAGGACATTCCTTTGCAAGAACGAGGTTGTGGAGGTTGTCCAGGTTCCAATCTACCATGGGGACGCTGGTGCTGCCTGCATTTTCGCCAAGGTCCCCTGCTTCCCCGACCTCGGTGCTGTGTGTGTGGCTCATCTGACTGTAAGGCCGCTCTTACTTTTCTCGCTCTTCATTGATGTGGTACTGCTTAAGGGTGTGTTCGGTTTGAGAATCCTGATGCATGGAACAGAATGGTTCCATTCCAATGTCACGGAATGGTTCCAGTACCCGTGTTCGGTTTGGAAAAAGTGAGGAACGGAATGGTTCCGTGCCTGTGTTCGGTTCGGGAAAAAACGCGGAACGAAATGGCAGGATTTTGGTTCAGCTCACCTCTTTTTCAGTCCGCGCGGTGACAGATACGAGCCGTTCCTCCAGATTCCACCAAATTGGTGGAACGACTTGGTTCCGCATCTACAGGGTATATTCCCTTCTGAGGAATGACTTGGTTCCGTTCCTTCCCTCCAACCGAACACAGGGATGGGTGCTGGGTGCGGAACCGTTCCGTTCCATTCCACCAAATTCCAGAACCGAACACATCCATTGGGCTTAAGGATGTGGATGTGGTAATGGTAGCTCATTGATCTGGTAGTGTTTGCCACGTAGGCGCTCATACCATTGGGCTTCTCTGAACTTCTGCTCCTGCTGTCAATGCTGAGCAATGTCTGATTTCAAACAAACTAACTATGGTTTGAAAATCTGAGCTTTCGGAGTTATGCTCAACCGGGTGAAGGAATGCAATTCTCGTGAATTGAAACATTACAAATTCTTGTGAAAATCATCAGCACACTATCCCCCGCACCGCGTCAAAAAGGCCTAGTAGTGCCCCCGCCAAAAAGGCTGACGCCGCGCTCACCTCACCCGACCCCAATCCTTCTCCCTCCATAAATCCACACACCTCCTCTAATGGAGGCGCTCGCTACCGATCCGCACCTTCCCGCCTAGGCCTCCCACCTCCGACCCGCTACTCCACTCTCCGCCGCCCAAAACCCTACCCACCCCCAGCCCCACTCAGCGCATCATCGCCGCCGTCCCCATGGACCCGCATCACCCGGACCCCCGCCTCTCTCCGCACTCCCGCCGAGACGGCCGCTTGTCGCCATTTCCTGCGTACTTACTACCCTGCAGACCGGATTTCATAACGCTGTCTGCGTTGATGATGCGCAGGACGCGGTGGCTGAGGTGCTTATGGTAACTTCTTCAACAAGATCCGTCCATGGCCAGCTTTCCGGAGGCTTTATAAAAGGTGCGGTGGCGCATAAGGCTCATAGGATGGCAGTGATGCTACTTATATGTGAGCGTATGCTTTCAAAAAAATTCAAACGCTGGCTCAATATATTTTTTCCAAATTTCATAAGGTTAAGGTGCAGAAATGCTATTTTCATGAATTGAAGAAACATTACAATTTCTTCTGAAAAAAAAATCAATATAGATTAGTACACTATCCCTCGCACCGCGTCAAAAAGGCTAGTAGTACTAGTGCCGCCGCCAAAAAGGCTGACGCGGCGCCCACCCCACCCCACCCCAATCCTTCTCCCTCCATAAATCCACACACCTCCTCTAATGGAGGCGCTCGCTACCGGATCCGCGCCTTCCCGCCCAGGCCTGCCACCTCCCACCCGCCACTCCACTCTCCGCCGCCCCAAAACCCTGCCCGCCTCCAGCCCCACTCGGCGCATCATCGCCGCCGTCCCCATGGACGGCACCTCCGGCCGCCCCTCAGCCCCTCTCCGCTGCACTCCCGCCGAGACGGTCAGTTTGCTGCCATTTCCGGCGTACTACCCCGCGGAGGGCGGATTTCATAACTATCTGTCTGTGCTGATTCTGCGCAGGACGCGGCGGCGACGGGCTCGGACCAGACGGAGGCCGAGACGGCCGGAGCCACCGAGCAGGGCAACGGGGCTCCAGCGGCCGACGGCCCCGCCGCTAGCATCGAGGGGCTCGACGGAATAAAGATCCGGAGGCGGCCGGTCACGGGGCCGTCCGTGCACCACGTGGGCCCGTTCCAGTTCCGCCTCGAGAACGAGGGCAACACCCCGCGCAACATCCTCGAGAAGATCGTCTGGGACAAGGACGTCGAGGTCTGGCAGGTACGTGTCGTGCGTCCATGGCTGCTCTGGCCTCTGGACTCTGGACCGTCGTGCAACCCAGCGTGTGTTTTGCCCTCTTGTATTGTATTGTACGTGACGTGACACGGAATTCTCGGGTGCTTTGCTATGCTCTGCTTGCGTTTGGCAGATGAAGGAGAAAATGCCGCTGTACAGGCTGCTTGGTCCGCTGGGCAGTGCGCCTCCCGCCAGGGACTTTGTCGCGGCGCTGAAAGCGTCGTACGACTGGACTGCTCTGCCTGCCCTGATTGCGGAGGTCAAGAAGGCTTCGCCGAGCCGGGGGGTTCTTAGGGAGAATTTCGACCCGGTGAGTCTGTGGGATCAATAGCGATGCTAAACTTAGGAGCACGCACGCAGCTTGAACGGGTCTCTTGGTATTTTTATAGTTGTATGTTATCAGAATTCACCTGCTCACTGGGTGTGAATTACATATATATGATGTGTAAACTACCATTTCAGTGATAGCATCTTATTTTAAGTGAAGTCTATTGTTCAAAAAACTGGTTGTTAACAGCTAAACACTAGTGTATCTACGGGTCATACACCTGTAGGTGGAAATGCCACACTAGTATTATTTATGTCACTACTTACTACCCAGTTCAGTTGAATTACCTATTTCCAGTTAGTGAGACTTTTATTTGTCAACATTCACTTAAACAAACCTACTTCTAAGATCAGATGCACCTAACTAATGTTTATCTGGACATAAACAGGTTGAGATCGCTCAAGCATACGAGAAAAACGGAGCGGCATGCCTAAGTGTTCTTACAGATAGAAAGTACTTTCAGGTTAGAAATCCCTTCTCTTTGGGAGATTTGGGGCCCCTTATTAATACACCTCGGAGTTATCCATACTGAAGATGCTTGGTTTCCTTCAATATGTGACCAGGGAAGCTTTGAAAACTTGGAGGCTATACGCAATGCTGGAGTAAAGGTGCTGTATATTTGTCAATATATTGTACTTGCACAAGTCGATGACTTCAGAGTGGGTAGTTGAAACGCATGAAAGTCTCAAGATATGATCTTCTGAACAGTGCCCTCTTCTGTGCAAAGAGTTCATCATCGATGCCTGGCAACTTTACTATGCACGGTCAAAAGGAGCGGATGCTGTTCTTCTGATTGCTGCTGTGTTACCTGATCGCGATATCAATTATATGCTGAAAATATGCAAAAAACTTGGCATGGCTGCTTTAGTTGAGGTTAGTAAATTATTTTTGCTATATGTTCTGTATGCTCAAGCCTTTTGACTCTCCTCTCTTGCTGCTCTGCATTAAATTTGTTTGCTGTTGAAATTTGCATGCAATACTCTGCTCCAGAATATAGATGCACCTTTAGCATTCTGACGAAATTAACATGTGGGATTGTGTTCTTGAAGGTGCATGATGAAAGGGAAATGGACCGTGTTCTAGGGATAGATGGTATTCAGCTCATTGGCATCAATAATCGTAATCTTGGTATGCATTGCTAAGTTTGTGTAGTACTTTCTTCTTTGTAGCATGTTGTAAATCAAATTACCAATAAGGATTGTTTATTGATGGGTTGAGGAAAACCCATCCAGTATAAAAACAAAATGGCACCCGCTGATCAGCCAGTAAATACACACCATGGCAGTTTGAACTTACTAAATAGCAATATATTCAAATCCTATTGGAACCACACACATATCTATCATCTATGTCAGATATGTTCATTACAAGTCATTGCGGGCTTGAGGCTATTTTATCACCTGGATGCAGATTATTTGGTTCTTAGAACGTAGAAGCTAGAGCTACACTTTAGATCTAGAAATTCCAGCCTTAAGGAAATACAACGTGTAATCCAACCTTGAGGAAGTGAAACATGGCAATGTGTTTATAATAATTAAAGATGTTATTATTGTGCTCCAAATTTATGGTGCTTCACGTGATAATATAAGCTCTGTGGGCTATGGGTCATTGGGTTCATAATATTATTGCAGAGACTTTTGAAGTTGATATCTCAAACACCAAAAAGCTTTTGGAGGGTGAACGAGGACAACTTATATCCCAGAAGGACATAATTGTAAGCCACTTCTTTTAATTTTCTGTGAGAAGTAAACAGAGTCATATTATCTATGTTTCTTATTGCTGATATTTTGCACTTCACACTTCCATATTACTAGTGCATCCGTAATATAAAATTGGTTTGGAGTTGGGACAGATAGATAGATTGTTGCAGTATTTTATAATGGAGTGTATCCAGTATGTTCTACAGGGTCTCTACCTGGCAATACAATCATTTTAGGGTTTAATTTGGTTTTGTTTGTGAATTTTGACATATGCTACAACCATTACTTGCTTTGCTTTTCTTAGTTGACATTATTGGCATCTATTGTCACCTCATTAGTCCATTACTGGCATTCTGTACCTCAGCCCTTCGGTAGTACTATGTCGTGAATCAGGCATATGTATGTATTTTTATTGATGATGCAAGTGTGAATGAATGTAACTCGGTTAGCTGAGATGAAACTATTGATAAATGATACTCCTGTTAGTTGATACAAGTCACTGTAGCTCTTGGCGCATGAACATAAATTAGCTTTGCGCAGTTAAGACACATCTATTCGATCTTAACAGCCTCTTTATCACACCATGAGAAAATTATCAGTGTACTGTAGTTTATCTATGCTACTATTATCACTGTCAATATTTCTTTTCAGCAGTCCCCACTTTGTATCAAAATTCCACTTTGTATCAATATTTTGCACAGGACTCTTTTGCATACATCATTCATCTTGACCTTTGGCCTGTTTCAGGTTGTGGGGGAATCTGGACTGTTCACTCCTGACCATATTTCATTCGTTCAGAATGCTGGGGTCAAAGCGGTAAGTCAGCCACGAGACACCTGTAAATGAACGCTGCATTAGCCTCAATCTGGAATCTAGGATTTCTTGCTTTTTATTGCGCTGACTCCTTGTTCATTGCTGCAGGTCCTAGTCGGGGAGTCCCTCATCAAGCAGGAGGATCCTGGGAAAGCAATCGCTGGGCTCTTTGGTAAAGACATCTCACCTGTGAGTAGCCCTGTGTAAATAGAAAAATGGAAAGGGGGCGTGGAATGCTGCATCACTCAGATTTTGTACAGGAAAACTGAGCGACTTGGGATTTTGGAGAGTATTGGTCGGCGATTTTGTTTACCTGGCCATTATCAGCGTTCTTCCTTTTCCTGGAGGTTGTAACCAGGCCTGGCCTTTATGAACAAAGGGTGGAACAGAAAATATATGATCGGATAAGTTGGGTGTGATTGTTAGCAGCTTCACTTTTTTCATCTTGATAGATCATCTCTCCGCTTCTGTATCTAAGTTTGTGTTTGGTTGTTGCAACACACAATTTTGACCATCCAGCCAGCTGGTGATAAGATTTTATCAGTTGATGCAAAAGCAAATTTGCTAATCGGTGCAAGGTGGCTCAAATTGTTCAGTTTTAGGTCTTAAACTTGTTTCCAGTATGTTATGTAAGATAGTCGAGCTGATAAGGCCTATACTAACATGTCATATTTGTTATTTCTGGAAGGATTTCAAAGCGCATATAATTGGAGGAGAGCCGTTGGGGGCGTTCAGTGGGGAATTCTGATCTAGGGATCTAAACGGGTAGGATAATTTTTGTGCTGAAATCGGCCCTGAATCCATTTTAAGGTTTCTATATTGAATTTTAAAGAATCCGGCGGATAAAAATATCAGATTTTGACGTGGTGCTCCGTATATGGTATAGCAAATAGCATATGGATATGGATTATCTGAAATTAATTAGGATAACCCGAAGGTTTTAAACTCGATAATCTGATTTGAGTCAAATGTCAATGCCAATCTCACAATACTAGTAGTTATTAAGTTGCCAAATTCATTTAGCGAGCATGTTTAGCTCTATTTTTTTATCAATGCTTGAGTTTAGTGGAAATTGTGTCTTTTTTCTTAGACCGACAGTTTAAATGCCTCTCAAAATTTGCAAGAACTATAACTATCGGTATTCTGACTACTTTAGTTTCTGGTAGGAGTATGTCCACTTTCCGATTCGAATCCGCTGTACGGCATATCCGCTTTCGAAACCAAAATCGGTTAATATCCGATCCGATCCGAATCCAGAAAAATATGTGATAAAGGATATGGTATGAGCAAAATTCGATCTATTTGCACCCATATATGTAAAGGATATGAAGACTTGACATGTGTGGTCTCTTCTTTCTTTGAACCTTCCTCCAAATCTCACTGCTAACCTCTCTCTCCCTCGTCGCCGGCAGCCATGGTGGTCGGTGATGGGTGGGAGAGGGGTTTGGCTTCTAGTAGCTTTAGGGTTTCTCTTTCTTTTCTTCTCCTAGGCAAATAATCGGGCGGCCGGATCCAGATGTGTTGGAGTTTTTCTTCAACCCCCCTTCTTCATCGCCATGGCTGTGAGATGGAAGACTAGAGAAAGATTTGCAGCAGATCCTATGCCGGCACCCCTCAGCCAAATCCATGGCGAGGCGTTGCTTAGGCTGCCATCACTCCCACACCTATATTCCCCTTTCTCTTCCTTCAATAATTGTTGTTGCGGCTCTGGACGTCCTAGCCTGGTTGGATTCTTATTCTCTAGCCATCGAGGTGACATGCGAGGTTGGGGATGCCTCCCTGGCTGGTGCGGGTCTGGTGCTTGGCGGGGATCCAGTGGTACTGCAACCTGGAGCACATCCTCGTTTCCCCTTTGACGGTCTGAGGCCATCCTGCCGTCAACTCACATAGCCGAAGGGCGGCTGCTCCGAGCTATGTTGTCGGCCTGCCGTCGCCATCTCTTTTTCAACCTCCTGGCCGACGTGCCACAAGAGAAGCCCTTCTTTTGCTCCAACACGATGTTTCCCAGTTGCATCGTCCCAAGTGGTATCGTCCTCGGCCATGGTGCGGATGGCCGTGCGTGGAGGCTTCGCGGTGGAGAGAGCCCTGATCGCTTTTTACATCTTTACTTTAGGGTCCTGTTTGCATATTGTGAGGGCTTGGTTGTATTTTTTGTTTACTTTGTTGTCCTCTCTGTACTTTGTAATCCCACCCTTCAAATTAATGGCAGTATCTAGGTCCTTCAGGACCGACCCTTTGTTCAAAAAAAAAAAAAAAACTGTCTGGTATTGTGGTTTCTAGGTCAGGCTTGTTAGCACCGGTGGCAATAGGAGACAACAAGCGAGCAAGGGTGCGACCACTAGAGAAGACACTTGCCCGAGATGAGGATGATGAGGCTCATCGCATCGACGTAGGTGGAGGTGAGGAAAGGATCTCATCGTAGCTAATGACAACGTGGCTCACCGCATCGACGTAGGTGGAGGTGAGGAATATACATGGGATGGTGAGGGAGCTCACCAACAACGAGATGACTTAAAGTTTTTGGCGCGGGAGGAGGGAGGGGTTTTCGGAGCAAAAAACGGTGATGGGTTTAGAGGGAAGCTAGGGGCGGTGGTGGATAGGCAGCATCAACATGGGAGGTGAGGGAGGGGAGCAGGTGGTGGTGACGTGCGAGTCAACGGCGACGATCAAAAATGGACGGCGGTGGGTACCGGATTTTGGAGACCATGGAGAGATATGCAAGGTGGGTTTCGGCCCATCGGATAACAAACTAAGCCCATCGTAGCTTATGGGCCTATGTTGGATGATGATTTTCTCATATGGGCCATATGACTCCACCTCCATAGCAGTTTTTGACTCGACCCATCTCCTACAACCAAATCAAGCCCGACCCACTGCCCGCCTCCACCCTCCAGCGCCGGCGGCCATGCAGTGCCGCCGCCGCCTCCGCCTCGCCCCCCTCCTCCGCGCGCCGCCGCCCAGCATCCTCCTCTCCCGCCTCCTCTCCTCATCCTACCCGTCGCCGCCCCCGAGCGGCGGCGGAGGGGATGGCGCCGCGGCCAGCGGGGTGGCGGTGAAGCAGGTGACGCGCGGGAACCTGGCGGAGGCGGTGGAGGAGCTCCGCGCGCGGGTGCGCGACGCCGCCTTCGTCGGGCTCGACCTGGAGATGAGCGGCGTCACCAGCGCGCCGTGGCGGGACACCTTCGAGCTCGACCGCGCCGACGTCCGCTACCTCAAGCTCCGCGACTCCGCGCAGCGCTTCGCCGCCCTGCAGCTCGGCGTCTGCCCCTTCCGCTGGGACCCCGCCAAGTCCGCCTTCGTCGCCCACCCGTGCGTTGCACCTGTCTTCTCCCGCCCTGTCCACCATTGCCTAATAATACGCCTTTAATTCGTAGACACATTTTGGTGCAGTGCACATCGTTATGATCTGATGCGCGAGTAGGCGCAATATGTTTTGCATATATTTGAGTTAGTCTACATTTATGGGCTTGGAATGAGAAATACGGTTTGGGTTGAGCTGGCTACCCTTTTTTGGGTTATTTTGTCTTGTGAAAAGCTGAGATTTCTGGTTTCATGGAAAAGCAACACTATAGAGCGGTTTATCTGAACATTCAGAAACACCTTTAATGTAGAATGATTCTTCAACAAGGGATGCCTTGGAGAATTTTATTTTATGTAAAACTATAATGCCCCCTCATGGATAGAGCTTCTATAGCTGATTTGCAACCAATACCTTTCAGTTCCTAGCCAGTTCTGGATCGACCTTTTCCATGACGTAACTTTTTTCCTTCTGGGCAGGCATAACTTCTTTATCTTTCCTCGCAAGGAGCTCCCATATGACAGTTCATCTCATGAATTTCTCTGCCAGACCAGTTCAATTGACTTCCTAGCGAAATACCAGTTTGATTTCAACACGTGCTTCCATGAAGGTGATTTCATTTACCTGTAACTACTTTGTTGATCTGTTACTACATGCATCTCTCTGAATCTGGTAGCCTATTTGATCCAAACCATCCAGGATCAATCATAGTCACTCATTATTTTGTTGTTATTGGTGAGCTTGCGTGCACAAATCATGCATACAAATCTTAGATTGTTTGTCTATTTACAGTATTTCGTTAATCTCAGGAATATCTTATTTATCCAGAGCACAAGAA
This sequence comes from Lolium multiflorum, assembly GCA_030979885.1. Classification (NCBI taxonomy): domain Eukaryota; kingdom Viridiplantae; phylum Streptophyta; class Magnoliopsida; order Poales; family Poaceae; genus Lolium; species Lolium multiflorum. Next base: position 234,215,137 of record CM061748.1, on the reverse strand, counting down.
GAAGAGGCTCTTCAGAAATTAAATGTACTGCATCATGATGCAATATCTGTGTCTCCAAATACTTCTGAAGAGGGAGAAGATGTACCATTAAAGAGTACTGCTGATCTTCTTTTCACGGAGAGAATGAAGATCAGATTCAATGAGTGGCGTGATGCGATAAGAAGCAATTCGAGAGTGGATAATAATTTGTTAGGAAGCAATAAATTCGGCACAGACCAATTCCAGACAGTTTTCTTCAAAATGCGCCCAGCTGTTACGCTTAATGGATTCACATCACATCAGCTAAAGTTAATTCAGCAGGTATTGACTGACATTCCATTGCCTTATAATATAATGGCAGCTGGAAATCTAATTTATGTCTATTTCATGTTCACAGATTCTTACATATTTAGATTATATGGTATTTATCTTGAGAGATGCCCATGATACTTGTCCATTGCTTGTGAATGTTATCAATTTGGTAGTAAATGTGTCTTGTAGAAATATAGCCAATGATACATCGTTTTAGTATGATATTCGTTGGATACAGGTTGCTGTTTTCTGTTGCATATTCTTCAAAGGATCAGTGTGTAATGAACTTGAATGATGCTTCTTGGCATTTACTCTTCTGCTATACTCAGATAATATATTTCCCTGCAGGTTTTGAGAAAAAACTTTAAAGACCTCATGTATGTATGTACATTTGGTGAGGATGATACATCAGAGAAGAGAGTAGTTTATACAGACAATAGTGACGACAGTATATTATTGATGGTAAGGAAATCTCTCTTATTCATGTTGAAAATGGCGCATGCTTCATTTTAAATTGAATGTTGCATTGTCGCTTTCTTTCCATAAAAATCTATGTTATCTCCTGAGTCCTGACTGTTTCGGCCTTTTGGATTCAACTTCAGATTGAATGGTGCATTGTTGCTTTTGAATTCACACGTATGTTTTTCTTCGATTGATAGAATAAGAACAAGTGACAGATAATCATTGTGTATAATCATATTCCACCAATGTAAACAATATCTTTGTGTTATCTTGGTTTGCTTAAACTAATCACTCTTATTCTATCACAGAAAGATGTGCAGCAAGATCTACTCACAAGCAGAAAAGCAAAAGTTGAATCAGCAATAGGAATCCGCCATGTCATTGATCTTCTTGCCTCAGAAAGAAAATTGATTGTTGGTCACAGTTGTTTCCTAGGTACGATATTTTTTGCCTGCAGATACTACTTCTATAATAAGCAACTTTGCAGTTGTCACACCTGATGAGGTTCCCCCATACACTGAGATGTTGATTTCGAATCATGGAAGTTATCTTCCATATGTATCGGGAATTTGAGTCAGTAGATGGCACACTGGGTTGTTGGTTGCTTTCTTCTAACTGTTTATATTTTCAAAACAGATATTGCACAAGTCTACAGCAAATTTATTGGGCCTCTTCCCTCATCCATGAAAGATTTTTCCTTGGGCATCAACAAAGTTTTCCCACACATTGCAGATACTAGGCATCTTATGTCTGCCAACGATGCGGTGCAGTATTTGATGAGGCAGAAAAGCAAATCACTTTCTTCAGCTTTCTCATTTTTGTGCCCAACTGCTGCGGAGTCATTTACACGTACTCCTGTGAAAATTGAAGTCGAGGCAGATGAAACAACGTATGGTTTGTCTGGAATTTTCATATTTTTATGGCTTCTGTCTACTATAGTTTATTTGCTGATGAAGAAATTTATGATCTGTTCATGATCCTTGATATTTGATGTACTCATATTTTGTTAGTTCACATACATATGCCCAAAAGGGCCAATTGCTTTGAATACCGCTAGTGCCTTTCATCATCAGTGCAGTTACTTTTGTTTATCCGTTTGTATTATTTCTGATATCTTTTATTGTTTCCTTAATCCTGCAGGTTATCTTGCTTTGCTTCGGGTGCCAAGCACGAGGCAGGATATGATGCATTCATGACTGGAAGTGTTTTCGCGCAGTTGTGTGCTCATCTTGACATCAATTTTGAACACCTCACACCTAAGGAGAACCTAGCAAAGAATAATAAGCTGCAGAAATACATCAATCATTTGTCTCCTAGCTTTAACAGTGGAACAGTACTTGATTTAAGTACTGGCACGGAGAGACCAGATACAGGTTATAAGAGTAGATATCCTGCTGCTGTGTATGATAATGTTGTTCTCATCTGGGGATTCCAGTCTGAGCTAAGAGCAAAGGATATTAAGGACTCCATCTGCAAAGTGTTTGGTCCAGCATCAGTTACGACAATATTCTCGATTGACCGCACTGCTGTTCTCGTTCAGTTCAGTAAACAAGAGTCTGTAAACGATTTCTTGGATTTGAAGGCTACCTTAGAGAGGACAGATAGTGCTATTTCAGTCTTGCACCCTCTGTCAACTATATTACAAGGAGGCAAAACACGAGCTGCAAACTATGAAACCTACAGGGACATTTGCAACTCATCTGTATCGAAGTATTTCTTTGCTGATCAAGCTGAAGCAGTCTGTCCAGCTTCAAACACCGAGCCCAAATGTGAGAACCTAGATGCTGGTGATGCACTTGGAAGAAACGATGGCACTCTCGATGAAACTAAAAATGCCTCGGTACGGCGGGGAGAAGGAGCAAAGTATACTTCCAAGAACCGAGACAATAGTGATATTTCGTGCCAAGATATCTTGGATGTACTACAAGATGGCAAAACGTTATTCAGTAAACGAATCAATCAGACATGACTAACACTTGTCACTTCAAGTTGTGCTGCTTCTTTCCCTTTGCTGGGACCTGACTGCTCTGAATAACAAATGTTCTGACGAGTAGTAATTTTGTTTGTTGATGTATTTGGGCACGGTGCTATTTAGTACTATTCACCACTGTAACAGAACACTTGTGCAATACAGAATTATCTTGTACTGATGCGAGAAAAACTTAATTTTATGACCCCATTTGCAATTGTGATAGTTTATACACCATATAATCCTCTGATTCACTCAATGGAGAACACTGGCTCCGATCCTGAAGTTCATGGGTTAAGACCAACACAATGCTTACTCGGACCATAACCCAATGGATGAAATTTTTATGCATTTTTCTATCTAATAGTGGACGGGAAAAGGAAGAAATGGAAAGCTTTCAGGTATTACACGTATGCACTAACTGGATTTTCTATTTGTTCATATTTAGAAATAGAGCTGTATGTTCATTTGGTTCTGAGTACAAGTATAATTATATTGTGTTACTGAAATTATTTTAAATCTGAAAATCAGTATAGACAAACAAAAACACGAATAACTATAATGCTACAACATTTAACCAGATCAACCATAAAGTCGTAGAAACTAATGGAGGCAGTGCCCCTTTGAATGAATAACATGCTCTGATAGTAGAAACTAATGGTCGAAGTGTCCCTTTGAACTTTTGAAGCACGTGTAATTCCTAAGACAACCTACATTGTGATATGTAGGTAGTATTTCTAACAACCTGACCTTACTTTATATAACTTTTTACTCCCTCTATCTCAAATTATCCTACATTTTGGGTGTAGCTAAAGTCAAACATTTTAAACTTTGACCTGGTATGTATCAACATCTATAATACCAAATGCATGCAACATGAAAGTCTAATAATAAGGATTAAATTATTACAAATCTTAATATTTCTTTGTATATATTGGGTTCAAAATTTATAAAATTTGACTTATTTTTGAAACTTATAAAATTTGATTTTGACTGAAGATAAAATGGAGAGTAATATGAGACAGAGTGAGTATTATTAACTCCAGGGTTAGTTCCAACCAAAAGGTGGGATTTAATATGTTTTAAATTTTACTACAGTATAATAAAGGGATACGTCATACTACCTCCGTTCCAATGAATAAGACCTATATTATTTTTGAAAAGTCAAGCTAAGTAAAGTTTGGCCAAACTTTTAGAAAAAAATATCAAGAATGAAATTATATATATGTCATATGAAAATATATTTAATGATGTATCTAACGACGTTGATTTTAGATTCTATATATTAATGTTTTTTTTCTAAAATCTTGGTTAAAGTTGATGTAGTTTGTCTTTTTGAAAAAAAAGCTTTATTCATTGGAACGGAGGTAGTACAAGATTTCTTTCTTCAATGCCTCCAGAGATATTTACACCTTTTGATTCTGTAACATGCGTTTGGTTGGGTTGGGTTGGGTATGATGAGAATGATCATGGACATTCAACCTCGTGTACCATAGTTTGGACATGCGGTTGGTGTCTTGCGTACTTGTGTGTGATCATTCCGGACGTCTGGAGGTCTTTTTACCCTGTGGACAGTGGTCTTGTTCGTGAGCTCCTCAATTAAGCAGCCACCCAACGAAACCACTCACACTAAACCCCCTCGTATCCCCTCCCCGGAACCATGGACGCCGGCGGCGCCCTCAATGCCGTCGCCGTAACCCCACTGGCGGCGGAGTCAATCGCCGGCGTACAGTACACCCGCTTCCCCACCCCGACCACCGACGACGACCTCGACGACCTCTACGGCGACTTCGACTTCGACCTCGGCTTCCTCCTCCCGCCGCTCTCCCCTTCCCGGTCCTCCCCTCCCAAAACCCCGTCTCCCGGCCTCTCCCTCCCATCCCCAACCCCGTCTTCCTCTCCGTCTCCGTCTCCGTCTCCACCACCGCGCCGCTCCCCGTCCCCCGACCCGCAGCGCCGCCGCGAACCAGAGCCCGAGCCAAACCCCATCCAGCAGCACCAGCCACCGCTCCCCGCGCCAAAATCACCCACCCCGCAGCACCAGCCGCCGCCGCCGCGTGTCGCTCCAAACCCACCACCCAGCCCACGACACCAGCCGCCGCTCCCCGCGCCAAAAGCACCCACCTTGCGGCTCCAGCAGCGCGCGCCGGCCCGCCCCGCGCCGCCGCCGCCCACCGCCGCCGCGCTGTACATCGGCGACCTGCCCTGGTGGACGACGGACGCGGAGGTGGAGGCCGCGCTCGCGCCGCACGGCGAGCTCCGCGGCCTCCACTTCTTCGCCGACAAGCCCTCGGGCAAGTCGCGCGGCCACTGCCGCGCCGACTTCCTCCACCCGGCCGCGGCCGCCTCCGCCGCCGCCGCGCTCCACGGCCGCGCCTTCGACGGCCACCACTGCGTCGCCTCCCTCTCCCGCCCGCCCGCGCTCCAGCGCGCCGACGCCGACTCCGACGCCCCGGCGCCCAACCCCGCCCTCGGCCGCGCGAACAGCGTGGCGACGGCGAACAACCGGGGCAATGCGGCGTTTTTAGGCGATGGGTCGTCTCTGGGGTCCATGGCTCCCCGGGCGCGCGCGTTCGGCGCGATGATCGGAGACGGCGGTGCGTTCCCGTCGGTGGGTCAGTGCGGCCCGATGCCATCGATGGCAGCGTCCCATATGAACCCAGCATACTTGGCAGCCAGCAGGATGGCAATGTGTGGCACTGGCGCAGAAATGTGGCATAACCAGGGCATACCTGGGGGCTTTTGGGGCGGACCGCAGCCATGGAATTTTGGAGCCTGTGAGATGCCATGGCAGCAGCCAGGGCAGCAGCAGCAGTACCGGAATGGAGACTACGGGAAAATGCGTAGCACCGGACGGGAGAGACCAGGTGGCAGGAATGAGGACAGGGACATTGGCAATTTCCGGGGCAATCCGAACAGGAGGCAGTGTGGCCGCGGTGGGGGTGAACGGCCAGGGGACAGGGACCGGCGCCGGGAGCAACGTGAGAGGAACTATGACGACAGGGATCGGCGGGGAGGTCAGAAGAGGAGGTACCAGGAGTACGCGGAGCGCGAGGACTGGCAGAGGCGAGGACGGGCCAGGTTGAGCCAATCAAGGAACAGCGATGATGACGATGATCTGAGGCGGCAATCAAGGGACAGTGATGATGACGAGTATCTCATACGGCGTCGCTAATGAAGCATCTTCTGCAGGCTAAATGGTAATCAGAATTCCATGACAAAATTCATTTCTAACCATTATATTTAGTATAATATATGAACTAGTGTAACTAGTTTTTCATGTGTCTTTGTTTCACAAAGATTGATTTTTGCGTTTACGTATTCTTAGCAACCTACCTATTCCATTGTCATTCCCACCCAAAAAACAATACAATTGTGCTCTGGCTCGTAATTACTAATTAGACACTTGTAGTTAGGCTTACACAGTTGTCCCTCCCTATATCAAGTAACTAAAACTGGGGGCTCTTCCAATTAGTCATATTATTGTGTAAATGTGCATCAACACTCTGTTGTCACTCACCGGATAATACGTTATGCACCATGTTTTATAATGGTATATGAAAATTTGATAAGTATATCGAAAAGACTACTGTCCCCTGTGAAGTTGTCGCACAATTCACAAAGATCGTTATTTTCCTCTGCACAATCATCCATTGTGCTCTGGCTTGCAATGTATATATGCACTTCTATATCAAGTAACCATGACAAGTAGCTCTTTCCATTAGCCATCGTGTAAATGTACATAGACACTCTGCCTTAACCAACAGATGATACCTTTATGCACCAAGTTTTACACTGCTGATGTATGAAAAGTACACCAAACACAAAATTCAGAGACCCAATACATCATGGTGCATCAAAGAAATGTATATTTCTTTACTACATTCAATCAGTATAATATTTCTTTCCGATGTCGTAGAGTAGTATAAAGTTAGATCAGACACAAGATTGTTGTTAAGTTGTGACTAGTATCCCCCGTTAGGTTGTGTCACAAGATTGTTTTTCCTTTTTTTCCCAACTGGGACTACTCTCTTTTCCATTAATTTGCATAACATACAAAGTTCAGATTTCACAACCGACAAATACAGGAACAAGGAAAAGAAAGGAACAGAATAAAACCCAGGTTCTATGGTAGGAAAACCCGCTACCTGACCTTGGCATCGAAAGCCAAGCCACGGGGAAAAAAACCTACCCCTAAACTACAGCACCAGTTCACACAACCAAAAGCATCAGGAACCGAACCACCTGACCAACAACAGTACAATATCCAACCACACAAACAACAGCCAATACCAGCCAAAACACATAGATCATCTTTTCTTCGATCAAGAGCCACTGTTTGTGATCATCAGACGAAGCCGGGGAAGATGACGCCAAGCCAGAACCTCAATGAAGTGCAGACGCCTGTTGCAGAATTTGTTCAGCTCCCTTCCTGATTCTGTCGCCATCCTCACTCCTATACAGACCTGCCCAAAAGTGTAAGAAGGAACAGACCGTAGAAATCGCCACAATAGGAGAACGGACAACTGCTTGCTCAAAAGTAATTTTGTTTCTAACATTCCAAGCCCCCCAACAAATGACAGCAAGGATAAGCATATGAAACTTTCTCCCTTTCGGGTAGAAGCGATAAACCAGGCAAAACATTGCCACGGCGAAGAGGGGCACAGGGAAGTCCCCAGAATCTTCCCCAAAATACCCCACACCACCCTTGCATTCAAGCACCTAAAGAACAAGTGCCTAGCTGTCTCATTTTTCAGACACAGGTGACCCCAACCATTTTCAATTTTTTTAAATTATGCCGGGTCAAGACAGCATTTTGAAATAACTGCCACAGGAAGATCTTAGTTTTCAAGGGAAGTCTAGCTTTCCAAATCCAGTTATTATGAGCACCGGACAAGTTTTTTTTCCAAGAACTGAAAGATTTAGTAGAAAATTTTCCATTGGCCAGTAAGCAACAGGTAACACCACCTGATACAGAAGATAGGATGCAAGGGGCACGCCCTTTAATATACTCCCATTGATTCAACATGACAGGAGGCATTCTAGGTCTAAAAGGAACAATCATCCCATTACCAACCACTTTCTCAAAAATCGACTCCTGTCCTTGACAAATATCATAGCCCTGGATAAGGCTTGCGAAGAGGAACATCATCAAGCCATGGATCAATCCAAAATCTTACCAGATCCCCTTTATTTAAAATCAGCTTCCTACCAGCAAAATAATACTCTTTAATCTTCAATAGAGATTTACATCCAGGGGAATCTTGCGTTCTCATTTTAACAGCAGCAACTGTCTTGGTAAGCAAATACTTGGCTTTGACAATCTGTTGCCACAAACCATTTTGCATCTCCAACTTCCATCACCAGTTACAAAGGAGACTAATTTTTTGCTTCCTCAAATCTTTAACACCGAGATCCCCTTTCTTTATAGACCGACAAATCCTTGTCCACTTGACCATATGGTATTTTCTTTCCTTTTTCTTCCCAGACCAGAAAAACATTATCTATGCTTGTCCAACTTTTCAATAAATGTTTTGTTCATCAAAAACAATGACATATAGAAGTAGGGGAGTCCAAACAAACTGGAATCATGCAGAACCAGCTGGCCTCCCGAGGTGGCAGAATCACTAATCCATGAATCCAGTTTCTTGAGCATCCTGGCATCCAAAAAATCTAGTCCACATTATTAAGATTAGCAAAAGTAACCGGCATGCCTCACAGGAAGCTGCCCAACCTCACAATTGAATAACTCCAAATAGAACTTGGTCACATCATTATCAGCATTAATATTAAAAATCTCACTTTTCATGAAGTTAATCTTCAACCCTGGCATGAGCTCAAAAATGTACAACAACATTTTGAGGTTCACAACATTCTCGGGATTATGAGTCGAACATAGCACGGAGTGACACCATTATCAATCAAGTCAGGAGCCAAACCAGTGAAAAGACCATTTTGCTGGGCCTGTAGGACCATTTTAGTTAAGGATTCGCCCACCATGTTGAACAGGAAAGGTGCCATACGGTCTCCCTGCCTTACTCCTTTTGCACTTCCGAATAGAACATTCTCTGTAAAGTCAAATGTTTCATCTTATCTAAGATGCACTTTTAGTGCACAGGGGGTGTACTTATCTAAGATTCAGTTAGTTTCCATCACATGAGGCCTATAGCTTTTAGAAAGAAGCTTGTATGCCTCAATGGCTTTGCTCAACCCAACCAGGCACTTGCATTTGGTGGCAGAAATATCTCCTTGTAACTAGTGTATCAGAACTGTCTCATTTCAACATTTTTTGCCAGTATCCTGGAAAGTTCTTGTTTCATAACTAATTTCCAAATTATATGCTTTGTACATCTTCAAAATCAGCACCAGTGTGTTTCCATTCTATTAGAATAGCACAGAAGCACTATATCTTACTGATTTAAGCAACCAGCTAGGACTGGCATTTCTGGATACTAGCAATTATTTATGGTCATTACTGGTATGAACTTTGCAATTAATTTGTTTAACCAGCGCTAGTTCTCTCCATACTAATCACAGATTGTTATCCACTCTTGTTCGAGTTACTAGGTACAAGTTTTTGATTTCTTGTGTGTAGATTCTAGAAAGTTCAACCGAAAAATAGAATATGATGTGTTTTCGTCCTTTTGAGCTTCCAAAAAATGCTAAGTATGTAATTGTGAGGCAAGGCTGTTTCATACTATCGTTGCTGCAGGAGTGTTTGATAGGGAGGGAATAATGAAAGGACAGGGATGTGTATCTGCGGTAAATACACTGGCAACGATGATTTTTGCTACTAAAACATTGTGTGCTATGTCAAACAGTTAGCATAGATTAATTTTCCTTTGTACCGCTTCATTAAACAAAATGCTCCATGATTTTGTCTTCAAGTTCTCCATTCGAACAGAAATACCAGTTACACCCGTGAAATAATCTTGTGTTTCCCTTGTTCAGTCATGCTGATTTTGCTTCTCCATATCTGCAGGTAGATTGCCAGCCTTTTGCAGTCCCTGTTTGGCCACTTCTGCTCCACCAATAGCAGCTGCAGACACCACACCAGGCTTGCTCTGTCACAACGAACAAAAACCAACTTAGTAATAGTAGAGAGGTGGACATAACTGGAAACAACATAATATTTTGCACTAGCTTAACATGATTTTAACTTGGAGAAACCGTTCTAAGACGGTGCATGCACCTGTGAGGGACCCTGCGATGGTGGGCATGAATAATTTGATGCTGTTTAATTCTGAGAGTTTAAGTAAAACTAATTAACTGCTGCGGTCTGAATATCCGTTCACTGGTAGGCGGTGGTTCGACTTCGTGCCTATGGAAGTTTTGCGTGTGGATTACTGGATGTACATTGTTGTTGAAATAGGACTAGGTGTCTGCAGGATAATCTCTGATGCGCTGGTAATGCGCGCAGCCGGTTCGTCCCTGACCTTTGCTACGCCTGGGGCGGCCACTTGTTTGAGGACTTGCCATGGGAAGGAGAGCAAATGCTACGCAGCTAGCTAACGACTTGCTGGAGCACGGGCTGCTGAGATATCATATGCTGCCGTATCTCCAAGGTAGCGCCTAGGAGGCGCACGGCGCCGCCCAGTGCAGGTGAGCTGCGGGCGCGCCGCGCGTGCCAAGCTAAAGTTTGTACTACTCCCCGTCATCCTCATGTGTTCAAGCTCGTCATCGCCAGTCTCCCTCATGGGCGGAGCCAGGATAAGTTTTTAGTGGAGGCAAAAATGTGCTTACTGGTGCAAATATTTTTATCAAGTGGGGATAAATCAGTATTTAGCATGGCATATTACAAGGTGCTAGAAATTTGAGTGGGGGCAGCCGCCCCCATTAAGCCTGGATCCGCCCCTGGTCTCCCCTGCATCTTCAACAACCAGCCTGACCGCACGCTGTGTCGGCGCCACCTCCTCAACAACGGGTTGCTGCAGCCCTTGCCCCTTCGTGACCTCGTCTTCAGGCCCTTAGATGCGATGTCGCCATCCCGGCGACCCCAGAAAATGCAGCTGAGGCTGCTCCTTCACCTACACCTGCCAAAGAAGCGGCTATGTCATATGTGCCTCCATACTCCGCCCTAGCTCAGCTGATCCGATATGAGCTGCAAGGTTGCCTCACGCGGGTTGGGAGATTTTTGATGAGAGCGGAGGCTGTTCTTGGTAGGCTTCCTGTTGTACCCGTTGTCGCTCCTCCCCTTTGGCCGAACCCCATGTTGGGCGTGTGAGCAACGGGCAGGTAGAGCTCTACGTCTCTCTCCCCCCTCGTCGTTGGGAGCGCCTACTCACCGCTTAAAGCGGGATTGAGCAACAGCTCCGCTTGAACAAATCTCCAGTGGGCCAGTCCCATTTAGTCTGTGTTTATGTCCTCTTAGTCTACAGGACAACCCAGCCCGAGTCTACTTTGAGTGTAAAAAAAAAGCGTTGAGGCCTCGACGGTTCCTTTGTCTCCCGCACCACCACTACAACTCTACAAGAGCCTAGCCAAACGCTCGCTTTTGTTGAGCTAGAAGGTTTGACAATGTTGTCATTCACTCAACTCGATCCATTGGAAAGCAGTTTCCGTGGGTGCCGAGGTTGTTGCGTCTAGTGCTTCGGCACATATTTCCGGAGCTCTCTTAGCCAAAAAGCTTTGCGACACTCTCATCAGCTTGGAGGCTGACGACTCTAGATATGGAAGACTATTGGGTTCCTTCCAAAGGAGAGGTAAATGAGGAGCAAAAGCAAGTTAGGATATGTCATCCTAGGGGAGAAATCATTCAAGAGCAAAATCAAGAAGAATTGTGTCTCAAGGAAAGCGTCCATGGCTGCTTGATGAATATCCCATCTTCTCGAGTTGTTGTTGATGGGGTTCGTTGCATAGAAAACAAAAATTTTCCTACCGCAAGACGAATAAAACCAACAGATCTAATCTATGGAACACCCAAAATCTAATCTACAAGATCTAAGCAACGAGATGGAGATGAGACTAACCCTCGAAGATTCCAAAGCCTACGAGATTAATCTCGTTGTTGGTGTAGACGATCGTCCCCGGTGCTGCAATCCGGCAGCACTTCCGTCCTCGGTCACGCGTACGGTGTCGATGAAGCTCCTTCCTCTCCCGTTCCGGGCAGCGGAGTGTGGTAGATCTCCTCCAAGTTCCAGCAGCACGACGCGTGGTGGTGGAGGTGGAGGAAGAAAAGCCGCAGGCTTCGCCTGCCGGAGCGCGTATGGTGGAGAGAGAGGCGGCCGGAGGAGGGGCAATGATGGGGTGTGGTGGCCGGCCACCCCTCCTTATATAGGGCCAGTCGGTGGCCCCCTTCCCATCTAGGGTTAGGGGGCGGCGGCCAAAGGGGAGAGGGATTTCCCCTCCCCCAGTTGATCCCCCTAGGGAAACCCTAGGGGTTGGCCGCCTGGGCCTTGGGGGGCATGTGCCCCCGGCCCATTAGGCCAGGGAGCATCCCTCGGCCCATGCTAGGCCTCCCAGGTCGTGGGCCCCATGGTGGACCCTCCGGAACCTTCTACAACCTTCCACAACCACCGAAAAATCCCGAACATTTCCGAAACCCGAAATCAACTTCCCTTATATGAATCTTATTCTCCGACCTCCTCGTGACATCCTGGATCACATCCGATACTCCGAACAAACTTCGTCTCCATACCATATTCAAATCTACTTATGCGACATCGAACCTTAAGCGCGTCACCCTACGGTTCGCGAACTATGCAGACATGGTCGAGACTCCTCTCCGAGCAATAACCAATAGCGGGATCTGAGATCCATAATGGCTCCCACATATTCAACGATGACTTAGTGATCGATTGAACCATTTACATACGATGCCGATTCCCTTTGTCTCGCGATATTTTACTTGTCCGAGGTTCGATCATCGGTATCTCCATACCTTGTTCAACCTCGTTATCGACAAGTACTCTTTACTCGTACCGTGGTATGTGATCTCTTATGAACCATTCATATGCTTGCAAGCTAATCGATGACATTCCACCGAGAGGGCCCAGAGTATATCTATCCATCATCAGATGGACAAATCCCACTATTGATCCATATGCCTCAACTCACACTTTCCGAATACTTAATCCCATCTTTATAACCACCCATTTACGCAATGGCGTTTGATGTAATCAAAGTACCCTTCCGGTGTAAGTGATTTACATGATCTCATGGTCGAAGGACTAAGGCAACTATGTATCGAAAGCTTATAGCAAATTGAACTTAATACTTGATCTTATGCTACGCTCATTTGGGTGTGTGTCCATTATATCATTCAATTAATGACATAACCTTGTTATTAATAACATCCAATGTTCATGATCATGAAACCATGATCATCTATTAATCAACAAGCTAGTTATACAAGAGGCTTACTAGGGACTCCTTGTTGTTTACATAACACACATGTATCAATGTTTCGGTTAATACAATTATAGCATGGTATGCAAACATTTATCATAAACACAAAGATATTATAATAACCACTTTATTATTGCCTCTTGGGAATATCTCCAACAGTCTCCCACTTGCACTAGAGTCAATAATCTATATTACATTGTAAGGTACCTAACACCCATGGCATTCTGGTGTTGGTCATGCTTTGCCCTAGGGAGAGCTTTAGTCAACGGATCTGCAACATTCAGATCTGTGTGTACTTTGCAAATCTCTACTTCACCATCTTCGATGTACTCGCGAATCGAATGAAAACGCTGCTTGATATGCTTTAGCTTCTTGTGTGACCTTGGTTCCTTTGCATTGGCGATGGCACCCGTGTTGTCACAATAAATGACTAGCGGGTCCAATGCACTAGAACCACACCAAGATCAACAATGAACCTCTTCATCCATACCGCTTCCGATGAAGCCTCTGAAGCCGCTATATATTCAGATTCTGTTGAAGATTTTGCCACCGTGCACGCTTGGAACTGCTCCAGCTTACTGCCGCACCATTCAATATAAACACGTACCCAGACTGAGACTTAGAGTCATCAGGATCGGTGTTCCAACTTGCATCGGTGTAACTGGTTACAACGAGCTCTTGGTCACCGCCATAACAAAGAAACATATCCTTAGTCCTTTTCAAGTACTTCAGGATATTCTTGACCGCTGTCCAGTGTTCCATCCCTGGATCACTTTGATATCTGCTGGTCAAACTAACGCATGTGCGATATTCGGTCTAGTACACAACATGGCGTACATGATAGAGCCTACGCCGAAGCATAGGGGATCTTGCTCATCCTCTCTCTTTCATCTGCCGTAGCTCCTTGAGTCTTACTCAAGACCTTACCGGCAACATAGGCAAGAACCCTTTCTTGCTTTCATCCATTCTAAACTTCTTTAGAATCTTGTCCAGGTATGTACTCTGAAAGGCCTATTAGGCGCCTTGATCTATCTCTATAAATCTTGATGCCTAAAATGTACGCTGCTTCACCAAGGTCTTTCATTGAAAAAGACTTATTCAAATAACCTTTAACACTACTTAATAGTTCTATATCATTCCCAATCAATAATATGTCATCTACATATAATACAGAGCTCCCACTCACTTTCTTGTAAATACAGGCCTCACCATGAGTCCGTATAAAACCGAAGTCTTTGATCACTCTATCAAAGCGTAGGTTCAAACTCCGGGATGCTTGCTTCAGTCCATAAATGGAACGCTGAAGTTTGCATACCTTGTCAGCATTTTCAGGATCGACAAAACCTTTGGGTTGTACCATATACAACTCTTCCTCAATATCTCCATTAAGGAACGCCGTTTGACATCCATCTGCCAAATCTCATAATCGAAAAATGCAGCTATTGCTAACAAAATCCTCACATATTTTAGCTTCACTATAGGTGAGAAAGTCTCATCATAGTCAACTCCTTGAATTTGTCGGAAACCCTTTGCGACAAGTCGAGCTTTATAGACAGTAATATTACCATCAACATCTGTTTTCTCTTGAAGATCCATTTATTCTCGACAGCCTTGCGGCTATCAGGTAAGTCTACCAAAGTCCACACTTTGTTATCATACATGGATCCCATTTCGGATTTCATGGCTTCTTGCCATTTGTTGGAATCTGGGCTCATCATCTCTTCTTCATACGTCGCAGGGTCTTCATCATTGTCGTCCACAATCATGACATTTAGACAGGATCATACCAATCAGGAGTGGTACGTTCCCTCGCCGATCTGCGAGGTTCAGTAGCTTCCTCGTTCGAAGTTTCATGATCATCATCATTTGCTTCCTCTCCTATCGGTGCAGGCTGCGCAGGAACTTCTTCCGGCACTGCGCTACTCTTATCTATGAGAGAAGGTTCATCAACCTCGTCGAGTTCTACTTTTCTTCCAGTCACTTCTTTAGTGAGAAACTCCTTCTCAAGAAAGGATCCGTTCTTGGCAACAAAAATTTTTCCTTCGGATCTGTGATAGAAAGTATACCCAATAGTTTCTTTAGGGTATTGATGTCTATGTGTGCTTCTATTCTTGTAGACAGTGTTGGGCCTCTGTTATCACCAGAATTTGGCCAAGTCAGAGGTGGGCCGCGATCAGGATGGTCTTGAAGATATACATATAGAAGAGATACGTGAATCGGCCTTTTATACCAAGTTGGGCTAAACTGCCCATGTATCCGTAACATATTAGATCGCATCTTAGTTTAGAAGTTAGAGTTTTACCCGTGCACGGTTTGGTGCACGTCCACATTAGAAAGTCCCTGGACTATAAATATGTACCTAGGGTTTATGGAATAAACAACAACCAACGTTCAACCACAAACAAATCTCGGCGCATCGCCAACTCCTTCGTCTCGAGGGTTTCTACCGGTAAGCATCATGCTGCCTAGATCGCATCTTGCGATCTAGGCAGCACAAGCCACCGCGTTGTTCATGCGTTGCTCGTACTGAAGCGCTTTTGATGGCGAGCAACGTAGTTATCATAGATGTGTTAGGGTTAGCATTGTTCTTCATGCTGCATGCTTCGTAGTGCAACCCTTGCGCATCTAGCCGTCCTTGTGCCTCATCATGGGTGCAGGGACCCCGCTTGATCATAGTTTAGTAGATCTGATCCGTTACGATTGCTCCTGGTTCTACAGGGATTAGTTTAATATCTGCAATAGTTAGGCCTTACAAAGGGTGGAGGATCCAGCGGCACGTAGGGTGTCGTTTGCGAGCCCTAGACGGGATGTTCCGAGGATCAACCTAGTGTTGGTTTTTAGGCCTCGTCTAGGGCAAGCTTACGATCACCGTGCGTGATCGCGAGGCCCAACCTAGAGTAGGACGATCCGATTATGCGGTGAAAACCCCACATCGTCGTGGATCTCATTAGCTCTACCATGATCAAGCAGGACCACCACATATTCGGCCACCCTGGACGAACCGTGGGTGGATCGGCTCTTTGAGCCGATTCACGGGACAACCGAGAGCCGATCGAGGCTCGTATTTAACGTGTACGTGTGTGCCTGCAGGAAACTAAGCGAGGCATCATCCACACCTTCCCGACCGGTATAGGTCAGGTGGCACGCCTTGCGACCCAGCATCGGCGCGCGACCGGGAGGCTTTGCGGGCCGTCGCTCGAGGGACCGGCCAGCCGCAGCCCTAGTCATTCCCGGCTCTACCGTGTTGGCTCCACTGCCCGCCGGTGGGTTTCGACGCCAACACATTCTCACGCCTGGGACAAATCTTCAACGACCCATCTTCAACGACAACCATCTCGCCATCCACATCAGAGATGGCGAAAAGCACCCCGGTCGAGTACGAGGATCGGAATGGCAAAGTCAGGGCCCTCCGTGAAGCCGACCTCATCGGCTCTCACGACGCCCGCTCCCATGGCGTCAACACGGTCGATCTCAGCCACTCCATAAGGGAACCAGGATTCTCTTTCGATGCCGCATGGCAGGGTTCGTGATTCGCCATGACGCAGACAAAGCAGAGAGCAGCCACGCTCGTGGCAAAGAGAAGGACGAGGCCGTTCCACGTGACCGGCCCCAGACGACGATAAACGGTACCTGGCCGAGGAGGAGGTGAGAAGCATGCGGTATCCACGCTCATTATCCGTGCATCTTCTCAGCAAATACGATCAGCCATACGACCGACGTCACCGCTACGGCGAAGGCGATCAAAGAGATCATCAGTCTGATGCAGACGGGAGGTATCGTCGGAACAACGACGGGTATGAGCGGCGCGCCAGGGGGAGGTCAGAAGAGCAGAACAGCATGGACAAGCACTGGAACTGTCCCTTCTTTAGGCACTGCTGGGATTCAGGAATGAGCCGATTACCAACAATCGGCAAATGCCCAGGATGCACACAACAAAGGAGAAGGACGAACGAAGTTGTAGTGTTCAAACGTCTAGGACCTCTCCCGCCTCAGAGCAAACGGGCTGAGTCATCTCAAGGAGAAGACTTCGAGGAGTCAGATAGAGAAGGAGATAGGTACCACCAACCAAGGTGGTGCCCTGGTAGAATCAGCTCAGGAGCGCCGGGTGCTGGCGCGAAGTTTGGAAGAAGCCGAGGCACGATGTGCATGTTGAGAAGAGCGGCCCGATCTGGCCGAAAATCCAGCAAATAGTGGAGGCAAAGGCGCACCCGCCGAAGAAGGTATGGCGCCAAACAGCTAAAGCCGATGCACCGGCATCGACGATGCCAAGGCAGACGCATCGGTACACACAGACATGGCCCAAAAGTGGGCAACATACGAACAGCGCCATCCAAAATTGTACCAAGACAAGCACGAACGCGTCCCCGATCGAGAAGGACAAAGATGAAGGTTCTGCAAGAGATCAGGAGTTTACCAATGTTGAGTGGACCCGGGGGCAAGACCCGTGTCCTGCAAGGGGGCAAAGCAGCCGGGGGGTGTGAAGGGATTCGACTTCGATTTGAGCAAAACGGAGCAAATTTTTGATTGGCTCCTGAAGAAAAAACAGCTGGAGTTGCCCGACGGCTATGAAATCCCCACATTACAAGAGGTAACCGGCAGACCGCAAATGGCATGACACGTTCACCCATGCCACCAGCGACTGTGAGGCTTTGCGCGGACAGATTCAGATGGCGATAGAGCAAGGCCGGTTACTCGTCGATCAGTTTGCCATGAAAGTTGACGCGCAGCTATCCCCGGAGGTCAACATGGTCGATCTCGGCCATTGCATAAAACGCGAGCCAGGTGGTTCGTCTGATATCGATAGGGCAGGGCTTGCAGATCGCCGGTGCACGGATAAGCCCGAGAGCATTCGCTCCCGCAGAAAAGGCGAAGAAGAGGCCGATCCACACGATCGGCCCCAAACGATGAAAAGGAACGCTGACTACAGTGATCGGCCGATATCGTCCTCAACGGACGCTTTACCTATTTTCTGCATTAGCCTGACAGGCGATGGAAAACTAGGGAACGGGTTTGCGTCGGCTGACCAGCTAGAAGAGGTTGAGGGAATCCAGAAAGAGATTGAGAAATTGTTAGACACCCAGTTCATCAGGCCATGCAGGTACGCCGAAGGAATTCCCAACGTAATACCTATGGAGAAAAAGGATGGCCGGTGGCGTTGCCATAGACTTTCGAAGCCTCAACATTCTGTGAATAGTCGGATCGACAGCCACAAGGGAAGACGATTCCAGCGATCGGCTGAAGTCACTCATACCGCCCTTGTTTACTATGTGTTATTTCGCATGGTGGGTGGCTGAAAAAGCCGGTATCTTCAATCTCTTGAAGGATTCGGCTCGGGGGGCATGCACACGGAGAGGGCACAAGAATGTACCCAAGGGAGGCCGATTCATAGATCGGCCGGCTAAAAAAGAAAATCGAAAATACAGAATTTTTTTGATCAAAGCTGATGCACAGCCATCGACTCAAGGAATTTAAGCGGAAGCTTAACCAGAGCAGGCTTTTCATTGAGATTGTCTGGCGACTCGGGCCCTCTCTTCAGTGACTTCCAACCCTGGCCAAATAGCAGGAATAGCATGGATGTGCAGATCAGGCTAGAATCACGAGAAAACAACCGGTGGTCATCCAGGTGGGTTGAATGTCATTTTCACCAAAGGTTGCCCAAGCAAGATTGCAGTACCTGGATTACACGGCCAGGCAGCTCACCACGGAAGCTCTCTGTTGTTAACAACCGAGTCGGTCAGAATCGGCTGACGCTGTACCACAGTGGAGGGGCTGACAGTGGCCCAATGCAGCGGTTCAGCTTCACTCTCGCCTTGATCGAAGGCTCGGGGGGCAGCGAGTCAATGGTGTTGAGATTGGCTGGCTCTGCATCGTAACCAGGTTGAAACGAGAGAAGTTTGAAGGAGGGGCCATCATCAGTGGTTAGGCCTCAGACCAGTTCATTACGGCACAGGAGCGTGACATCGTGAGAAAAACTGTGGGCGAACACTTGTTGAGCAGAGGTGTCAGCTTCAATATCCGGGTCGTCAGGGTTTCTGGAAGCATTAACCCAGGAGTTGTGTTATCAGGACGAACATCATATTCAGATGATGATAAAAGTCTAAGGGCTTTGGGATCCCAAAGCTACGCGTCGGACCTGTTCGATGGAAAGTGTGAATCTGAAACCCATGGACTGTAGGTTGACATCTGAGGAGACAATCAGATCGATCTTTTTGCGATTCAGTTGGAAGCTGATGTCTTGCTATCGGCTCATTAAGCAGTTACCGGATTGACAATCGGCGGACTCAGCATAAAAAATCGGCAAAATCAAGTTAAGGGAAGTTCTTCATTAATGAACAAGATTTCTTACAGAGGGAGAGCCGATTGCTCAAAGAAGGGAGAATAAAGGAAAGGTCTATTGACCAATCTACTACTGATAGGCCTATGCTAGTAGATCCTAGTCTATGGACCATCACTGCCCTCGTCGTCCCTCATCGGCACTGCTGCCGATGGGCTCCTCGTCGCTACTCCCATAGTCCTCTACGGGAGCCTCATCCCCGTCTTCATCGTCGCTGCGTCGTCGTCCCACCACATGCGGAGGCGTTTCCGGCGGATAGCCCTCAAGGGAGTCGTCGTCATCGTCGTCGTCCACCTCTTCCTCCTCCTCAGAGGTGGGGCAGCCTTCCCAGAGAACGTCCTCGCTCTCCGGCTCCGGTTCCTCGTCAACAAGGAACTGAAGATCTTCCTCCCTACTGGTCAGGGGCTGGTCGTCTTCAGACCAAGCGGAGGAGGCGTGATCCTCCAGGTCCCATTCTTCCAGGGCACGGATGTCCGGCGGTGTCTCGCGGGAGGAGGAAGACCCACAGGAAAGCTCGGAGGAGGAAGAAGACATGGTGGTGCAGGAAGATTTTGGGAGTGCTAATGCGAGGAAGATGAAAGGGAGCAAGCTGTTTAGAACGGCTAAATAGAAGGGATGTGAGGGAGATTCAATGCCACAGCAGTTTCCGAGGAGGTGATGCCTAGCAGGAAAAATTTTCGGACGCGTGGAGAAGTGAAAGGGGTAGGGTGTCATGATGAGGGATTCTGCGGTGATTTCTGTTTTACCACGACATGACCCTCCGAGGGAAAGCTTAATGATTTTGGAAATGTTATTTCCAAAACCAGGGGGGCATGTGTTATCACCAGAATTTGACCAAGTCAGAGGTGGGCCGCGATCAGGATGGTCTTGAAGATATACATATAGAGGAGATACGTGAATCGGCCTTTTATACCAAGTTGGGCTAAACTGCCCATGTATCTGTAACATATTAGATCGCATCTTAGTTTAGAAGTTAGAGTTTTACCCGTGCACGGTTTGGTGCACGTCCACATTAGAAAGTCCCCTGGACTATAAATATGTACCTAGGGTTTATGGAATAAACAACAACCAACGTTCAACCACAAACAAATCTCGGCGCATCGCCAACTCCTTCGTCTCGAGGGTTTCTACCGGTAAGCATCATGCTGCCTAGATCGCATCTTGCGATCTAGGCACAAGCCTGCTCGCGTTGTTCATGCGCTCGTATGAAGCGCTTTTGATGGCGAGCAACGTAGTTATCATAGATGTGTTAGGGTTAGCATTGTTCTTCATGCTGCATGCTTTCGTAGTGCAACCCTTGCGCATCTAGCCGTCCTTGTGCCTCATCATGGGTGCAGGGGCGGCACCCCGCTTGATCATAGTTTAGTAGATCTGATCCGTTACGATTGCTCCTTGTTCTACAGGGATTAGTTTAATATCTGCAATAGTTAGGCCTTACAAAGGGGTGGAGGATCCAGCGGCACGTAGGGTGTGTTTGCGAGCCCTAGACGGGATGTTCCGAGGATCAACCTAGTGTTGGTTTTTAGGCCTGTCTAGGGCAAGCTTACGATCACCGTGCGTGAGCGCGAGGCCCAACCTAGAGTAGGACGATCCGATTATGCGGTGAAAACCCCACATCGTCGTGGATCTCATTAGCTCTACCATGATCAAGCAGGACCACCACATATTCGGCCACCCTGGACGAACCGTGGGTGGATCGGCTCTTTGAGCCGATTCACAGGACAACCTGAGAGCCGATCGAGGCTCGTATTTAACGTGTACGTGTGTGCCCTGCAGGAAACTAAGCGAGGCATCATCCACACCTTCCCGACCAGGTATAGGTCGTGGCACGCCTGCGACCCAGATCGGCGCGCGACCGGGAGGCTTTGCGGGCGTCGCTCTGAGGGACTGGGGCCAGCCGCAGCCCTAGTCATTCCCGGCTCTACCGTGTTGGCCAGTCACTGCCCGCCGGTGGGTTTCTGACGCCAACAGCCTCCAAGAGCAGAGGTTTGTAGAATAGTAGCAAGTTTCCCTTAAGTGAATCACCCACGGTTTATCGAACTCAGGGAGGTAGAGGTCAAAGATATTCCTCTCAAGCAACCCTGCAATTAAGATACAAGAAGTTTCTTGTGTCCCCAACACACCTAATACACTTGTCAGATGTATAGGTGCACTAGTTCGGCGAAGAGATAGTAAAATAGAAGTGATATGGATGAGTATGATTGATAGTAACAATCTGAAATAAATATGGCAGCAAGTAAACATGTAGAAGTAAATAAACGGTGATTCGATATTTGGAAACAAGGCCTAGGGATCATACTTTCACTAGTGGACACTCTCAACAATGATCACATAATAAATATATAACTTCTCCTCACTTGTGCTACTTTCAAACACTCTCTTGTTGGATAACAAACACCATTTATTGTGTAGGGCTACAAGAGCACACCTCAAGCCGGAGTAAACAAGCTCCACAACATCCGGAGTTCATATTAAAGTAACCTCTAGAGTGCATAATAGACCGTTGCAATTTAGACCGAGTACTAACATAGCATACACACTGTCACCAATAGCTATGAAAGGGGGAATAGATCACATCAATACTATCATAGTAATAGTTAACTTCATAATCTACAAGAGATTACAATCATAACCTACGCCAAGTACTACATGATGCACACACTGTCACCTTTACATCATGGAGGAGGAATAAACTACTTTAATAACATCACTAGAGTAGCACATAGATTAATAGTGATACAAAGCTCATGATCACATAAAGATCACACCATGGGAGAGAGATGAACCACATAGCTACTGGTAGAGCCCTCAGCTCGGGGGAGAACTACTCCCTCCTCATCATGGGAGATAGCAACGATGAAGATGGCGGTGGTGTCGATGGAGATGGATTCCGGGGCAATTCCCCGTCCCGGCGGCGTGCCGGAACAGAGACTTCTGTCCCCCGAACTTGGCTTCGCGATGGCGGCGGCTGCGTAACTTTTCTCGTATCGTGGCTTGATTTTTTAGGGTTTTTGCCCCTGGAAGAATATATAGGCGGAAGGGCAGCCTCGGAGGGGTCTCGAGGGCCCACACCATAGGGGGGCGCGCCCCCCCTTGGCCGCGCCGCCATGTGGGTGGGGCCCCTTGGCTCCCCTCTGGCTCTCGGTGCTCTGGAACCTTCCGTGGAAAATAAGGCCTTGGGCTTTTGTTTCGTCCAATTCCGAGAATATTTCCTGTAGGATTGGAACCAAAAACAGCAAAAATGTGAACCGGCACTTCGGCATCTTGTTAATAGGTTAGTTCCGGAAAATGCATAAAAATGATATAAAGTGTGAACAAAACATGTAGGTATTGTCATAATATAAGCATGGAACATCAGAAATTATAGATACGTTGGAGACGTATCAAGCATCCCCAAGCTTAGTTCCTGCTCGCCCTCGAGTAGGTAAACGATAAAAATAATAATTTCTGAAGTGACATGCTACCAACATAATATTGATCAACATTATTGTAAAGCATATGAGATGAATGAAGTGATTCAAAGTAATAGATTGCTAACAAAAATATAATGACTAAACAACTGAATCATATAGCAAATACTTTTCATGAATAGTACTTTCAAGACAAGTATCAAAAAGACTTGCATAAGAGCTAACTCATAAAGCAATAGATTCAAAGTAAGAGGTTTCAAAGCAACACAAAGGATGATTAAGTTTCAACAATTGCTTTCAACTTGTAACATGTATATCTCATGGATAATTGTCAACATAAAGTAATATAACAAGTGCAATAAGTAAACATATAAGAATCAATGCACACAGTTGACACAAGTGTTTGCTTCTAAGATAGAAAGAAGTGGGTAAACTGACTGAACATAAAGTAAAAGAAAGGCCCTTCGCAAAGGGAAGCAGGGATTACTCATGTGCTAGAGCTTTTTATTTTGGAAACATGGAAACAATTTTGTCAACGGTAGTAATAATTCATATGTGTTATGCATAAAACTTCCTACAAGTTGCAAGCCTCATGCATCGAATACCAATAGTGTTCGCACCTTGTCCTAATTAGCTCGGATTTCCATGGATTATCATTGTATTACATATGTTTCAACCAAGTGTCACAAAGGGGTACCTCTATGTCACCTGTACAAAGGTCCAAGGAGATAGATCGCATTTGATTTCTCAGTTTTGATAAATCTCAACTTGTGGACATCCATACCGGGACAACATAGAAAACAGATAATGGACTCCTCTTTAATGCTTAAGCATTCAACAACAGATAATATTCTCATAAGAGATTGAGGATTAATGTCCAAACTGAAAACTTCCACCATGATACATGGCTTTGGTTGGCGGCCCAATGTTCTTCTCTAACAATATGCATACTCAAACCATTTAATCATGATAAATCACCCTTACTTCAGACAAGACGAACATGCATAGCAACTCACATGATATTCAACAAAGGCGTAAAAAGTTGATGGCGTCCCCAGAAACATGGTTACCGCTCAACAAGCAACTTATAAGAACTAAGATACATAGCAACATATTCATCACCACAATAGTTTTTAAGCTATTTTTTCCCATGAGCTATGTATTGTAAAGACAAAGGAATGAAATTTTAAAGGTAGCACGCAAGCAATTTACTTTGGAATGGCAGAAAAATACCACATATAGGTAGTTATGGTGGACACAAATGACATGGGTTTTGGCTCAAGGTGTTTGGATGCACGAGAAGCATTTCCTCTCAGTACAAGGTTTTGGCTAGCAAGGTTGTTTGAAGGAAACACAAGTATGAACAGGTACAAAAAAAACTTACACAAGAACATATTGCAAACATTATAAGACTCTACACTGTCTTCCTTGTTGTTCAAACACTTTTACCAGAAAATATCTAGACCTTAGAGAGATCAATCATGCAAACCAAATTTCAACAAGGTCTACGGTAGTTCTCCACTAATAGATTTAAACTACATGATGCAAGAGCTTAAACATGATCTATGAGAGCTCAAAACAATTGCCAAGTATCAAATTATTCAAGATAATATACCATTTACCACATGAAGCATTTTCTGTTTTCAACCAAATAGCAATCAATGAAGCGGTTTTCAGCCTTCGCCATGAACATTAAAGTAAAGCTAAGAACACCAGTGTTCAATATGAAAAAGTGGAGCGTGTCTCTCTCCAAAACAAGGATTGTTGGGATCCGAATTTATTCAAACATAAAAGCAAACAGACGCTCCAAGTAAAGAACATAAGATGTGACGGAATAAAAATATAGTTTCACTAGAAGTGACCTGATAAGTTGTTGATGAAGAAGGATGCCTTGGGCATCCCCAAGCTTAGATGCTTGAGTCTTCTTGAAATATGCAGGGATGAACCACGGGGGCATCCCCAAGCTTAGACTTTTCACTCTTCTTGATCATATTATATCATCCTCTTCTCTTGACCCTTGAAAACTTCCTCCACACCAAACTTAAAGCAAACTCATTAGAGGGTTAGTGCATAATCAAAATTCACATGTTCAGAGAGGACACAATCATTCTTAACACTTCTGGACATTACCCAAGGCTACTGAAAGTTAATGGAACAAAGAAATCCACTCAACACAGTAAAAGAGGCAATGCGAAATAAAAAGGCAGAATCTGTCAAAACAGAACAGTCCGTAAAGACGAATTTTTCTGAGACACTTAACTTACTCAGATGGAAAAACTCAAAACTAATGAAAGTTGCATACATATCTGAGGATCATGCATGATTTTTCTCTGATTTTTTTGATTCTTCTACAGAGAGAAGGACGCGAATTCGTGACAGACAGTAAATCTGTTTCTGCGTAGAAATCCAAATCTAGTATCAACCTTCTATCAGAGACTTTACTTGGCACAATAACATGATAAGGAGAGGTTGCTACAGTAGTAACAACTTCCAAGACACAACAAAACAGTAGCAAAATAAAAACATGGGTTATCTCCCAAGAAGTTCTTTCTTTATAGCCATTAAGATGGGCTCAGTAATTTTAATGATGCTCTTGCGAGAAATAAGAGTTGAAGCAAAAGAGAGCATCAAAAAGCAAATTCAAAACACATTTAAGACTAACCCGCTTCCTATTCATAGGAATCTTGTACACAAATAAATTCATGAAGAACAAAGTGACAAGCATAGGAAGATAAAACACGAGTAACTTCAAAATTTTCAGCATGTAGAGAGGTGTTTTAGTACCATGAAAATTTCTACAACCATATTTTCCTCTCTCATAATAACTTCCAGTAGCATCATGAACAAACTCAACAATATAACTATCACATACAACATTCTTATCCACATGCATAAAAGTATCATTACTCTCCACATAAGCATAATCAATTTTATTAGTAATAGTGGGAGTAAAACTATCACATCCATCATTATAATCATCATAAATTGGAGGCATAGAATAATCATAATGAATTTTATCCTCAATAGTAGATGGACTGAAAATATCATATTCATCATTGCAAACATCATATATAGGAGGCATATCATAATCAACATAAACTTTCTCTTCCATACCCGGAGGACTAAAGAGATCATTTTCATCAAAACCGACCTCCCCAAGCTTAAATTCTTCCATAGCATTAGCAATAATAGTGTTCAAAGAGTTCATGCTAAAAACATTGCTACAACTATTTTGCAAACAAAGTTCCATGGGTTTTTTAATTTTCTCTTCAAACACATCATGTCCTAACTCAAGATAAATACTATAAAGATCTCTATTTTTTTTGTTGTTTTCCATTAAGCCTAACTAGTGAAAATAAAAACAAGAGACAAAAAGATAAAATTGCAGAATCTAAAGGAGATAGCTTCGAGCACTCACACACCGGCAACAGTGCTAGGAAATAGCTTAGTAGTCGGAGGATGTGAATACCTTTTACCTTACCTCCCAACAGCGCCAAAAAATAGCTTGATGTCTACGTGTGCTTCTATTCTTGTAGACAGTGTTGGGCCTCCAAGAGCAGAGGTTTGTAGAACAACAACAAGTTTCCCTTAAGTGAATCACCCAAGGTTTATCGAACTCAGGGAGGTAGAGGTCAAAGATATTCCTCTCAAGCAACCCTGCAATTAAGATACAAGAAGTCTCTTGTGTCCCCAACACACCTAATACACTTGTCAGATGTATAGGTGCACTAGTTCGGCGAAGAGATAGTAAAATACAAGTGATATGGATGAGTATGATTGATAGTAACAATCTGAAATAAATATGGCAGCAAGTAAACATGCAGTAGAACAGTAAATAAACGGTGATTCGATATTTGGAAACAAGGCCTAGGGATCATACTTTCACTAGTGGACACTCTCAACAATGATCACATAATAAATAAATAACTTCTCCTCACTTGTGCTACTTTCAAACACTCTCTTGTTGGATAACAAACACCATTTATTGTGTAGGGCTACAAGAGCACACCTCAAGCCGGAGTAAACAAGCTCCACAACATCCGGAGTTCATATTAAAGTAACCTCTAGAGTGCATAATAGACCGTTGCAATTTAGACCGAGTACTAACATAGCATACACACTGTCACCAATAGCTATGAAAGGGGAATAGATCACATCAATACTATCATAGTAATAGTTAACTTCATAATCTACAAGAGATTACAATCATAACCTACGCCAAGTACTACATGATGCACACACTGTCACCTTTACATCATGGAGGAGGAGTAGCACATAGATTAATAGTGATACAAAGCTCATGATCACATAAAGATCACACCATGGGAGAGAGAGATGAACCACATAGCTACAAGAGAGCTCTCGCTGGAGAACTACTCCCTCCTCATCATGGGGAACAGGCGATGAAGATGGCGGTGGTGTCGATGGAGATGGATTCCGGGGCAATTCCCCGTCCCGCGGCGTGCCGGAACAGAGACTGTCCCCGAACTTGGCTTCGATGGCGGCGGCTGCGTAACTTTTCTCGTATCGTGGCTTGATTTTTTAGGGTTTTTGCCCCCGGAAGAATATATAGGCGGATGGGCAGCCTCGGAGGGGTCCCGAGGGCCCACACCATAGGGGGCGCCCCCTGGCCGCGCCGCCATGTGGGGTGGGGCCCCCTCGGTCCTCTTCGGTGCTCTGGAACCTTCCGTGGAAAATAAGGCCTTGGGATTTTGTTTCGTCCAATTCCGAGAATATTTCCTGTGTAGGATTTCTGGAACCTGACACGCGTGAAGTACACGTCCGTTGGGAACCCCAAGTGGAAGGTGTGATGCGTGTAGAAGCAAGTTTCCCTCAGTATGAAACCAAGGTTATCGAACCAGTAGGAGTCAAGAAGCACGTGAAGGTTGTTGGTGGAGGAGTGTAGTGGGGCGCAACACCAGTGAAACCGGCGCCAACGTGGAACCTGCACAACACAATCAAGATACTTTGCCCCAACGTAACAGTGAGGTTGTCATTCTCACCGGCTTGCTGAAACAAAGGATTAAACGTATCGAGTGGAAGATGATGTTTGTTTGCAAAGAACAGTAGAGAACAATGATTGCAGTAGATTGTATTCAGATGTAAAAGAATGGACCGGGGTCCACAGTTCACTAGTGGTGTCTCTCCAATAAGATAAATAACATGTTGGGTGAACAAATTACAGGTGGGCAATTGACAAATAAAGATTCAATACATATCATGATGATTACTATGAGATTTAATCAGGGCATTACGACAAAGTACATAAACCGCTATCTAGCATGCATCTATGCCTAAATAATCCACCTTCGGGTTAGCATCCGCACCCCCTCCAGTATTAAGTTGTAAACAACAGACAATTGCATTAAGTATGGTGCGTAATGTAATCAACACAAATATCCTTAGACAAAGCATCGATGTTTTATCCCTAGTAGCAACAGCACATCCACAACCTTAGAACTTTCTCACTGTCCCAGATTCAATGGAGGCATGAACCCACTATCGAGCATAAATACCCCCTCTTGGAGTTACAAGTATCAACTTGGCCAGAGCCTCTACTAGCAACGGAGAGCATGCAAGAACATAAACAACACATATATGATAGATTGATAATCAACTTGACATAATATTCTATATACATCGGATCCCACCTAACACAACATGTAGCATTACAAATAGATGATCTTGATCATGTTAGGCAGCTCACAAGATCTAAACATGATAGCACAAGAGGAGAAGATAACCAACTAGCTACTGCTATGGACCCATAGTCCAAGGATGAACTACTCACGCATCAATTCGGAGGCGGGCATGATGATGTAGAGCCCTCCGGTGATGATCTACTGAATCCCCCGAGATGGGATTGGCGGCGGCGGCGTCTCTGGAAGGTTTTCCGTATCGTGGCTCTCGGTACAGGGGTATTCACGACGAAGGCTTTAAGTAGGCGGAAGGGTAGGTCAAGAGGCGGCGCGGGCCCCCCTCTGGCCGCGCCGGCCTATGGTGCCGGGCCCTCGTGGCCCCTCTTCGTAATCCCTTCGGTCTTCCGGAAGCTTCGTGGAAAAATAAGACCCTGGGCGCTGATTTCGACCAATTCCGAGAATATTTCCTTTGTAGGATTTCTGAAACCAAAAACAGCAAAAAACAGCAACTGGCGCTTCGGCATCTTGTTAATAGGTTAGTGCCGGAAAATGCATAATAATGATGTAAAGTATGTATAAAACATGTGAGTATTATCATAAAAGTAGCATGGAACATAAGAAATTATAGATACGTTTGGGACGTATCAAGCATCCCCAAGCTTAGTTCCTACTCGCCTCGAGTAGGTAAACGATAACACAAATAATTTCTGAAGTGACATGCTACCAACATAATCTTGATCAACATTATTATAAAGCATATGAGATGGATGGAGTGATCTGAAGCAAAAGATTGCTAACAAAAGATAATGACTAAACAAATGAATCATATAGAAAAACTTTTCATGAATAGTACTTTCAAGACAAGTATCAACAAGACTTGCATAAGAGCTAACTCATAAAGCAATAGATTCAAAGTAGAATGCATTGAAGCAACACAAAGGATGATTAAGTTTTAGCGGTTGCTTTCAACTTGTAACATGTATATCTCATGGATATTTGTCAACATAGAGTAATATAACAAGTGCAATAAGTAAACATGTAAGAATCAATGCACACAATTGACACAAGTGTTTGCTTCTAAGATAGAAAGAAGTAGGTAAACTGACTCAACATAAAGTAAAAGAAAGGCCCTTCGCAGAGGGAAGCATGGATTACTATTTTTGTGCTAGAGCTTTTTTTTGAAAACATAGAAACAATTTTGTCAACGGTAGTAATAATTCATATGTGTTATGCATAATACTTCCTACAAGTTGCAAGCCTCATGCATAGAATACCAATAGTGCCCGCACCTTGTCCTAATTAGCTTGGATTACATGGATTATCATTGCATAACATATGTTTCAACCAAGTGTCACAAAGGGGTACCTCTATGCCGCTGATACGTCCATTTTGCATCACTATTTTATATCATAATTTGCTGTTATTCATTGATATATTTAATATTTAGAGATGATACTTATGTTATTTCATCTATTTTGCATGTTTCGTGATCATTGGAGAATTATTCACCGGAGTCAGGATTCTGCTGGAAAAAGCACCGTCAGGACACCATATTTCTGAAGATCAACAATTGACGGAAATTACACGAAAATTCCTATTTTTCCAGAAGATGAAGGGAGCCAAAAGGGGAGCCGAGAGGGCCGCCATGGGCCCCCCATAGGCCGGCGCGGGCCCAGGCCCGCGCCGCCTTGTGGGGAGGGGGCCCACAGCCCCCTCTCGCCTCTCCTTCGCGTACTTCTTCGCCCCGAAAACCTAAGACCTGGGGAGTTACGGAGAATTGACAGAGCCGCCTCTGCGGGGCGGAAAAACACCAGAGAGAAAAGAGCTCTCCGGCGGGCAGGAATCCGCCGGGGAAATTCCCTCCCGGAGGGGGAAATCGACGCCATCGCCATCGTCATCGAGCTGGACATCATCTCCATCATCATCGTCATCATCTTCACCATCTACACCGCCATCACCACCGCTGCATCTCGTCACCGCTGTAACGATTTGGGTTGGATCTTGATTGTTTGATAGGGGAAACTCTCCCGGTGTTGATTACTACTTGTTATTGATGTTATTGAGTGAAACCATTGAACCAAGGTTTATGTTCAGATTGTTATTCATCATCATATCACCTCTGATCATGTTCCATATGATGTCTCGTGAGTAGTTCGTTTAGTTCTTGAGGACATGGGTGAAGTCTAAATGTTAGTAGTGAATTATTGTTGAGTAGTATTCAATGTTATGATATTTAAGTTGTGGTGTTACTCTTCTAGTGGTGTCATGTGAACATCGACTACATGATACTTCACCTTTATGGGCCTAGGGGAGTGCATCTTGTATTCGTTTGCTAATTGTGGGGTTGCCGGAGTGACAGAAACCTAAACCCCCGTTAGTATATCGGTGCAGGAGGGATAGCAGGATCTCAGAGTTTAAGGCTGTGGTTAGATTTATCTTAATTACTTTCTTGTATTTGCGGATGCTTGCAAGGGGTATAATCACAAGTATGTATTAGTCCTAGGAAGGGCGGTGCATTAGCATAGGTTCACCCACACAACACTTATCAAAACAATGAAGATTAATCAGCCGTATGAAGCGAAAGCACTAGACTAAAATTCCCGTGTGTCCTCAAGAACGTTTGGTCATTATAAGTAAACAAACCGGCTTGTCCTTTGTGCTAAAAAGGATTGGGCCACTCGCTGCAATTATTTCTCTCGCATTTTATTTACTTGTACTTTATTTATCTGCTATATCAAAACCCCCTGAAAACTTGTCTGTGAGCATTTACAGTGAATCCTTCATCAAAACTGCTTGTCAACACCTTCTGCTCCTCATTGGGTTCGACACTCTTATTTATCGAAAGTACTACGATACACCCCCTATACTTGTGGGTCATCAAGACTATTTTCTAGCGCCGTTGCCGGGGAGTGAAGCGCTATTGGTAAGTGGAATTGGTAAGGAAACTTTTACTGTACGTGCTGATTTTGTTTCTGCTTGCTACTATAAGTCATTATGGAGAGATCCTCCCTTGAATTTCTATTTGGGAAATCTACTACTACTGCAACGGTAGTGGATGAGGCGCCAGGTGAGGAAGTAATACCATATAAAATACCTATGAAAATTATTGAACGTGTTGTGGATAACCGCTATGAAGGGGATGGAACTGTGCATCCTGGAGATCATTTACTGTTTTTACATGAATTATGCGGGTTATTCAAATGTGCAGGTATTTCAATGGATGAAGTCAGGAAGAAATTATTTGTTATGTCGCTATCTGGTAAAGCGGCGCATTGGTATAAACTGCTGAAGGATGGGCGTTCTCTTGATTGGAAGGATATTGTGCCTGTATTTTACTCTAAATTCTATCCTCCAAGTGAAATTCACAAAGACCGCAACCGTATATATAATTTTTGGCCTCATGATGGAGAGAGTATTGCCCAAGCGGGGGGAGATTGAAGTCTTTAATGCTCAAATGCCCCATTCATGAGCTTCCTGGTAATATTATTATTGATAATTTCTATGCAAGACTGTCTTTTCAAGATAAAACCTTGCTGGATACTTCTTGTTCTGGATCATTCACGCGCAATAAAGAAGAGTTTAAATGGGACCTTCTTGATCGAATCCAAGAAAATACTGAAGGATGGGAGAACGACAAAGGTAGAGTGTCAGGTATAAATTATAATTATGAATGCATTGAAACTTTTATGGATACCGATGAATATCGTAATATGAGTGCTACATATGGTCTTGACTCTCAAGTTGTTGCAAATATTTATAAAGCCTTTGCCTCTCATTTTGAATTTCCTAGGAAGAATTTTGATAAGTATCATGAACCATATAAAGATAAAGTTGATTCACCTAAAGGTAAATGTATTGAAATTAAAACTGTTGATCATGTTCTTCCTGAAGCTTATATTGAAAAAACTCCTTTCCCTGCTAAAATGAAGGAGTATTCTGTTATAACTAGTGTAGTTAATAAAAGTGCAAAGAAACCCATAGAACCTGAAGAACAAATAAAAGTTGAACCTGTTGTTGCAATAGTTAAAGATCTTGTTACTGAAAATGTGGAAGATGGTCATATTATTTTTTGTGAAGATGCTTCTAATATTGTTTCGCATCCTAATAAGTCTATGAAAGCCAGTGTTCCTGTGCTCTCTGTTCGAATTGGTGATCATTGCTATTATGGTTTATGCGACATTGGTGCAAGTATTAGTGCCATTCCTTATGAGCTCTACACGGAAATTATGCATGAAATTGGTTCTTGTGAACTTGAAGATATTGATGTGGTTATTCGGCTAGCTAATAGAGAAACTATCTCTCCCATTGGTATTGTTCGAGATGTTGAAGTTCTATGTGGTAAGATTAAATATCCTGCTGACTTTTTGGTACTTGGTTCTGCTGCTAGTAAGTTTTGTCCTATTATTTTTGGTAGACCTTTTCTAAATACATGTGGAGCTATTATAGATTGCAAGAAAGAGAAAATTGTTACTAAATTTGCTGGTGAATCTTATGAGTTTAACTTCTCTAAATTTGCCAAAACTCCTTATAAAGCTGATTTGCCTAATGAAGATTTTAGAGTTGAACAGTGTGCATCTATTGCTCTTGCTCCTAGTAATCCTTTGCAGCAACATTTGGAGAATAGTGAGAGTGAAGTTTTTAGGGAAGAAAGGGATGAGCTTGATGAAATTTTCCTTCGTCAACCTATTCTTAAACATGACTTACCGGTTGAAGATTTAGGTGTAACACCACCACCAAAGGAAGATCCTGTATTTGATTTGAAACCATTACCTGATAATCTTAAGTATGCTTATATTGATGAGAAGAAAACATATCCTGTTATTATTAGTGCTAAGCTTTCAGATATCGAGGAAGAAAGGTTATTGGAAATATTGAAGAAGCACCGAGGAGCTATTGGCTATACTCTTGATGATTTGAAGGGGATTTCTCCTGCTATTTGCCAACATGCTATTAATATAGAAGATGGTGCAAAACCTGTTGTTGAACATCAGCGTCGTCTAATTCCCAAGATGAAGGATGTGGTAAGAAATGAGGTATTAAAACTTCTTGAAGCAGGTATTATATATCCTATTGCTGATAGTAGATGGGTTAGTCCTGTGCATTGTGTTCCTAAGAAAGGAGGTATAACTGTTGTGCCTAATGATAATGATGAGCTTATTCCTCAAAGAGTAGTTGTAGGGTATAGAATGTGCATTGATTTTAGGAAAGTGAATAAAGTTACTAAGAAAGATCATTACCCTTTACCTTTTATTGATCAAATGTTAGAGAGGTTGTCTAAAAATACACATTTCTGTTTTCTTGATGGATATTCTGGGTTTTCACAAATTGCTGTTAGAGCTAAAGATCAAGAGAAAACCACTTTCACTTGTCCCTATGGAACTTATGCTTATAGGCGTATGCCTTTTGGTTTATGTAATGCTCCTGCTACTTTTCAAAGATGCATGTCTGCTATTTTTCATGGCTTTTGTGAAAAGATTGTTGAGGTATTCATGGATGATTTTTCTGTCTATGGGAATTCATTTGATAATTGCTTGCGAAACCTTGATAAAGTTTTGCAGAGATGTGAAGAAACTAACCTTGTTCTTAATTGGGAGAAATGCCACTTTATGGTTAATGAAGGAATTGTATTGGGACATAAAATTTCTGAAAGAGGTATTGAAGTTGATAGAGCTAAAGTTGAAGCAATTGAGAAGATGCCCTATCCTAGGGATGTTAAAGGTATTCGTAGTATTCTTGGTCATGCTGGTTTTTATAGGAGGTTTATTAAAGATTTCTCTAAAATTTCAAAGCCTCTTACTAATCTTCTTCAAAAAGATGTACCTTTCGTTTTTGATGATGATTGTAAGGAAGCTTTTGAAACTCTAAAGAAAGCCTTAACAACTGCTCCTATAGTTGAACCCCTGATTGGAACTTACCTTTTGAAATTATGTGTGATGCTAGTGATTTTGCTGTAGGTGCTGTCCTTGGACAGCGAGTAGATAAAAAATTAAATGTTATTCATTATGCTAGTAAAACTCTAGATGCTGCTCAAAGAAATTATGCTACAACTGAAAAAGAATTATTAGCCGTAGTTTTTGCATGTGACAAGTTTAGACCCTATATTGTTGATTCAAAAGTCACAATTCATACTGATCATGCTGCAATTAGGTACCTTATGGAAAAGAAAGATGCTAAGCCAAGGCTTATTAGATGGGTGCTTCTTTTGCAAGAATTTGATTTACATATTGTAGATAGGAAAGGTGCTGATAATCCTGTTGCTGATAATTTGTCTAGATTGGAAAATATTACTTATGATCCTGTTCCTGTTAATGATAGTTTTCCAAATGAACAATTGGCTGTAATAAAGGTGAGCTCGCGAGAGAGCCCTTGGTATGCTGATTATGCTAACTTTATTGTTTCGAAGTATTTGCCTCCAACCTTTTCAGCTCAGCAAAGGAGGAAATTCTTTTATGATTTGAGGCATTATTTTTGGGATGACCCACACTTATATAAAGAAGGAGTGGATGGTATTATGCGAAGATGTGTCCCAGAATATGAACAACAAGAGATATTGAGTAAATGCCATGGTAGTGTTTATGGAGGACATCACGCCGGAGATAGAACCGCACAAAAGGTTCTACAATCAGGTTTTTATTGGCCAACACTTTTCAAAGATGCAAGGAAGTTTATCTTATCTTGTGATGAATGTCAAAGAGTTGGTAATATCTCTAGACGCAATGAAATGCCTATGAATTATACTCTTGTTATTGAACCATTTGATTGTTGGGGATTTGACTTCATGGGTCCTTTCCCTTCTTCAGAAGGTAACACTCATATACTTGTCGCTGTTGATTATGTTACTAAATGGGTAGAAGCTATACCTACAAAAAGTGCTGATGGTGAGACCTCTATAAAAATGCTTGTAGATGTTATATTTCCTAGATTTGGAGTACCTAGATATATTATGACTGATGGAGGTTCTCATTTTATTCATGGTGGTTTTAGAAAAACTCTTGCCAAATATGGTATTAATCATAGAATTGCTTCAGCTTATCATCCTCAAACTAGTGGGCAAGTAGAATTATCAAATAGAGAAATTAAAGCTATCTTGGGAAAGACTGTTAATAAATCTAGAAAGAATTGGGCTAGTAAGTTAAAGGAAGCACTGTGGGCTTATAGAACTGCTTATAAAAATCCTATGGGAATGTCTCCTTATAAAATGGTTTATGGAAAAGCTTGTCATTTACCTTTAGAACTAGAGCACAAAGCTTATTGGGCTGTAAGAGAACTTAATAAAGATTTTAAACTTGCCGGTAAGAAGAGGTTGCTACAATTGAGTTCTTTAGATGAATGGAGAAGTGAAGCTTATGAAAATGCTAAACTTTTTAAGGAGAAAGTTAAGAAGTGGCATGATAGAAGAATTATTAAAAGAGAATTTAATGTTGGAGATAAAGTCCTATTGTATCGGTCTCGTCTCAGATTTTTTGCAGGGAAATTACTCTCAAAATGGGAAGGACCATATGTTATTGAGGAGGTATATCGTTCAGGAGCAATAAAAATTAGCTCTTTGGAAGGTAACGCCACACAAGTAGTAAATGGACAAAGACTCAAGCATTATATTTCTGGAGATTCTTATAATGAAGATATTGATATTATTCAAGTGATAACTCCGGAAGCTTTCATCAAAGATCAAATTGACAGTTCTGCAGAGTCCGACTTTGAATAGGTAACAGTTTTAGTAATAAAAAGTCCACGTTTAACTTTCCGAACAATATTTCTGCTGTTTTTGGAAAATATGAAAAATTACGGGATCGAAATGGAGTGGAGGAGACGCGCGAGGGCCCGTCACCATAGGCCGGCGCGGGCCCCACCCTGGCCACGCCGCCCTATGGGGACAGCCCCTCGGCGTCCCGTTTCCACTCGTTTTCGGCCTGGAACCTTCCTTTTGTTGTAAAAATATTTGCTATATAATCCCCCGGATCTCCAGAGGTCCGTATATCGTTTTCTCGTCGTGTTTTGTTTCGAGCTGTTTTCTGCCAGGATCTGTTTTGATTTAGAAGCACCATGGTCTCCAACAACAAGGACAAGGGACCTTTGGAGGAAGATATTCAAGACCCTGAATTGAAGGAAGAAGTCGCGAGCGAGGATGAGGAAGAAGTGGAGGAGGTTCCGCGAGTACACCAGCGTGCCACTGATGCGCGTAGATGTACACGTCCGTTGGGAACCCCAAGAGGAAGGTATGATGCGCACAGCAGCAAGTTTTCCCTCAGAAAGAAACCAAGGTTTATCGAACCAGGAGGAGCCAAGAAGCACGTTGAAGGTTGATGGTGGCGAAATGTGATGCGGCGCAACACCAGGGATTCCGGCGCCAACGTGGAACCTGCACAACACAACCAAAGTACTTTGCCCCAACGAAACAGTGAGGTTGTCAATCTCACCGGCTTGCTGTAACAAAGGATTAACCGTATTGTGTGGAAGATGATTGTTTGCAAGAAAACAGTAAAACAAGTATTGCAGTAGATTGTATGCGATGTAAAGAATAGGACCGGGGTCCACAGTTCACTAGAGGTGTCTCTCCCATAAGATAAAAGCATGTTGGGTGAACAAATTACAGTCGGGCAATTGACAAATAGAAAAGGGCATAACAATGCATATACATGATATGATAAATATAGTGAGATTTAATTGGGCATTACGACAAAGTATATAGACCGCCATCCAACTGCATCTATGCCTAAAAAGTCCACCTTCAGGTTATCATCCGAACCCCTTTCCAGTATTAAGTTGCAAAGCAACAGACAATTGCATTAAGTATGGTGCATAATGTAATCGACAACTACATCCTTAGACATAGAATCAATGTTTTATCCCTAGTGGCAACAGCACATCACAACCTTAGAACTTTCTGTCACTGTCCCAGTATCAATGAAGGCATGAACCCACTATCGAGCATAAATACTCCCTCTTGGAGTTAAGAGTAAAAACTTGGCCAGAGCCTCTACTAATAACGGAGAGCATGCAAGATCATAAACAACACATAAACAATAGATTGATAATCACCATAACATAGTATTCTCTATTCATCGGATCCCGACAAACACAACATATAGAATTACAGATAGATGATCTTGATCATGTTAGGCAGCTCACAAGATCCAACAATGAAGCACATAAGGAGAAGACGACCATCTAGCTACTGCTATGGACCCATAGTCCAGGGGTGAACTACTCACTCATCACTCCGGAGGCGATCATGGCGATGAAGAGTCCTCCGGAGATGAATCCCCTCTCCGGCAGGTGCCGGAGGCGATCTCCGAATCCCCCGAGATGGGATTCGCGACGGCGGCGTCTCGGAAGGTTTTCCGTATCGTGGCTCTCGCACTTTTCGCGACGGAGGCTATTTGTAGGCGGAAGGGCAGGTCAGGGCGTCACGGGGGCCCACACACTAGGGCGGCGCGGCCGGGCTTGGGCCGCGCGCCTTGGTGTCCCCACCTCGTGGCCCCACTTCGTCTCCTCTTCGGTCTTCTGGAAGCTTCGTGCAAAAATAGGACCCCGGGCGTTGATTTCGTCCAATTCCGAGAATATTTCCTTACTAGGATTTCTGAAACCAAAAACAGCAGAAAAAAGAATCGCTCTTCGGCATCTTGTTAATAGGTTAGTTCCAGAGAATGCGTAAATACGACATATAATGTGCATAAAACATGTAGATATCATCAATAATGTAGCATGGAACATAAGAAATTATCGATACGTTGGAGACGTATCAGCATCCCCAAGCTTAGTTCTGCTCGTCCCGAGCAGGTAAAACGATAACAAAGATAATTTCTGAAGTGACATGACATCATAATCTTGATCATACTATTTGTAAACATATGTAATGAATGCAGCGATCAAAACAATGGTAATGACATGAGTAACCAAGTGAATCATAAAGCAAAGACTTTTCATGAATAGTACTTCAAGACAAGCATCAATAAGTCTTGCATAAGAGTTAACTCATAAAGCAATAAATCAAAGTAAAGGTATTGAAGCAACACAAAGGAAGATTAAGTTTCAGCGGTTGCTTTCAACTTATAACATGTATATCTCATGGATATTGTCAACATAGAGTAATATAACAAGTGCAATATGCAAGTATGTAGGAATCAATGCACAGTTCACACAAGGGTTTGCTTCTTGAGGTGGAGAGAGATAGGTGAACTGACTCAACAATAAAAGTAAAAGAAAGGTCCTTCAAAGAGGAAAGCATCGATTGCTGTATTTGTGCTAGAGCTTTTATTTTGAAAACATGAAACAATTTTGTCAACGGTAGTAATAAAGCATATGAGTTATGTAAATTATATCTTACAAGTTGCAAGCCTCATGCATAGTATACTAATAGTGCCCGCACCTTGTCCTACTTAGCTTGGACTACCGGATCTTCGCAATGCACATGTTTCAACCAAGTGTCACAAAGGGGTACCTCCATGCCGCCTGTACAAAGGTCTAAGGAGAAAGCTCGCATTTTGGATTTCTCGCTTTTGATTATTCTCAACTTAGACATCCATACCGGGACAACATGGACAACAGATAATGGACTCCTCTTTAATGCATAAGCATGTAGCAACAATTATTATTCTCATATGAGATTGAGGATATATGTCCAAACTGAAACTTCCACCATGATTCATGGCTTTAGTTAGCGGCCCAATGTTCTTCTCTAACAATATGCATGCTCCAACCATTAAGGTGGTAGATCCCTCTTACTTCAGACAAGACGGACATGCATAGCAACTCACATGATATTCAACAAAGGGTAGTTGATGGCGTCCCCAGAAGCATGGTTATCGCACAACAAGCAACTTAATAAGAGATAAAGTGCATAAGTACATATTCAATACTACGATAGTTTTTAAGGCTATTTTGTCCCATGAGCTATATATTGCAAAGGTGAATGATGGAATTTTAAAGGTAGCACTCAAGCAATTTACTTTGGAATGGCGGAGAAATACCATGTAGTAGGTAGGTATGGTGGACACAAATGGCATAGTGGTTGGCTCAAGGATTTTGGATGCATGAGAAGTATTCCCTCTCGATACAAGGTTTAGGCTAGCAAGGTTATTTAAAGCAAACTCAAGGATGAACCGGTGCAGCAAAACTCACATAAAAGACATATTGTAAACATTATAAGACTCTACACCGTCTTCCTTGTTGTTCAAAACTCAATACTAGAAATATCTAGACCTTAGAGAGACCAAATATGCAAACCAAATTTTAGCAAGCTCTATGTATTTCTTCATTAGTGGGTGCAAAGTGTATGATGAAAGAGCTTAAACATGAGCACAACAATTGCCAAGTATCACATTATCCAAGACATTTTAGAATTACTACATGTAACATTTTCCAATTCCAACCATATAACAATTTAACGAAGAAGTTTCAACCTTCGCCTTGAATATTATGAGTAAAGCCTAAGGACATATTTGTCCATATGCAACAGCGAGCGTGTCTCTCTCCCACAAAGTGAATGCTAGGATCCATTTTATTCAAACAAAAACAAAAACAAAACAAACCGACGCTCCAAGTAAAGAACACAAGATGTGACCGAATAAAAATATAGTTTCAGGGGAGGAACCTGATGATGTTGTCGATGAAGAAGGGGATTCCTTGGGCATCCCCAAGCTTAGACGCTTGAGTCTTCTTAAAATATGCAGGGGTGAACCACGGGGGCATCCCCAAGCTTAGAGATTTCACTCCTCTTGATCATAGTATATCATACTCCTCTCTTGACCCTTGAAAACTTCCTTCACACCAAACTTCAAGCAAACTCATTAGAGGGTTAGTGCACAATAAAAGTTTACATGTTCAGAGGTGGCACAATCATTCTTTACACTTCTGGACATTGCATAAAGCTATTGGACATTAATGGATCAAAGAAATTCATCCAACATAGCAAAAGAGGCAATGCGAAATAAAAAGCAGAATCTGTCAAAACATCCGTAAAGACGAATTTTAAAATGGCACCAGACTTGCTCAAATGGAAAAACTCAAAACTAATGAAAGTTGCGTACATATCTGAGGATCACGCTCGTAAATTGGCAGATTTTTTCGAATTTTCTACAGAGACTTGTGCCCAGATTCGTGACAGACAGCAATGCTGTTTCTGCGCAGCGATCCCAAATATAACATCAACTTTAACATAGAAACTTTACTTGGCACAAAAACATGATAAGGAGAGGTTGCTACAGTAGTAAACAACTTCCAAGACTCAAATATAAAACAAAGTACTGTAGTAAAAACATGGGTTGTCTCCCATAAGCGCTTTTCTTTAACGCCTTTCAGCTAGGCGCAGAAAGTGTGAATCAAGTAACATCAAGAGTAGAAGCATCAACATCATAACTTGTTCTAATAATAGAATCAAAAGGCAACTTCATTCTCTTTCTAGGGAAGTGTTCCATACCTTTCTTGAGAGGAAATTGATATTTAATATTACCTTCTCTCATATCAATAACAGCACCAACGGTTCGAAGAAAAGGTCTTCCCAACACAATAGGACAAGATGCATTGCATTCAATATCCAAGACAACAAAATCAACGGGAACAAGGTTATTGTTAACCGTAATGCGCACATTATCAATCCTCCCCAAAGGTTTCTTTTTAACATTATCGGCAAGATTAACATCCAAATAACAATTCTTCAATGGTGGCAAGTCAAGCATATCATAAATCTTTTTAGGCATAACAGAAATACTTGCACCAAGATCACATAAAGCATTACATTCAAAGTCATTGAATTTCATTTTAATGATGGGCTCCCAACCATCTTCTAACTTTCTAGGAATAGAAGTTTCAAGTTTTAGTTTCTCTTCTCTAGCTTTTATGAGAGCATTTGTAATATGTTTTGTAAAGGCCAAATTTATAGCACTAGCATTAGGACTTTTAGCAAGTTTTTGTAAGAACTTTATAACTTCAGAGATGTGGCAATCATCAAAATCTAAATCATTATGAGCTACAGCAATGGGATCATTGTTCCCAAGGTTGGAAAAAATTTCAGCAGTTTTATCACAAGCAGTTTCAGCAGTTTTAGCAATTTCAGGCAGTTTTGTACGCTTTGCACTAGGAGTAGAAACATTGCCAACACCAATTATTTTACCATTGATAGTAGGAGGTGCAGCAACATGTGAAGAATTAACATTACTAATGGTGGTAATAGTCCAAACTTTAGCTACGTTATTCTTTTTAGCTAGTTTTTCATTTTCTTCTCTATCCCACCTAGCACGCAATTCAGCCATTAATCTTATATTCTCATTAATTCTAACTTGGATGGCATTTTCTGTAGTAGTAATCTTATTATCAATATCATTATTAGGCATAACTTTCAATTTTAATAGATCAACATCAGAGGCAAGTCTATCAACTCTAGAAGCAAGAATATCAATTTTATCAAGTTTTTCCTCAACAGATTTGTTAAAAGCAGTTTGTGTACTAATAAATTCTTTAAGCATGGCTTCAAGACCAGAGGGTACACTCCTATTATTGTTGTAAGAATTCCCATAAGAATTACCATAACCATTACCATTAGCAGAAGGATATGGCCTATAGTTATTACCAGTTGTTCCTATAAGCATTGTTGTTGAAATTATTGTTTTTAATGAAATTCACATCAACATTTTCTTCTTGAGCAACCAATGAAGCTAAAGGAACATTATTAGGATCAACATTATATCTACCATTCACAAGCATAGACATAATCACATCAATCTTATCACTCAAGGAAGAGGTTTCTTCAACAGAATTTACCTTCTTACCTTGTGGAGCTCTTTCCGTGTGCCATTCAGAGTAATTTATCATCATATCATCAAGAAGCTTTGTAGACGCCCCCAAAGTGATGGACATAAAGGTACCTCCAGCAGCTGAATCCAATAAATTCCGCGAAGAAAAATTTAGTCCTGCATAGAAGGTTTGGATGATCATCCAAGTAGTCAGTCCATGGGTTGGGCAATTCTTTACCAAAGTTTTCATTCTCTCCCATGCTTGAGCAACATGTTCAGTATCTAATTGCTTAAAATTCATTATGCTACTTCTCAAATATATAATTTTAGCGGGAGGATAATATCTACCAATAAAAGCATCCTTACATTTAGTCCATGAATCAATACTATTCTTAGGCAAAGATAGCAACCAATCTTTAGCTCTTCCTCTTAATGAGAAAGGAAACAATTTCAATTTAATAATATCACCAT
This sequence comes from Lolium multiflorum, assembly GCA_030979885.1. Lineage (NCBI taxonomy): Eukaryota > Viridiplantae > Streptophyta > Magnoliopsida > Poales > Poaceae > Lolium > Lolium multiflorum. The sequence goes on along the minus strand of CM061748.1, from coordinate 234,172,484 downwards.
CTACATCCTTGTATTTTTGCATTTCACATAGTTCAACAAAATTATTAAGATGGGCAGCAGCATCATCAGAACTAACACCAGAAAATTGATCTCTCATAACAAGGTTCAGTAAAGCAGGTTTAATTTCAAAGAATTCTGCTGTAGTAGCAGGTGGAGCAATAGGTGTGCATAGGAAATCATTATTATTTGTGTTTGTGAAGTCACACAACTTAGTATTTTCAGGGGTATTCATTTTAGCAACAGTAAATAAAGCAAACTAGATGAAGTAAATGCAAGTAACTAATTTTTTTGTGTTTTTGATATAGAGAGCAAGACAGTAAATAAAGTAAAACTAGCAACTAATTTTGTGTGTGTTTTGTTTAGGTGCAGCAAACAAAGTAGTAAATAAAATAAAGCAAGACAAAAACAAAGTAAAGAGATTGGGAAGTGGAGACTCCCCTTGCAGCGTGTCTTGATCTCCACGGCAACGGCGCCAGAAAACAGGCTTGATGCGCGTAGATGTACACGTCCGTTGGGAACCCCAAGAGGAAGGTATGATGCGCACAGGCAAGTTTTCCCTCAGAAAGAAACCAAGGTTTATCGAACCAGGAGGAGCCAAGAAGCACGTTGAAGGTTGATGGTCGCGAAATGTGATGCGGCGCAACACCAGGGATTCCGGCGCCAACGTGGAACCTGCACAACACAACCAAAGTACTTTGCCCCAACGAAACAGTGAGGTTGTCAATCTCACCGGCTTGCTGTAACAAAGGATTAACCGTATTGTGTGGAAGATGATTGTTTGCAAGAAAACAGTAAAACAAGTATTGCAGTAGATTGTATGCGATGTAAAGAATAGGACCGGGGTCCACAGTTCACTAGAGGTGTCTCTCCCATAAGATAAAAGCATGTTGGGTGAACAAATTACAGTCGGGCAATTGACAAATAGAAAAGGGCATAACAATGCATATACATGATATGATAAATATAGTGAGATTTAATTGGGCATTACGACAAAGTACATAGACCGCCATCCAACTGCATCTATGCCTAAAAAGTCCACCTTCAGGTTATCATCCGAACCCCTTTCACTATTAAGTTGCAAAGCAACAGACAATTGCATTAAGTATGGTGCGTAATGTAATCGACAACTACATCCTTAGACATAGAATCAATGTTTTATCCCTAGTGGCAACAGCACATCACAACCTTAGAACTTTCTGTCACTGTCCCAGGTATCAATGAAGGCATGAACCCACTATCGAGCATAAATACTCCCTCTTGGAGTTAAGAGTAAAAACTTGGCCAGAGCCTCTACTAATAACGGAGAGCATGCAAGATCATAAACAACACATAAACAATAGATTGATAATCACCATAACATAGTATTCTCTATTCATCGGATCCCGACAAACACAACATATAGAATTACAGATAGATGATTTGATCATGTTAGGCAGCTCACAAGATCCAACAATGAAGCACATAAGGAGAAGACGACCATCTAGCTACTGCTATGGACCCATAGTCCAGGGGTGAACTACTCACTCATCACTCCGGAGGCGATCATGGCGATGAAGAGTCCTCCGGGAGATGAATCTCCCTCAGGGTGCCGGAGGCGATCTCCGAATCCCCGAGATGGGATTCGCGGCGCGTCTCTCGGAAGGTTTTCCGTATCGTGGCTCTCGCGGGGTTTTTGCGACGGAGGCTATTTGTAGGCGGAAGGGCAGGTCAAAGGGCGGCACGGGGGCCCACACACTAGGGCGGCGCGGCCAAGGCTTGGGCCGCGCCGCCTTGGTGTGTCCCCACCTCGTGGCCCCACTTCGTCTCCTCTTCGGTCTTCTGGAAGCTTCGTGCAAAAATAGGACCCTGGGCGTTGATTTCGTCCAATTCCGAGAATATTTCCTTACTAGGATTTCTGAAACCAAAAACAGCAAAAAACAGCAACTGGCTCTTCGGCATCTTGTTAATAGGTTAGTTCCAGAGAATGCGTAAATACGACATATAATGTGCATAAAACATGTAGATATCATCAATAATGTAGCATGGAACATAAGAAATTATCGATACGTTGGAGACGTATCAGCCACCATTGCAAGCATTGGCGTGATATCAAATCCATCCAACACCAAGAGAAGTGCACGAATCGCTACCGGAGGAGCAGTTCCACGTCGCTTCTTAGCTCCAAGGACATCTTCTCCAGGCCCACCCTTTCCGCAATCTAATCTACAATCGTCAAACTGAAAGGACCCCCAAGGTAGTGTTGCCAAGTGGTTGGGATATAGATCGTTCTAACATTGCAGGAGAGATGAAATCTGAAGCTGAAGGATGGGGAAACAACTCTAGGAGTTGGGACTCGCCACCTGACATGATTATGAGCCGCGTTGAGCACAACTCGGAGCTGATTCGCAACCTCACCTATGAGATTGAGGATTTAAAGGAACTTGTTAAGAAGCTTGTCGAGAAGAATCCATCACCATCACCACCGAAGGAGTAATTCATCATCGGTATTGGCATCCCCTTGGTTTGTTCCAAGCTTGGGGGAGTGCCGCGGTATCACATCATCACTACCTTTATCTTTTACTATCAAGTAGTGTCATATCATGAGTAGGGAAGTTATCATATGGAATAGTTTGCAATGTGGAAGTATCTCTCTTAGTTGGTTGTCTATGTATCCGTTGGTGTGAGTTATCGTTATGGAATATTAATGAGAAGTCTTATCATTTACCTTTTGCACACCTTATTTTAGTTTGCAATCTCCATTATATGATTGCTCTTGACATTAGTATTGATATCACTTTGGGAGCATTAAGTAAATCTATTTGGTTTTGGCAAACTTAGCATTGGTCAATAGCAACAACATCTTGATGTTTAAATAGAAGAGAGAAATACATGTAGATATATTACTCTATTATCTTTATGCTAATGAGTTTAGTATTCTGAAGTTAAAATTGCTTGTGCTTATGAGAAAGATGCATGATTGTTTCTATCACATGTATATTTGTTTGTTTCCCTCAACCTTTATGCTTGCTATCAAACCTTGCTAGCCAAAGACCTGTATTGAGAGGGAATGCTTCTCATACATCCATAACCTTAGACCAAACCCATGCCATTTGTGTCCACCATAACTACCTACTATGTGGTATTTTGCGCCACTCCAAGTAAATACTTCATGTGCTACCTTTAAATAATTCAAACTATATTATCTTTATTTGTGTCAATGTTTTATAGCTCATGAGGAAGTATGTGGTGTTTTATCTTTCAATCTTGTTGGGCGAACTTTCACCAATGGACTAGTGGCACATCCGCTTATCCAATAATTTTGCAATAAGAGCTGGCAACGGGGTTCCCAGCCCCAATTAATAACTTTCATTAATAATTATCTTCACATGTTTTGCCCCGATTTATCAGTAAGCAACTTAATTTTGCAATAGACACTCCTCCATGGTATGTGAATGTTGGAAGGCACCCGAGGATTCGGTTAGCCATGGATTGAGAAAGCCAAGGTTGGGGGAGTGTCATCCATAATAAAACTAAAATACATGTGTAAACAAAAGAGAAGGGGGATGATCTACCTTGCTGGTAGAGATGCCGTCCCTCATGGGAGCCGCTCTTGGAAGGTTCGTTTGGCAAGGGGGTTAGAGTGCCCGCTACCAAGCCCGCTACCATTCGTTGACAACAACAAACACCACCCAAAATCTTACTTTTATGCTCTTTATATGATTTCAAAACTTGAAAAGCTCTAGCACATGATTTAATCCCTGCTTCCCTCTGCGAAGGGCCTATCTTTTACTTTTATGTTGAGTCAGTAAACCTATTTCCCTCTATCTCAAGCAAGCAATTGAGTTGTTGTGAACCAACCATTTATGCTATGATTCAGTTAATCATGTCTTTTATACTTTCTTGTTTAGTACAAATTTTATCTGAATGAATATGACTTTGAAAGTTATCAATGATTATGAGGAGATTGTTATGATTGAGAATGAAAGCCCTGCTATATAAATTCTAATATGAAAGCCTTGCTTATAAAATAAGAGCAATCCGTTAGTAGTTCTCTGACCAAGAACAAAGTTTGCCATAACCATTTATGATTTCCTATGCACCTTTACTTGTGATTTCTCTTTACTTATTTCAAGTTGAGTTATATGAAGAGAATGTGTATTAGAATATCTTGTGTGAATCAATATGATGCTTCTTGTCCGTATTTTATTTATCGACTCTTCACTCCATAAACATGTGGTCTTGTTTATCGAGCTCAGTTTCGCTTGGGGACAAGCGAGGTCTAAGCTTGGGGGAGTTGATACGTCCATTTTGCATCACTATTTTATATCATAATTTGCTGTTATTCATTGATATATTTCATATTTAGAGATGATACTTATGTTATTTCATCTATTTTGCATGTTTCGTGATCATTGGAGAATTATTCACCGGAGTCAGGATTCTGCTGGAAAAAGCACCGTCAGGACACCATATTTCTGAAGATCAACAATTGACGGAAATTACACGAAAATTCCTATTTTTCCATAAGACGAAGGGAGCCAAAAGGGGGAGCCGAGAGGGGCCGCCATGGGCCCCCCATAGGCCGGCGCGGCCCAGGCCTGGCCGCGCCGCCTTGTGGGGAGGGGGCCCACAGCCCCCTCTGGCCGCTTCTCCTTCGCGTACTTCTTCGCCCCGAAAACCTAAGACCTGGGGAGTTACGAAGAATTGACAGCCGCCTCTGCGGGGCGGAAAACACCGAGAGAAAGAGCTCTCCGGCGGGCAGGAATCCGCCGGGGAAATTCCCTCCCGGAGGGGGAAATCGACGCCATCGCCATCGTCATCGAGCTGGACATCATCTCCATCATCATCGTCATCATCTTCACCATCTACACCGCCATCACCACCGCTGCATCTCGTCACCGCTGTAACGATTTGGGTTGGATCTTGATTGTTTGATAGGGGAAACTCTCCCGGTGTTGATTACTACTTGTTATTGATGCTATTGAGTGAAACCATTGAACCAAGGTTTATGTTCAGATTGTTATTCATCATCATATCACCTCTGATCATGTTTCATATGATGTCTCGTGAGTAGTTCGTTTAGTTCTTGAGGACATGGGTGAAGTCTAAATGTTAGTAGTGAATTATTGTTGAGTAGTATTCAATGTTATGATATTTAAGTTGTGGTGTTACTCTTCTAGTGGTGTCATGTGAACGTCGACTACATGATACTTCACCTTTATGGGCCTAGGGGAGTGCATCTTGTATTCGTTTGCTAATTGTGGGGTTGCCGGAGTGACAGAAACCTAAACCCCCGTTAGTATATCGGTGCAGGAGGGATAGCATCTCAGAGTTTAAGGTTGTGGTTAGATTTATCTTAATTACTTTCTTGTATTTGCGGATGCTTGCAAGGGGTATAATCACAAGTATGTATTAGTCCTAGGAAGGGCGGTGCATTAGCATAGGTTCACCCACACAACACTTATCAAAACAATGAAGATTAATCAGCCGTATGAAGCGAAAGCACTAGACTAAAATTCCCGTGTGTCCTCAAGAACGTTTGGTCATTATAAGTAAACAAACCGGCTTGTCCTTTGTGCTAAAAAGGATTGGGCCACTCGCTGCAATTATTTCTCTCGCATTTTATTTACTTGTACTTTATTTATCTGCTATATCAAAACCCCCTGAAAACTTGTCTGTGAGCATTTACAGTGAATCCTTCATCAAAACTGCTTGTCAACACCTTCTGCTCCTCGTTGGGTTCGACACTCTTATTTATCGAAAGTACTACGATACACCCCCTATACTTGTGGGTCATCAGCCGCCTGTACAAAGGTCCAAGGAGATCAATTGCATTTGATTTCTCGTTTTTAATAGATCTCAACTTAAGACATCCATACCGGGACAACATAGACAACAGATAATGGACTCCTCTTTTAATGCTTAAGCATTCAACAACAGATAATATTCTCATAAGAGAGTGAGGTTGTATGTCCAAACTGAAAACTTCCACCATGATACATGGCTTTGGTTAGCGGCCCAATGTTCTTCTCTAACATATGCATACTCAAACCATTTGATCATGACATCACCCTTACTTCAGACAAGACGAACATGCATAGCATCTCACATGATATCCAACAAAGGTAAAAAGTTGATGGCGTCCCCAGAAACATGGTTACCGCTCAACAAGCAACTTATAAGAACTAAGACACATAACTACATAATCATCACCACAATAGTTTTTAAGCTATTTGTCCCATGAGCTATATATTGCAAAGATAAAGGAATGAAATTTTAAAGGTAGCACTCAAGTAATTTACTTTGGAATGGCAGAAAAATACCACATAGTAGGTAGATATGGTGGACAAAAATGGCATGGGTTTTGGCTCAAGGTGTTTGGATGCACGAGAAGCATTTCCTCTCAGTACAAGGCTTTGGGCTAGAAAGGTTGTTTGAAGCAAACACAAGTATGAACAGGTACAGCAAAACTTACACAAGAACATATTGCAAGCATTATAAGACTCTACACTGTCTTCCTTGTTGTTCAAACACTATACCAGAAAATATCTAGACTTAGAGAGACCAATCATGCAAACCAAATTTTAACAAGCTCTACGGTAGTTCTCCATTAATAGATTAAACTACATGATGCAAGAGCTTAAACATGATCTAATGAGAGCTCAAAACAATTGCCAAGTTTCAAGTTATTCCAAACCATATGAAGCATTTTCTGATTCCAACCAAATAGCAATCAACGAAGCAATTTTCAGCCTTCGCCATGAACATTAAAGCACAACTAAGAACACAAGTGTTCCATATGAAAAAGCGGAGCGTAATATCTCCAATATAAGGATGGTGGGATCCAACTTTATTCAAACCAAAACAAAAATAAAAGCAAACACACACTCCAAGTAAAGAACATAAGATGTGATGGAATAAAAATATAGTTTCGCTAGAAGTGACCTGATAAGTTGTCGATGAAGAAGGGGATGCCTTGGGCATCCCCAAGCTTAGATGGTTGAGTCTTCTTAAAATATGCAGGGATGAACCACCGGGGCATCCCCAAGCTTAGACTTTTCACTCTTCTTGATCATATTGTATCATCCTCTTCTCTTGACCCTTGAAAACTTCCTCCACACCAAACTTAAAGCAAACTCATTAGAGAGTTAGTGCATAATAAAAATTCATATATTCAGAGGTGACATAATCATTCTTAACACTTCTGGACATTGCACAAAGCTACTGAAAGTTAATGGAACAAAGAAACCCATTCAACATAGCAAAAGCGGCAATGCGAAATAAAAGACAGAATCTGTCAAAACAGAACAGTCCGTAAAGAATAATTTTACAGAGGAACTTAACTTGCTCAAACGGAAAAACTCAAAACTAATGAAAGTTGCGTACATATCTGAGGACCACGCACGTAAATTGGCAGATTTTTTTGATTTTTCTACAGAGAGTTCTACGCAAATTCGTGACAGACAGCAATTCTGTTTCTGCGCAGGAATCCAAATCTAGCATCAACTTTACCATAGAGACTTTACTTGGCACAAAAACATGATAAGGAGAGGTTGCTACAGTAGTAACAACTTCCAAGACTCAACAATACAGTAGTAAAATAAAACATGAGTTATCTCCCAAGAAGTGATTTTCTTTAACGCCTTTCAGCTAGGCGCAGAAAGTGCAAATCAAGTGTTATCTAGAGAAGAAGCATCAACATCACAATTTTTCTTACAAACACAACTTGTTGCAGAGGGTACCTTAGATGCTCCATTATCCAAATTTCCCATGGTGGTGCTAGGGGTTTTATCAATTTTAGGCCTATAATAGTTCTTTGGTTTAGGCACCTTAGAGACATACATGAATTTTTGCTCTTTACCCACATAAGCTTTCTCCTTAAACTTAAGAGAAGAAAAACTTGAACCCAAGGTTCCCATAGCTTTTTCAAGTTCACTAATCCTATTGGTTTGATTATCATGGACAACACAAGTTTCTAGGACACCAATTCTTTCATCAATTCTTCCTAGGGATTTATCAAGTTTATCAGTATTATCAAGTAGCATTCCCAATTTAGTTTCAACACTTGGAAAATTTTTCTCTATGGCTTCCAACTTTTTCATGACATCCTCAAGAGAGATTTCAATTTTAACTTCATTAACAGGTGGTGTTCCTACTAGACTCTCAATGATGCAGCTAGCTTCTAAAGCAGGAGTACCTAGGAAATTACCTCCCGAAAGAGTATCAAGAACATACCTATTCCAGCTAGATATACCAACATAAAAATTCCTAAGAAGGATAATAGTGGAGTGTTTCTTAATGCACCTATGATGAGCATTACTAATTCTGTACCAAGCATCTTTAAAACTTTCCCCACCTTGTTGCTTAAAAGAACGAACTTCAACTTCAGGATTACTCATTTTAGCAGTAATAAAAGTAAACTAAGCAAATAGAGTAAAGTAAAGACAAGTAACTAATTTTTTTGTGTTTTGATATAGAGCAAGTAAATAAGACAGAAAGTAAAGTAACTATTTTTTTTGTGTTTTTGATATAAAGCAAACAAGACAGTAAATAAAGTAAAGTAAAGCAAGGCAAAAACAAAGTTAAGAGATTGGATGTGGGAGACTCCCCTTGTGTCTTGATCTCCCCGCAACGGCGCCAGAAATTTAGCTTGACACGCGTGAAGTACACGTCCGTTGGGAACCCCAAGTGGAAGGTGTGATGCGTATAGAAGCAAGTTTCCCTCAGTATGAAACCAAGGTTATCGAACCAGTAGGAGTCAAGAAGCACGTGAAGGTTGTTGGTGGAGGAGTGTAGTGCGGCGCAACACAGATACGTCTCAAACGTATCTATAATTTCTTATGTTCCATGCTACTTTTATGACAATACTTGAATGTTTTATACATACTTTACAACATTATTATACATTTTCCGGCACTAACCTATTAACAAGATGCCGAAGTGCCAGTTGCTGTTTTCTGTTTTTGGTTTCAGACATCCTAGTAAGGAAATATTCTCGGAATTGGACGAAATCAACGCCCAGGGTCCTATTTTTCCACGAAGCTTCCAAGACCGGGGGATAACGAAGTGGGGCCACGAGGTGGCCAGACCATAGGGGCGCGGCCGGCCCGCCGCGCGGCCGTGGTCTGGCCCCGCGTCGCCTGACCTACCCTTCCGCCTACAAATAGACTTCGTCGCGAAACCCCATGTACCGAGAGCCACGATACGGAAAACCTTCCAGAGACGCCGCCGCCGCCAATCCCATCTCGGGGATTCAGGAGATCGCCTCCGGCACCCTGCCGGAGAGGGGAATCATCACCGGAGGGGCTCTACATCATCATGCCCGCCTCCGGATTGATGCGTGAGTAGTTCATCCTTGGACTATGGGTCCATAGCAGTAGCTAGATGGTTGTCTTCTCCGCATGTGCTATCATTGTTTAGATCTTGTGAGCTGCCTAACATGATCAAGATCATCTATTTGTAATGCTACATGTTGTGTTTGGCGGGATCCGATGAATATAGAATATTATGTCAAGTTGATTATCAATCTATCATATATGTGTTGTTTATGTTCTTGCATGCTCTCCGTTGCTAGTAGAGGCTCTGGCCAAGTTGATACTTGTAACTTCAAGAGGGAGTAATTATGCTCGATAGTGGGTTCATGCCTCCATTGAATCTGGGATCGTGACAGTAGGTTCTAAGGTTGTGGATGTGCTGTTGCTACTAGGGATAAAACATTGATGCTTTGTCTAAGGATATTTGTGTTGATTACATTACGCACCATACTTAATGCAATTATCTGTTGTTTACAACTTAATACTGGAAGGGGTTCGGATGATAACCTGAAGGTGGATTATTTAGGCATAGATGCATGCTGGATAGCGGTCTATGTACTTTGTCGTAATGCCCTGCTTAAATCACATAGTAATCATCATTGGTATGTATTGAATCTTTATTTGTCAATTGCCCACCTGTAATTTGTTCACCCACATGTTAGTTATCTTATTGGAGAGACACCACTAGTGAACTGTGGACCCCGGTCCATTCTTTTACATCTGAATACATTCTACTGTTGTTCTTTGCAAACAAACACCATCTTACACTCGATACGTTTAATCCTTTGTTTTCAGCAAGCCGGTGAGATTGACAACCTCACTGTTACGTTGGGGCAAAGTACTTTGATTGTGTTGTGCAGGTTCCACGTTGGCGCCGCCACCGGTGTTGCGCCGCACTACACTCCTCCACCAACAACCTTCACGTGCTTCTTGGCTCCTACTGGTTCGATAACCTTGGTTTCATACTGAGGGAAACTTGCTTCTATACGCATCATACCTTCCGCTTGGGGTTCCCAACGGACGTGTGCATCTACGCCTATCAAGCTAAATTTCTGGCGCCGTTGCCGGGGAGATCAAGACACGCTGCAAGGGGAGTCTCGACTTCCAATCTCTTTACTTTGTTTTTGTCTTGCTTTACTTTATTTTATTTACTGTCTTGTTTGCTTCATACTAAAACACAAAAAAATTAGTTGCTTTACTTTCTGTCTTATTTACTAGCTCTATATCAAAAACACAAAAAAATTAGTTACTTGTCTTTATTCTACTTGCTTAGTTTACTTTTATTACTGCTACAATGGGTACTCCTGAAAATACTAAGTTGTGTGATTTCACTAGCACAAATAATAATGATTTTATAAGTACTCCTATTGCTCCACCTGCTACTACAGCAGAATTCTATGAAATTAAACCTGCTTTACTGAATCTTGTTATGAGAGAGCAATTTTCTGGTGTTAGTACTGATGATGCTGCTGCCCATCTTAATAATTTTGTTGAACTTTGTGAAATGCAAAAGTATAAGGATATAGATGGTGATATTATAAAACTGAAATTGTTTCCTTTCTCACTAAGAGGAAGAGCTAAAGATTGGTTGCTTTCTTTGCCTAAAAATAGTATTGATTCATGGACTAAATGTAAAGATGCTTTTATTAGTAAATATTATCCTCCTGCTAAGATTATATCTTTGAGAAGTAGCATAATGAATTTTAAACAATTTGATAATGAACATGTTGCTCAACCATGGGAGAGAATGAAATCTTTGGTAAAGAATTGCCCAACCCATGGACTGACTACTTGGATGATCATCCAAACCTTTTATGCAGGATTGAATTTTTCCTCGAGGAACCTATTGGATTCAGCTGCTGGAGGTACTTTTATGTCCATCACCTTGGGCGCCGCGACTAAACTACTTGATGATATGATGATCAATTACTCTGAATGGCACACTGAAAGAACTCCTCAAGGTAAGAAGGTAAATTCTGTTGAAGAAACCTCTTCTTTGGGTGATAAGATTGATGCTATTATGTCTATGCTTGCAAATGGTAGATCTCATATTGATCCTAATAATGTTCCTTTAGCTTCATTGGTTGCTCAAGAAGAAAATGTTGGTGTGAATTTCATTAAGAGTAATAATTTCAACAACAATGCTTATAGGAATAATTATGGTAACAACAACTATAGGCCATATCCTTTTAATAGTAGTTATGGTAATTCTTATGGTAATTCTTACAACAATAATAAGAGTGTACCCTCTGGTCTTGAAGTCATGCTTAAAGAATTTATTAGTACACAAACTGCTTTCAATAAAACTGTTGAAGAAAAGCTTGGTAAAATTGATGTTCTTGCTTCCAAGGTTGATAGTCTTGCTCTTGATGTTGATCTTTTAAAACTTAAAGTTATGCCTGAGGAAGTTAAAGATGCTAGGTTTGCTAAAACAAATGCCATCCAAGTTCGAATTAATGATAATATTAGAATGTTGGCTGAATTGCATGCTAGGTGGGATAGAGAAGAAAAAGAAAAACTTGCTAAAGAGAATAATGTAGCTAAAGTATGGACTATTACCACCACTAGTAATGTTGATTCTACACATGTTGCTACACCTCCTACTATCAATGGTAAAATAATTTGTGTTGGCAATGTTTCTACTCCTAGTACAAAGCGCAAAAATGCCTGAAACTGCTGAAACTGTGTGATAAAACTGCTGAAATTTTTCAAAATATTGGTGACAATGATTCCATTGCTGTAGAACATAATGGTTTAGATTTTGATGATTGTCATATTACTGAAGTTATAAAGTTCTTACAAAAACTTGCTAGAAGTCCCAATGCTAGTGCTATAAATTTAGCCTTTACGAAACATATTACAAATGCTCTCATTAAAGCTAGGGAAGAGAAATTAAAATTTAAAGCTTCTATTCCTAGAAAGTTAGAAGATGGTTGGGAGCCCATCATTAAGATGAAATTCAATGATTTTGAGTGTAATGCTTTATGTGATCTTGGTGCAAGTATTTCTGTTATGCCTAAGAAAATTTATGATATGCTTGACTTGCCACCATTGAAGAATTGTTATTTAGATGTTAATTGCCGATAATGTTAAAAAGAAACCTTTGGGGAGGATTGATAATGTTCATATTACGGTTAACAATAACCTTGTCCCCGTTGATTTTGTTGTCTTGGATATCGAATGCAATGCATCTTGTCCTATTGTGTTGGGAAGACCTTTTTTTCGAACCGTTGGTGCTGTTATTGATATGAAGGAAGGTAATATTAAGTATCAATTTCCTCTCAAGAAAGGTATGGAACACTTCCCTAGAAAGATAATGAAGTTGCCTTTTGATTCTATTATTAGAACAAGTTATGATGTTGATGCTTCTTCTCTTGATGTTACTTGATTTGCACTTTCTGCGCCTAGCTGAAAGGCGTTAAAGAAAAGCACTTCTTGGGAGATAACCCATGTTTCATTTTATTTACTGTATTGTTGAGTCTTGGAAGTTGTTTACTACTGTAGCAACCTCTCCTTATCATGTTTTTGTGCCAAGTAAAGTTTCTATGCTAAAGTTGATGCTATATTTGGATTGCTGCGCAGAAACAGCATTGCTGTCTGTCACGAATTCTCTCAGAGCTCTCTGTAAAAAAATCGAAAAAATCTGAAAATTTACGAGTGTGATCCTCATATATGTACGCAACTTTCATTAGTTTTGAGTTTTTCCATTTGAGCAAGTCAAGTTCCCCTTCCAGATTCGTCTTTACGGACTGTTCTGTTTTTTGACAGATTCTGCCTTTTATTTCGCATTGCCGCTTTTGCTATGTTGAATGAGTTTCTTTGTTCCATTAACTTTCAGAAGCTTTGTGCAATGTCCAGAAGTGTTAAGAATGATTGTGTCATCTCTGAATGTGTGAATTTTTGATTATGCACTAACCCTCTAATGAGTTTGCTTGAAGTTTGGTGTGGAGGAAGTTTTCAAGGGTCAAGAGAAGAGGATGATATACTATGATCAAGAAGAGTGAAAGGTCTAAGCTTGGGGATGCCCCGGTGGTTCATACCTGCATATTTTAATAAGACTCAAGCATCTAAGCTTGGGGATGCCCAAGGCATCCCCTTCTTCATCGACAACATTATCAGGTCACTTCTAGTGAAACAATATTTTTATTCCATCACATCTTATGTTCTTTACTTGGAGCGTCGGTTTGCTTTTATTTTTGTTTGAATAATGTTGGATCCCACCATTCTTATATTGGAGATATTACGCTCCGCTTTTTCATATGGAACACTTGTGTTCTTAATTGTGCTTTAATGTTCATGGCGAAGGCTGAAATTGCTTCGTTAAATTGCTATTTGGTTGGAATCAGAAAATGCTGCATATGGTTTGGATTAACTTGGCAATTGTTTGAGCTCTCATATATCATGTTTAAGCTCTTGCATCATGTAGTTTAATCTATTAATGAAGAACTACCGTAGAGCTTGTTTAATTTGTTTGCATGATTGGTCTCTCTAAGTCTAGATATTTTCGGGTAAAATGTTTGAACAACAAGGAAGACAGTGTAGAGTCTTATAATGCTTGCAATATGTTCTTGTGTGAGTTTTGTTGTACCTGTTCATACTTGTGTTTGCTTCAAACAACCTTGCTAGCCCAAACCTTGTACTGAGAGGAAATGCTTCTCGTGCATCCAAACACCTTGAGCCAAAACCCATGCCATTTGTGTCCACCATATCTACCTACTATGTGATATTTTTCTGCCATTCCAAAGTAAATTACTTGAGTACTACCTTTAAAATTTCATTCCTTTATCTTTGCAATATATAGCTCATGGGACAAATAGCTTAAAAACTATTGTGGTGATGAATATGTAGTTATGTGTCTTAGTTCTTATAAGTTGCTTGTTGAGCGGTAACCATGTTTCTGGGGACGCCATCAACTTTTTACCTTTGTTGGATATGTAGGATAACGTAGCATAGAAAACAAAAATTTTCCTACGGCGAACACGCAATCCAAGCCAAGATGCAATCTAGAAGACGGTAGCAACGAGGGGATTATCGAGTCTCACCCTTGAAGAGATTCCAAAGCCTACAAGATGAGGCTCTTGTTGCTGCGGTAGACGATCACTTGCCGCTTGCAAAGCGCGTAGAAGATCTTGATCACGGCGCCACGAACGGGCAGCACCTCCGTACTCGGTCACACGTTCGGTTGTTGATGAAGACGACGTCCACCTCCCGTTCCAGCGGGCAGCGGAAGTAGTAGCTCCTCTTGAATCCGACAGCACGACGGCGTGGTGTCGGTGGCGGTGGAGAAATCCGGCGGAGCTTCGCTAAGCGTGCGGGATATGGTGGAGGAGCGGGGCGCTAGGGTTTGGGGAGAGGGGGTGGCCGGCCACTATAGGGGGCGGCCAAGGTGGTGGCTTTGGTGTGGCCGGCCCCCTCCCCTATGCCCCTCATTATATAGGTGGAAGCCCCAAGTGTTGGACTACAAGTCTCCGAATAAGACCCGAACCCAAAACCTTCCATATGGTGGGAAACCTTCCCAAGCTAGGATTCCCACTAGAGGTGGGAATTCCACCTACCATATGGGGGGGTGGCCGGCCCCTTATGGGGGAGTCCACTTGGGACTCCACCCCACTAGGGTTGGCCGGCCATGGAGGTGGAGTCCCATGTGGACTCCACCTTCCTTGGTGGTTTCTTCCGGACTTTTCTAGAACCTTCTAGAACCTTCCATAGAACCTTCCGAATCATTTTATTTCACATAAAATGACATCCTATATATGAATCTTATTCTCCGGACCATTCCGGAACTCCTCGTGATGTCCGGGATCTCATCCGGGACTCCGAACAAATATTCGAACTCCATTCCATATTCAAGTTCTACCATTTCAACATCCAACTTTAAGTGTGTCACCCTACGGTTCGCGAACTATGCGGACATGGTTGAGTACTCACTCCGACCAATAACCAATAGCGGGATCTGGAGATCCATAATGGCTCCCACACATTCAACGATGACTTTAGTGATCGAATGAACCATTCACATACGATACCAATTCCCTTTGTCACGCGATATTTTACTTGTCCGAGGTTTGATCATCGGTATCACACTATACCTTGTTCAACCTCGTCTCCTGACAAGTACTCTTTACTCGTACCGTGGTATGTGGTCTCTTATGAACTTATTCATATGCTTGCAAGACATTAGACGACATTCCACCGAGAGGGCCCAGAGTATATCTATCCGTCATCGGGATGGACAAATCCCACTGTTGATCCATATGCCTCAACTCATACTTTCCGGATACTTAATCCCACCTTTATAACCACCCATTTACGCAGTGGCGTTTGATGTAATCAAAGTACCTTTCCGGTATAAGTGATTTACATGATCTCATGGTCATAAGGACTAGGTAACTATGTAACGAAAGCTTATAGCAAATAACTTAATGACGTGATCTTATGCTACGCTTAAAGGGTGTGTCCATTACATCATTCATATAATGATATAATCTTGTTATTAATAACATCCAATGTTCATGATTATGAAACTAATCATCTATTAATCAACAAGCTAGTTAAGAGGCTTACTAGGGACTCTTTGTTGTTTACATATCACACATGTATCAATGTTTCGTTAATACAATTATAGCATGGTATATAAACATTTATCATAAACATAAAGATATATAATAACCACTTTTATTATTGCCTCTTGGGCATATCTCCAACATTCTCCCACTTGCACTAGAGTCAATAATCTAGATTACATTGTAAGATACCTAACACCCATGGCATTCTGGTGTTGGTCATGCTTTGCCCTAGGGAGAGCTTTAGTCAACGGATCTGCTACATTCAGATCAGTGTGTACTTTGCAAATCTTTACTTCTCCATCTTCGATGTACTCGCGAATCGAATGATAACGCAGCTTGATATGCTTCAGCCTCTTGTGTGACCTTGGTTCTTGTGCATTGGCGATGGCACCCATGTTGTCACAGTAGATGACTAGTGGGTCCAATGCACTAGGAACCACACCGAGCTCTACAATGAACCTCTTCATCCATACCGCTTCTGATGAAGCCTCTGAAGCCGCTATGTACTCCGATTCTGTTGAGGATTTCGCCACCGTGCACTGCTTCGAGCTTGCCCAGCTTACTGCAGCACCATTCAATATAAACACGTACCCAGATTGTGACTTAGAGTCATCAGGATCAGTGTTCCAACTTGCATCGGTGTAACTTGTTACAACGAGCTCTTGGTCACCTCCATAACAAAGAAACATATCCTTAGTTCTTTTCAAGTACTTTAGGATATTCTTGACCGCTGTCCAGTGTTCCATTCCTGGATCACTTTGATATCTGCTAGTCAAACTAACATGTGCTATATCCGGTCTTGTACATAGCATGGCATACATGATAGAGCCTACTGCCGAGGCATAGGGGATCTGACTCATCCTTTCTCTTTCTTCTGCCGTAGCCGGACCTTGAGTCTTACTCAAGACCTTGCCTGGTAACATAGGTAAGAATCCATTCTTACTTTCGTCCATTCTAAACTTCTTTAGAATCTTGTCCAGGTATGTACTCTGTGATAGCCCTATTAGACGTCTTGATCTATCTCTATAAATCTTGATGCCTAATATATATGATGCTTCACCAAGGTCTTTCATTGAAAAACTATTATTCAAATAACCTTTTACACTGCTTAATAGTTCTATATCATTCCCAATCAATAATATGTCATCTACATATAATATCAGGAACGCTACAGAGCTCCCACTCACTTTCTTGTAAATACAGGCCTCTCCATGACACTGTATAAATCCGAAGTCTTTGATCACCTTATCAAAGCGTCGGTTCCAACTTCTTGATGCTTGCTTCAGTCCATAGATTGAACGCTGAAGTTTGCATACTTTGTCAGCATTTTTAGGATCGACAAAACCTTTGGGTTGTACCATATACAACTCTTCCTCAATGTCTCCATTAAGGAATGCCGTTTTGACATCCATCTGCCAAATCTCATAATCGAAAAATGCAGCTATTGCTAACAAAATCCTCACAGATTTTAGCTTCGCTACAGGTGAGAAAGTCTCATCGTAGTCAACACCTTGAATTTGTCGGAAACCCTTTGCGACAAGTCGAGCTTTATAGACAGTAATATTACCATCAGCATCTGTTTTTCTCTTGAAGATCCATTTATTCTCGACAGCCTTTCGGCTATCAGGTAAGTCTACCAAAGTCCATACTTTGTTATCATACATGGATCCCATTTCGGATTTCATGGCTTCTTGCCATTTGTTGGAATCTGGGCTCATCATCGCTTCTTCATACGTCGCAGGGTCTTCATCATTGTTATCCACAATCATGACATTTAGACAAGGATCATACCAATCAGGAGTGGCACGTTCCCTTGTCGATCTGCGAGGTTCAGTAGCTATCTCATTTGAAGTTTCATGATCATTATCATTAGCTTCCTCTGTTGCCGGTGTAGGTGGCACAGGAACATCTTCCGGTACTGCGCTACTCTGATCAACGAGTAGAGATTCTTCAATCTCATCGAGTTCTACTTTTCTTCCAGTCACTTCTTTAGTGAGAAATTCTTTCTCAAGAAAGGTTCCGTTCTTAGCAACAAAGATCTTGCCTTCGGATCTGTGATAGAAAGTGTACCCTATAGTTTCCTTAGGGTATCCTATGAAGACGCATTTCTCCGCTTTGGGTTCTAGCTTGTCCGGTTGTAACTTTTTTACATAGGCTTCGCAACCCCAAACTTTTAGGAACGACAGCTTAGGTTTCTTATTAAACCATAATTCATACGGTGTCGTTTCAACGGATTTTGATGGTGCTCTATTTAAAGTGAATGCGGCTGTCTCTAATGCATAACTCCAAAATGATAAAGGTAAATCAGTAAGAGACATCATAGAACGAACCATATCTAAGAGAGTTCGATTACGACGTTCGGACACACCGTTTCGTTGTGGTGTTCCCGGCGGTGTCAATTGTGAAAGTATTCCGCATTTCTTTAAATGCATGCCAAACTCATAACTCAGATATTCACCTCCGCGATCAGATCGTAGAAATTTAATCTTCTTGTTACGTTGATTTTCTACTTCACTTTGGAATTCCTTAAACTTCTCGAAAGTTTCGAATTTATGTTTCATTAAATAGATATACCCATATCTACTCAAATCATCTGTGAAGGTTAGAACATAACGATAACCACCGCGCGATGCTACACTCATTGGTCCACACACATCTGTATGTATGATTTCCAATAAGTCAGTAGCTCGCTCCATCATACCCGAGAATGGAGTCTTAGTCATTTTTCCCATCAGACATGCTTCGCATCTATCAAGTGACTCAAAGTCAAGTGATTCAAGTAATCCATCGGTATGGAGTTTCTTCATGCGTTTCACTCCAATATGACCAAGACGACAGTGCCACATATAAGTAGAATTATCATTCAATTTAATTCGCTTAGCGTCAATGTTATGTATATGTGTATCACTACTATCGAGATCTAACAGAAATAAGCCATTCTTTTCAGGTGCTCGACCATAAAAGATATTATTCATAAAAATAGAACAACCATTATTCTCAGACTTGAATGAATAACCGTCTTGCATTAAACAAGATCCAGATATAATGTTCATGCTTAACGCGGGTACAAAATAACAATTATTTAGGCTTAAAACTAATCCCGAAGGTAGATGTAGAGGAAGTGTGCCGACAGCGATCACATCGACTTTGGATCCATTTCCAACGCGCATCGTCACTTCATCCTTCGTAGTCTTCGTTTATTCTTTAGTTCCTGTTTCGAGTTACAAATATGAGCAACCGAACCAGTATCAAATACCCAGGTACTAGTACGAGAACCAGTGAGATAAACATCTATAACATGTATATCAGATATACCTTCTTTCTTCTTCTTGACAAGGCCGCTCTTCAGATCCGCCAAATACTTGGAGCAATTACGCTTCCAGTGTCCCTTCTCCTTGCAGTAATAGCACTCAGCATCAGGTTTAGGGCCAGACTTAGGTTTCACAGGAGGCGTGGCAGCTTTCTTGCCACTCTTCTTGTTCTTGCCTTTAGACTTGCCCTGTTTCTTGAAGCTGGTGGTCTTGTTGACCATCAACACTTGGTGCTCTTTCTTAATTTCAATCTCAGCAGATTTTAGCATGGCAAAGAGTTCAGGTAACTCTTTGTTCATGTTCTGCATATTGTAATTCATCACAAAGTTCTTATAACTAGGTGGCAGTGATTGAAGGACACGATTAATCCCCAGTCTGTTAGGAATCACTATTCCCAAGTCACTGAGTTTCTTCGCATGCCCGGTCATGGCGAGCATGTGCTCACTAACGGAGCTGCCTTCTTCCATCATGCAGCTGAAGAAGTGTTTCGATGCTTCATAGCATTCCACGGCCGCATGAGTCTCAAAGATAGTCTTTAACTCATTGATTAACTCATGTGGATCGTGGTGCTCAAAACGTTTTTGAAGATCGGCTTCCAGACTGCACAGGATGGCACACTGAACTTGAGAGTACCGAGTTTTCCGAGTCGAGTAAACATTCTTTACTTCATCGGTTTCAGTTTCTGCAGGAGGGTCACCTAGCGGTGCATCAAGCACATATTGCAGGTTTCCGCCATTGAGGAAGATCCTCACATGACGGAACCAGTCGGTGAAGTTGCTACCGTTGCTCTTAAGCTTTTCTTTCTCTAGGAACTGGTTAAAATTGATTGGGGACGCCATATCTACAACATATTTGCAATAGTTTAGACTAATGTTTATGATAAATTGAGTTCAAATTTTAATTTAACAAAATTAAAAACTAGGTGAACTCCCACTCAAAACAATATCCCTCGCATTGTTTTAGTGATCACACGAACCAAATCCATCACACCTATGCCCGATCATCACGAGACAAGATGTAATTTCAATGGCGAACACTCAAAGTGTTCATCATATCAATCATATGATTCATGCTCTACCTTTCGGTATCACGTGTTCCGAGACCATGTCTGTACATGCTAGGCTCGTCAAGGCCACCTTAGTATCCGCATGTGCAAAACTGACTTGCACCCGTTGTATGCACTTGTTGATTCTATCACACCCGATCATCACGAGATGCTTCGAAACGACAAGTCTTGGCAACGGTGCTACTAAGGATGAACACTTTATTATCTTGAAATTTTAGTGAGAGGGATCATCTTATAATGCTACCGTCGCGATCTAAGCAAAATAAGATGCATAAAAGGGTTAACATCACATGCAGTTCATATGTGATATGATATGGCCCTTTTTGTCTTTGCGCCTTTGATCTTCATCTTCAAAGCACGGACATGATCTCCATCATCAACGGGCATGATCTCCATCATCGTCGGCGAAACACCAAGGTCAATGGCGCCGTCTTCATGATCGTCCTCCATGTAGCAACTATTACAACTACTTTGAAAAACTACTCAACATGAAATTTAAAGACAACCATAAGGCTCCTGCCGGTTGCCACAATACAATAATGATCATCTCATACATAGTCATCATCACATTATGGCCATATCACATCACCAAACCCTGCAAAAACAAGTTAGACGTTCTCTAATTTGGTTTGCATATTTTACGTGGTTTAGGGTTTTCGAGCAAGATCCAATCTACCTACGAACATCAACCACAACGGTGATACTAGTGTTGTCAATAGAAGAGTAAATTGAATCTTCACTATAGTAGGAGAGACAGACACCCGCAAAGCCACTTATGCAATACAAGTTGCATGTCAAGCGTGGAGCAAATCTCATGAACGCGGTCATGTAAAGTTAGCCCGAGCCGCTTCATCCCACTATGCCACAAAGATGCAAAGTACTCAAGCTAAAGATAACATAAGCATCAACGCCCACAAAACAATTGTGTTCTACTCGTGCAACCATCTATGCATAGACACGGCTCTGATACCACTGTAGGATAACGTAGCATAGAAAACAAAAAATTTCCTACGGCGAACACGCAATCCAAGCCAAGATGCAATCTAGAAGACGGTAGCAACGAGGGGATTATCGAGTCTCACCCTTGAAGAGATTCCAAAGCCTACAAGATGAGGCTCTTGTTGCTGCGGTAGACGATCACTTGCCGCTTGCAAAAGCGCGTAGAAGATCTTGATCACGGCGCCACGAACGGGCAGCACCTCCGTACTCGGTCACACGTTCGGTTGTTGATGAAGACGACGTCCACCTCCCCGTTCCAGCGGGCAGCGGAAGTAGTAGCTCCTCTTGAATCCGACAGCACGACGGCGTGGTGTCGGTGGCGGTGGGGAAATCCGGCGGAGCTTCGCTAAGCGTGCGGGATATGGTGGAGGAGCGGGGCGCTAGGGTTTGGGGAGAGGGGGTGGCCGGCCACTATAGGGGGCGGCCAAGGTGGTGGCTTTGTGTGGCCGGCCCCTCCCCTATGCCCCTCATTATATAGGTGGAAGCCCCAAGTGTTGGACTACAAGTCTCCGAATAAGACCCGAACCCAAAACCTTCCATATGGTGGGAAACCTTCCCAAGCTAGGATTCCCACTAGAGGTGGGAATTCCACCTACCATATGGGGGGGTGGCCGGCCCCTTATGGGGGAGTCCACTTGGGACTCCACCCCACTAGGGTTGGCCGGCCATGGAGGTGGAGTCCCATGTGGACTCCACCTTCCTTGGTGGTTTCTTCCGGACTTTTCTAGAACCTTCTAAAACCTTCCATAGAACCTTCCGAATCATTTTATTTCACATAAAATGACATCCTATATATGAATCTTATTATCCGGACCATTCCGGAACTCCTCGTGATGTCCGGGATCTCATCCGGGACTCCGAACAAATATTCGAACTCCATTCCATATTCAAGTTCTACCATTTCAACATCCAACTTTAAGTGTGTCACCCTACGGTTCGCGAACTATGCAGACATGGTTGAGTACTCACTCCGACCAATAACCAATAGCGGGATCTGGAGATCCATAATGGCTCCCACACATTCAACGATGACTTTAGTGATCGAATGAACCATTCACATACGATACCAATTCCCTTTGTCACGCGATATTTTACTTGTCCGAGGTTTGATCATCGGTATCACACTATACCTTGTTCAACCTCGTCTCGACAAGTACTCTTTACTCGTACCGTGGTATGTGGTCTCTTATGAACTTATTCATATGCTTGCAAGACATTAGACGACATTCCACCGAGAGGGCCCAGAGTATATCTATCCGTCATCGGGATGGACAAATCCCACTGTTGATCCATATGCCTCAACTCATACTTTCCGATACTTAATCCCACCTTTATAACCACCCATTTACGCAGTGGCGTTTGATGTAATCAAAGTACCTTTCCGGTATAAGTGATTTACATGATCTCATGGTCATAAGGACTAGGTAACTATGTAACGAAAGCTTATAGCAAATAACTTAATGACGTGATCTTATGCTACGCTTAAAAGGGTGTGTCCATTACATCATTCATATAATGATATAATCTTGTTATTAATAACATCCAATGTTCATGATTATGAAACTAATCATCTATTAATCAACAAGCTAGTTAAGAGGCTTACTAGGGACTCTTTGTTGTTTACATATCACACATGTATCAATGTTTCGTTAATACAATTATAGCATGGTATATAAACATTTATCATAAACATAAAGATATATAATAACCACTTTTATTATTGCCTCTTGGGCATATCTCCAACAGGATATCATGTGAGATGCTATGCATGTTCGTCTTGTCTGAAGTAAGTGCGATTTCATGATCAATTGATTTGAGTATGCATATGTTAGAGAAGAACATTGGGCCGCTAACTAAAGCCATGTATAATGGTGGAAGTTTTAGTTTGGACATACAACCTCAATCTCTTATGAGAATATTATTTGTTGTTGAATGCTTAAGCATTAAAAGAGGAGTCCATTATCTGTTTTTTATGTTGTCCCGGTATGGATGTCTAAGTTGATAATAATCAAAAGCGAGAAATCCAATGCGTGCTTTCTCCTTAGACCTTTGTACAGGCGGCATAGAGGTACCCCTTTGTGACACTTGGTTGAAACATATGTTATGCGATGATAATCCGTGTTTTCCGAGCTGATTAGGACAAGGTGCGAGCACTATTAGTACTCTATGCATGAGACATGCAACTTGTAGGAAGTATTATGCATAGCACATATGAATTATTACTACCGTTGACAAAATTGTTTCTATGTTTTCAAAATAAAAGCTCTAGCACAAAAATAGTAATCCATGCTTCCCTCTGCGAAGGGCCATTCTTTTACTTTATGTTGAGTCAGTTTACCCACTTCTTTCTATCTTAGAAGCAAACACTTGTGTTAACTGTGTGCATTGATTCTTACATGTTTACTTATTGCACTTGTTATATTACTCTATGTTGACAAATATCCATGAGATATACATGTTACAAGTTGAAAGCAACTGCTGAAACTTAATCATCCTTTGTGTTGCTTCAATGCATTCTACTTAGAATTTATTGCTTATGAGTTAGCTCTTATGCAACTCTTATTGATGCTTGTCTTGAAAGTACTATTCATGAAAAGTTTTGCTATATGATTCATTTGTTTAGTCATTATCTTTGTTAGCAATCTTTTGTTCAGATCACTCCATTCATCTCATATGCTTTACAATAATGTTGATCAAGATTATGTTGGTAGCATGTCACTTCAGAAATTATTTGTGTTATCGTTTACCTACTCGAGAGCGAGTAGGAACTAAGCTTGGGGATGCTTGATACGTCTCAAATGTATCTATAATTTCTTATGTTCCATGCTACTTTTATGACAATACTTGAATGCTTTATACATACTTTACAACATTATTATACATTTTCCGCACTAACCTATTAACAAGATGCCGAAGTGCCGATTTTGTTTTGTTTTGGTTTCAGAAATCCTAGTAAGGAAATATTCTCGGAATTGACGAAATCAACGCCCAGGGTCCTATTTTTCCAAGCTTCCGACCGGAGGGATAACAAAGTGGGACGAGGTGGCCACCATAGGCGGCGCGGCCCAGGCCCCGGCCGCGGCCAGGTTCGGGCCCTCGCGTCGCCCCGACCTACCCTTCCACAAATAAAACCCCTCTGACGAGAGCCACGATACGAAAACCTTCCGAGCGCCGCCGCCGCCAATTCCATCTCGGGAATTCAGGAGATCGCCTCGGCCGAGAGGAATCATCACCGAGAGGCTCTACATCATCATGCCCGCCGGATTGATGCGTGAGTAGTTCATCGTTGGACTATGGGTCCATAGCAGTAGCTAGATGGTTGTCTTCTCCGCATGTGCTATCATTGTTTAGATCTTGTGAGCTGCCTAACATAATCAAGATCATCTATTTGTAATGCTACATGTTGTGTTTGGCGGGATCCGATGAATATAGAATATTATGTCAAGTTGATTATCAATCTATCATATATGTGTTGTTTATGTTCTTGCATGCTCTTCGTTGCTAGTAGAGGCTCTGGCCAAGTTGATACTTGTAACTCCAAGAGGGAGTAATTATGCTCGATAGTGGGTTCATGCCTCCATTGAATCTGGGATCGTGACAGTTCTAAGGTTGTGGATGTGATGTTGCTACTAGGGATAAAACATTGATGCTTTGTCTAAGGATATTTGTGTTGATTACATTACGCACCATACTTAATGCAATTATCTGTTGTTTACAACTAAATACTGAAGGGTTCGGATGATAACCTGAAGGTGGATTATTTAGGCATAGATGCATGCTGATAGCGGTCTATGTACTTTGTCGTAATGCCCTGATTAAATCACATAGTAATCATCATTGGTATGTATTGAATCTTTATTTGTCAATCGCACTGTAATTTGTTCACCCAGCATGTTAGTTATCTTATTGGAGAGACACCACTAGTGAACTGTGGATCCCGGTCCATTCTTTTACATTTGAATACATTCTACTGTTTTCTGTTCTTTGCAAACCTTTGCAAACACTTCCACTCGATACGTTTAATCCTTTGTTTTCAGCAAGCCGGTGAGATTGACAACCTCACTGTTACGTTGGGGCAAAATACTTTTATTGTGTTGTGCAGGTTCCACGTTGGCATCCTACTGGTTCGATAACCTTGGTTTCATACTGAGGGAAACTTGCTTCCATACGCATCATACCTTCCACTTGGGGTTCCCAACGGACGTGTGCATCTACGCGTATCAAACACCAGTGAAACCGGCGCCAACGTGGAACCTGCACAACACAATCAAGATACTTTGCCCCAACGTAACAGTGAGGTTGTCAATCTCACCGGCTTGCTGAAAACAAAGGATTAAACGTGTCGAGTGGAAGATGATATTTGTTTGCAAAGAACAGAGAACAATGATTGCAAGATTGTATTCAGATGTAAAAGAATGGACCGGGTCCACAGTTCACTAGTGGTGTCTCTCCAATAAGATAAATAACATGTTGGATGAACAAATTACAGGTGGGCAATTGACAAATAAAGATTCAATACATATCATGATGATTACTATGAGATTTAATCGGGCATTACGACAAAGTACATAGACCGCTATCCAACATGCATCTATGCCTAAATAATCCACCTTCGGGTTAGCATCCGCACCCTCCAGTATTAAGTTGTAAACAACAGACAATTGCATTAAGTATAATGTAATCAACACAAATATCCTTAGACAAAGCATCGATGTTTTATCCCTAGTAGCAACAACACATCCACAACCTTAGAACTTTCTGTCACTGTCCCAGATTCAATGGAGGCATGAACCCACTATCGAGCATAAATACCCCCTCTTGGAGTTACAAGTATCAACTTGGCCAGAGCCTCTACTAGCAACGGAGAGCATGCAAGAACATAAACAACACATATATGATAGATTAATAATCAACTTGACATAATATTCTATATTCATCGGATCCCACCAAACACAACATGTAGCATTACAAATAGATGATCTTGATCATGTTAGGCAGCTCACAAGATCTAAACATGATAGCACAAGAGGAGAAGACAACCAACTAGCTACTGCTATGGACCCATAGTCCAAGGATGAACTACTCACGCATCAATCCGAGGCGGGCATGATGATGTAGAGCCCTCCGGTGATGATTCCCCTCTCCGACAGGGTGCCGGAGGCGATCTCCCGAATCCCGAGATGGGATTGGCGGCGGCGACGTCTCTGGAAGGTTTTCCGTATCGTGGCTCTCGGTATAGGGGTATCGCGACGAAGGCTTTAAGTAGGCGGAAGGGTAGGTCAAGAGGCGGCGCGAGGGCCCACACCATAGGGCGGCGCGGGCCCCCTCGGCCGCGCGGTCTGTGGTGCCGGGCCTCGTGGCCCCTCTTCGTAATCCCTTCGGTCTTCCGGAAGCTTCGTGGAAAAATAAGACACCGGGCGTTGATTTCGTCCAATTCGAGAATATTTCCTTTATAGTATTTCAAACCAAAAACAGAGTAAAACACCAACTGCGCTTCGTATCTTGTTAATAGGTTAGGGACGGAAAATGCATAATAATGATGTAAAGTATGTATAAAACATGTGAGTATTATCATAAAAGTAGCATGGAACATAAGAAATTATAGATACGTTTGGGACGTATCAGAACCAAAAACAGCAGAAAGCAGGAACTGGCACTTTGGCATCTTGTTAATAGGTTAGTTCCGGAAAATGCATAAAAATGATATAAAGTGTGAACAAAACATGTAGGTATTGTCATAATATAAGCATGGAACATCAGAAATTATAGATACGTTGGAGACGTATCAGGTATCCTATGAAGACGCATTTCCCCGCTTTGGGTTCTAGCTTGTCAGGTTGTAACTTCTTTACATAAGCTTCGCAACCCCAAACTTTAAGGAACAACAGCTTAGGTTTCTTCCCAAACCATAATTCATACGGTGTCGTTTCAACGGATTTAGATGGTGCCCTATTTAAAGTGAATGCGGCTGTCTCTAATGCATAACCCCAAAACGATAATGGCAAATCGGTAAGAGACATCATAGAACGAACCATATCTAAGAGAGTTCGATTACGACGTTCGGACACACCATTGCGCTGTGGTGTTCCCGGCGGTGTCAACTGTGAAAGTATTCCGCATTTCTTTAAATGCATGCCAAACTCATAACTCAGATCTTCGCCTCCGCGATCAGAACGCAGAAACTTAATCTTCTTGTTACGTTGATTTTCTACTTCACTTTGGAATTCCTTGAACTTCTCGAAAGTCTCGGACTTATGTTTCATAAAGTAAATATAACCATATCTACTCAGATCATCCGTGAAGGTTAGAACATAACGATAACTGATGAACCACAAGGTATAGGGGGTGTATCGTAGTACTTTCGATAAATAAGAGTGTCGAACCCAACGAGGAGCAGAAGGTGTTGACAAGCAGTTTCGATGAAGGATTCACTTTAAATGCTCACAGACAAGTTTTCAGGGGGTTTTGATATAGCAGATGAATAAAGTACAAGTAAGTAAAATGCGAGAGTAATAATTGCAGAGAGTGGCCCAATCCTTTTTAGCACAAAGGACAAGCTGGTTTGTTTACTTATAATGACCAAACGTTCTTGAGGACACACGGGAATTTAGTCTAGTGCTTTCGCTTCATATAGTTGATTAATCTTCATTGTTTTGATAAGTGTTGTGTGGGTGAACCTATGCTAATGCACCGCCCTTCCTAGGACTAATACATACTTGTGATTATACCCCTTGCAAGCATCCGCAAATACAAGAAAGTAATTAAGATAAATCTAACCACAACCTTAAACTCTGAGATCCTGCTATCCCTCCTGCATCGATATACCAACGGGGGTTCAGGTTGCTGTCACTCCGGCAACCCCATAATTAGCAAACGAATACAAGATGTACTCCCTAGGCCCATAAAGGTGAAGTATCATGTAGTCGACGTTCACATGACACCACTAGAAGAATAACACCACAACTTAAATATCAAACCATTAAATATTACTCAACATAGTTCACTACTAACATTTAGACTTCACCCATGTCCTCAAGAACTAAACAAACTACTCACGAGACATCATATGGAACATAATCAGAGGTGATATAATGGTGAATAACAATCTGAACATAAACCTTGATCCAATGGTTTCACTCAATAGCATCAATAACAAGTAGTAATCAATACCGGGAGAGTTTCCCCTATGAAATACTCAAGATTCAACCCTAGATGTTACAGCGGAGACGAGGTGCAGCGGTGGAGATGGCGGTGTTGATGGTCGAGATGATGATGATCCCAATGAAGTCCACCTCGATGACGGTGACGATGGCGACGATTTCCCCCTCCGGGAGGGGAATTCCCGGCGGATTCCTGCCCGCCGGAGCTCTTTTCTCTCTGGTGTTTCTCCGCCCGCGAGGCGGCTGTGTCTATTCTCGCTTATCCCCCGTGCCTTAGGTTTTCGGGATGATGAAGTACGCGAAAGAGAGGAGGCCGAGGGGGGTCGTGGGCCCCCTCCCCACATGGCGGTGCGGCCAGGGCTGGGCCCGCGCCGGGGGGGGCCCATGGCGGCCCTCCTCGGCTCCTCCTTTTGGCTGGCTCATTCTTCTGGAAAAATAAGATCTTCGAATAATTTCCGTCAATTGTTGATCTTCAGAAATATGGTATCCTGACGGTGCTTTTTCCAGCAGAATTCTGACTCCGGTGAATAATTCTCTAATAATCATGAAACATGCAAAATAAGTGAAATAACATAAGTATCATCTCTAAATATGAAATATATCAATGAATAACAGTAAATTATGATATAAAATAGTGATGCAAAATGGACGTATCAATAACCACCGCGCGATGCTACACTCATTGGTCCGCACACATCGGTATGTATGATTTCCAATAAGTCTGTAGCTCGCTCCATTGTACCAGAAAATGGAGTCTTAGTCATTTTTCCCATTAGACATGCCTCGCATCTGTCAAGTGACTCAAAGTCAAGTGACTCAAGAAGTCCATCGGAATGGAGTTTCTTCATGCGCTTCACTCCAATATGACCAAGACGACAGTGCCACATATAAGTAGAATTATCATTCAATTTAATTCGCTTAGCATTAATGTTATGAACATGTGTATCACTACTATCGAGATTTAACAAGAATAAACCATTCATCTCAGGTGCATGGCCATAAAAGACATTACTCATATAAATCGAACAACCATTATTCTCAGACTTAAACGAATAACCGTCTTGCATCAAACAAGATCCAGATATAATGTTCATGCTCAACGCAGGTACCAAATAACAATTATTAAGGTTTAAAACTAATCCCGAAGGTAGATGTAGGGGGAGCGTGCCGACGGCGATCACATCGACCTTGGATCCATTTCCAACGCGCATCGCACCTCGTCCCTTGCCAGGCTTCGTTTATTCCGCAGTTCCTGTTTCGAGTTACAAATGTGAGCAACCGAACCAGTATCAAATACCCAGGCACTACTACGAGAACCAGTAAGATAGACATCAATAACATGTATATCAGATATACCTTTGTTCTTGACGTGGCCGCTCTTCAGATCAGCCAAGTATTTGGAGCAATTACGCTTCCAGTGCCCCTTCCCCTGGCAGTAGTAACACACAGTCTCAGGTTTAGGACCAGCCTTAGGCTTCTCAGGATGCGTAGCAACTTTCTTGCCGCCCTTCTTGAAGTTACCCTTGTTAGGCTTGCCCTGCTTTTTGAAACTGGTGGTCTTGTTGACCATCAACACTTGATTCTCCTTCTTTATCTCTACTTCAGCAGATTTCAGCATGGAAAAGAGTTCAGGTAAATCTTTATTCATGTTCTGCATGTTGTAGTTCATCACGAAGTTCTTGTAACTTGGTGGCAGTGATTGAAGGACACGATGAATACCCAGCTGGTTAGGGATCATCATCCCCATGTCACTGAGCTTCTTCGCATGTCCGGACATGGCGAACATGTGCTCACTAACGGAGCTGCCCTCTTCCATCATACAGCCAAAGAACTGTTTCGAGGCCTCATAGCTCTCCACGGCCGCATGAGTTTCAAAGATAAGTTTGAGCTCACGCATCATATCACAAGGGTCGTGGTGCTCAAAACGCTTTTGGAGCTCTGCCTCTAGGCTGCATAGGATGGCACACTGAACTTCGGAGTATCGAGTTACCCGAGTCTCATAAACATTCTTTATGTCCTCGGATACTGCAGGAGGTGGTGGGGGACCTAGCGGTGCATCGAGCACATATTGCAGGCTTCCACCAGTGAGGAAAATCCTCACATGACGGAACCAGTCAGTGAAGTTGCTACCATTGCCCTTAAGCTTTTCTTTCTCTAGGAACTGGTTAAAATTGATGGAGGGGGCGCCATGATCTACAACATATTTGCAAAGATTTTAGACTAAGTTTATGATAAAATGAGTTCAATTTTAATTCTTAAATTAACTAGGTGAACTCCCACTCAAAACAACATCCCTCGCATTGTCTTAGTGATTACACGAACCAAATCCACTACACCAAGTCCGATCTTCACGAGAAAAGATGTAGCTTCAAAGGCGAACACTCAAAGTGTTCATCATATCATTCATATGACTCATGCTCTATCTTTCGGTATCCCGTGTTCCAAGACCATGTCTGTACATGCTAGGCTCGTCAAGGCAACCTTAGTATCCGCGTGTGCAAATCTGGCTTGCACCCGTTGTATGCACATGTAGAGTCTATCACACCCGATCATCACGAGATGCTTCGAAACGACAAGTCTTAGCAACGGTGCATACTAAGGATGAACACTTTATTATCTTGATATTTAGTGAGAGGGATCATATTATAATGCTACCGTCGCGATCTAAGCAAAATAAGATGCATAAAAGGATTAACATCACATGCAATTCATAACGTGTGATATGATATGGCCTTTCTTCTTGTGCTTTTGATCTCCATCTCCAAAGCACGGACATGATCTCCATCATCACCAGCATGGCGTCAAGGTCATGGCGCCGCTTCATGGTTGTCCATCACTTATAGCTACTATAACAACTACTTGAAATAAAGCTATTACATGATGAATAGACACGCAGGTCTTTAACAAAAATTAAAGACAACCATTAGGCTCCTGCCGGTTGCCATAATACAACAATGAACATCTCATACATCAAATATAATCATCATCATATCATGACCATATCACATCACCAAACCCTGCAAAAACAAGTTAGACGCCTCTAATTTGGTTTGCATATTTTACGTGGTTTAGGGTTTTCGAGTGAGATCCAATCTACCTACGAACATGAACCACAACGGTGATACTAATGTTGACAATAGAAAGTGCAAATTGTAATCTTCGCTATGGTGGGAGAGACAGACACCCGCAAAGCCACTTATGCAATACAAGTTGCATATCAAGCGTGAAGCAAGTCTCATGGGACGCGGTCATGTAAAGTTAGCCCGGGCCGCATCATCCCACCATCCCGCAAGATGCAAAGTACACAAACTAAAGCAACACAAGCATCACCGCCCACAAAACCATTGTGTTCTACTCGTGCAACAGATCTATGCATAGACATGGCTCTGATACCACTGATGGGGTTCGTTGCATAGAAAACAAAAATTTTCATACCGCAAGACGAATAAAACCAACAGATCTAATCTATGGAACACCCAAGATCTAATCTACAAGATCTAAGCAACGAGATGGAGATGAGACTAACCCTCGAAGATTCCAAAGCCTACGAGATTAATCTCGTTGTTGGTGTAGACGGTCCCCGCAATCCGCCACTTTCCTCTCGGCGCGCGTACGGTGCCGAGCTCCCTCTCCCGCAGCGGGCTAGGTCTCCTCCAAGTTCCTCCAGCACGACGGCGTGGTGGTGGAGGTGGAGGAAGAAAAAAGCACTTCGGGGCAGTATGGTGGAGGAGAGGCGGCGAGAGGCAATGATGGGGTGTGGTGGCCGGCCACCCCCCCTCTTTATATAGGAGGTCCAGTCTGGGGTGGCCCCCTTTCCCATCTAGGGTTAGGGGGCGGCGGCCAAGGGGGGAGAGGGATTTCCCCTCCCCCAAGTTGATCCCCTAGGAAACCCTAGGGGTTGGCCGGCCTGGGCCTTGGGGGGCATGTGCCCCCGGCCCATTAGGCCAGGGAGCATCCCCTTGGCCCATGCTAGGCCTCCCAGGTCGTGGGCCCCATGGTGGACCCCTTCGGAACCTTATAGAACCTTCCAGTCAACCACAGGAAAAATCCCGAACAATTCCGAAACCCAGAAATCAACTTCCCTTATATGAATCTTATTCTCCGGACTATTCCGGACCTCCCCGTGACATCCTAGATCACATCCCAGACTCCGAACAAACTTCGTCTCCATACCATATTCAAATCTACTTATGCGACATCGAACCTTAAGCGCGTCACCCTACGGTTCGCGAACTATGCACATGGTCGAGACTCCTCTCCGAGCAATAACCAATAGCGGGATCTCGAGATCCATAATGGCTCCCACATATTCAACGATGACTTAGTGATCGATTGAACCATTTACATATGATGCCGATTCCCTTTGTCTCGCGATATTTTACTTGTCCGAGGTTCGATCATCGGTATCTCCATACCTTGTTCAACCTCGTTACCGACAAGTACTCTTTACTCGTACCGTGGTATGTGATCTCTTATGAAACATTCATATGCTTGCAAGCTAATCATATGACATTCCACCGAGAGGGCCCAGAGTATATCTATCAGTCATCAGGATGGACAAATCCCACTATTGATCCATATGCCTCAACTCACACTTTCCGAATACTTAATCCCATCTTTATAACCACCCATTTACGCAATGACGTTTGATGTAATCAAAGTACCCTTCCGGTGTAAGTGATTTACATGATCTCATTGTCGAAGGACTAAGGCAACTATATATCGAAAGCTTATAGCAAATTGAACTTAATGATTTGATCTTATGCTACGCTCATTTGGGTGTGTGTCCATTATATCATTCAATTAATGACATAACCTTGTTATTAATAACATCCAATGTTCATGATCACGAAACCATGATCATCTATTAATCAACAAGCTAGTTATACAAGAGGCTTACTAGGGACTCCTTGTTGTTTACATAACACACATGTATCAATGTTTCGGTTAATACAATTATAGCATGGTATGCAAACATTTATCATAAACACAAAGATATTATAATAACCACTTTATTATTGCCTCTTGGGCATATCTCCAACAGTTGTGGCCATCTTCTAGAGTTGTTGTGCACTTGACCTTGGTGTCTTTGTTCTTAGGTCTGAGTTGTGTTTCGAGCGAGGTGTTGACTCTATGTGTCAAGGGTCTTCAGTTGTAGTGTGTTGGAAGGATCTGTTGGTGTGTCGAGGAGTTTCACGCTTCCTTCAAATAAATGGGCAATTCTCTGCTTAATTAATTGGCGGGACAAATCTTTTGTCTTCATTCAAAAAACATTAGTTCCTTTTTTTTAAGATTAAAAAAACATTAGTTCCTAGGGAGTGGATCTTTGTCTTCTCCAGATGGGTTGGGGCCTGGGGCAACGTGGCCGTCGGCCTGGTGGGCTTCTCCGTCCACTATCAATCAGGCTGACGGGCTGAGACGGGTTCCCTTCTGCCATCCGCAGGTCGCTACGAACCGCACACCGACAACAAGAGGCCAGTAGTTTTTGGTCAGGCAAGCAGCCCAGAACCATTTCCAAATTCGAAGCGTCGTGCTCCTGTAAACAGCCGCCGGTTGTCAAGGAATGACGGGGCATATTCCCAGTGGCCATGCGACCGGCCGGCCGCCGGCGTGTGGCAGTGTACTTGATCGGGGCAGGCAGGCAGGCACGTCGCCGTATCCGCCCATGCCGTGAACGGACACGGCCGGGAGGCAGCATGGGGCACATTGCTTCTAGCTTCCGATTGGAGATCCCAACTCGATCAGAAGACGCAGGCAGTCAGGTCGGCCGTATCTTTCGCCGAACCGGTCTCGGCGGACCCCTCTTCTTCGTCATCGGGGACCGGGGTGCAGGGCAGTTGCTTCCCAATTAATGGCGGCGGTGGCGACGCACGGCCCGGATTTATTCCGGCCACATGCACGGGCTGCCATGGCTGCAGCTGCACGCCTCTCTTCCCTGGCTCCCTGCTCACTTCTCTGCCGTGGATGGCCGCGGCGGTATGGCACGCAGCCGAACCGGCCAGGTACTTCGAACTGTGTACCTGACCTGCACATGTGTGTTGCTCCGACCACTTGCTACGCTTCCCATGGCCGGCCGCCCGGCTCACGAAGAAATCTATAGGAGTATATGCTAGTACTGCAAAGTAATGTGTATGTACATGTGTTTGTCGGCGCTGGCCATGTAATCAACTTTCCTGCAAACTACCCACAGACTAGGGACTATGGAGTGACTTATTCTTTGTCAGCTCATTAACTTAATTATTATTAAATCTTACTTGCAACTCGTGATTAGCACGGATAGATAGCAATGGCAATTCAACGATCTAAGAGAAGTACAATACTAGAGTAAACAATCTTACTTGTAACTCACGATTAGCACGGATAGATAGCAATGGCAATTCAACGATCTAAGAGAAGTACAATACTAGAGTAAACTGCTGGTTATAAGATATTGTCATGTCATTTGTAGCCAACCTTATTCCCAACATATACATCAGTAAGATATAAAAATTTAGCAACAGATGGTCCACCTTGTACTCTCACAAGCTATTTAGGAGCCGGTGCTATAACTCCATCTTAGCTAAAAGCTCACTTAACTTCTCTAGTTCCATCTCTCTTAGTGGCGGACACACACAATATTGCAGGTGGGCAGTGGACGCACCTTCTTTTATTTTTTCATTGCTCATATAAGATGAAAATTTGACCAAAATACTAAACATGAAATGTTTTCCATCGAGGGGCTATAGCCAGCTGATGTAAGCTTATTGCACATGCTCCAATGTACGCCCTCCGATCCTTATAAGTATCCAAGGTTTAATACTAAAATTATACCAAATCACTGACACTTATTATCAGGAACGGAGCCAGAAATGAAGTATAAGGGGGGCAATTTTAGTATGAGGAGGGCAGAACTAGCTAAAATCACACAAATAAGGACCTGACATGGCTTGTGCTCAAAGGAAAATCATGAGCATGGGGGGCGCAGCCCCCCTCGTCCATCCATGTCTCCGTCCCTGCTTATTATGGATAAGAAGAAGTATTTGTTTTTCAGTTGCACCCTATGTTGCAACTAATAGCTAGCATGCATACAATGCAGCTCAACGGGTTGAAATTGACTGAAGATTTAAGCTAAACCGAAAAGGTTTTTCAATTGTCGGTTCCACTCGTAGATTGGCCAACACATGTGCCTCCTTTCGAGGGAGTGTTCGGCAGTACGCTAGGCAGAGCAAGAACCAAAAACAAGGGAGCCCGGCGGTCATGACTGCACACAACACGGGAGTTTGCTTCACACTTAACTTGGGCGGCACAACACCTCATGTGAGCTCCACGTTACACTGCCTACACTCCTTAAAAACAAAGGGATCCAAGGTGCTCACGTGATAAGACCTTCATCAGTTGTCGAAGCAGGGGTACGATCTAAAACTGCTTTTCTTATACAACGTTGTCAGTGCGAGATCCTGGAGAATTCTCACGTATCGGACTTTGGCAGACAGCCGAATGATTGGGCTGCCGGCCTAGCTCTCTTCGCATGCACACACACGCATTTAGAGTTTCTGAGCAGCAGACCACGAAACCGAACCCAGGGTAACATGGAATGGAAGGATCTTGGGGTCGTTCGCTCTCTTGTTTATTCGGCCTTTGGTCTGAACTTGTGCTATGCTAAGTTGGTCAAACGGCTCGCCTCACATGGTGTCATAGTGCCAGCGGGTGTGATCTCCCTGTTTTGTCCCTTTTGGAAGTGAAGGGTGGACTTGTAGACATCGAAACAAAATAAGCCTGAAAAGGTTTGCAAGGTGTGTGCATAAGCTGGCCTGGAGTGAGTCTCACTCCTACATACACCCATGGCCTCACTTGATATATGCCATTGGCAATTTTGTATTGTCATAAGATCTTCATGTAACCTTTTCTTGTATCTAAAGAAGGGTTTGGTCTGACTAACGGTATTGCTTCCAATACTGCTGATTGTGCGAGGCTTCTTCTATGTCCTTGGTAAAAAAAAGTGAAAATGGTAATAAGGGTTGTTGCACCTGCAGATTTGATAATATTTTTTTTTGAACAAAATTTGATAATATACCCTCTCTCCAGAAAGGGTTCTTAAGGGTTATACTAACATCTTCTGGAACTGGTTAAGAAAGCTAATGTGCTTTTCCAACAAGAACGCAATAAACAACATTATCGCTATCTGAAGGATTGCCTGGATCAAGTCTAACAATGACTGCATTTTGGCTCTGTTTCCTTCACCCTTGCTTTGATGGGGATAGATTCACAACCCCTGTCGATCGAGTCACCACATATGTCAGCTCAGTTTAACAGAACAACTTCCTTCCACAATTTTTTTCAGATATACTGTGTGTTTTATTGGAATGATTAGTGCCATTTTTTTTGTGCCACCATGCATACCATGCCAATATCTAAAACTGCCACTCGACATGAGCAATAATATTTTGCTTACGTTCACTTTTATCATGTAGTAATTAATAGACCTCATATACAGATTTTTACATGTTTTAATCATATTGCAAAAAACTCTAAGTTAAGCCCGGGGTATCCAGGGAGCCCTTTTTTGTGTGTAGGTCACATCTACGAAGAAAATTTGATGAAACACTGAATGTACCTACTAGAAATCATATTGCAAAAAAAGACAAGTATGAAGACAAACGTATGAAGGCTGTTATAGGATTCTTCACACACCGAGTGCATCTATGATAAGTTAAAGTCAGGTTATCCACCCAGATGCAAGGAACATCTATGATTTTTCGACACAAAAACGATGCACACTTCAATCAAAAGATTGTACGTGTAGAGAATGTGTCATGATCTTCTTTGTTTGACTTTTGAAAGGCGGACATAATACTTATTTTCCTCTCTGAAAGACAAAATCTTGGACGGCAGAAGAAGTTGTTGCTGTCCGGAAGATCTCTCTCCCCTCCGACTCTTCAAACAGACAACCCGTACCACAAGTCCACAAGGACGTCGGTGGAACTGGAAGAAGTCGATCCCTTTGTCAACAAATAAGAACAGGAATCACCAGGTCACGTTAATTATCTGTGTGTGCTCTTTCTCTGCCATTTTGCGTCGCAGCGTCAGGCATTCCCCGGAACCGGCAAGGTCACGCAAATGCATAACGAACTGGAAGGTTTGGAACCGAATGTCACTCGTGGTCATGGAGCTCGTGTTCCCCGGACCGACATGCATGGATCGGAGCGGTACACGTCCAAGAAGATTCGCTGACGACTCTGAACAACGATAATCTCCAGGGCGCAAAGCCACGGTCTTGGAGTGCAGAGGCGGCAATGACGACGCCAAGACTAGTGTGCACCCGTAACGGCCGCAGATATAATGATAATGGATATATCTCCTCGCGTCATAGTATCATACTGATGGAGATGGAAATCAGACACGGCCACCAAGACAGAAAATGGACACCGAAGATCATTCCTCACCTCGGATACCAGGCCATCTTCACCGGGGGCTTACCCAAACGGTCCGAGACTATATGTTTCAGTCCGCACGGACAGCAGGATACTGAAAAGGTTTAGAGTTGCAAGGTGTGTGCATCAGCTAGCTAGCCTGGAGTGAGTCTCACTCTTACTATCCTCCCATGGTCTCACTTGATCAATCAGGATCTCTCTGCATTATTGGCCAAGCCTTTGTTTATCTGACAATCCGGTGGCGACCGGCAATTTTGTATGGTCATGAGATCTTCACGTAACCTTTTCTTGCATCTAAAGAAGGGTTGGTCTGACTAACAGTATTTGCTTCCGATGCTGTTGATTGTACATGGCTTCTTTTATGAGGACTTTATATGCCTGGTTCAAAAAATGTGAAAGAATAACAAGAAGGGTGGTGGCACCTGCAGATTTGATATTGTACCTTCTCCCTCCAGAAAGGGTTTCAAAACTGTGCGATCGACAACATCTTCTGGAACTGGCTAAGAAGCTAATGAGCTTTTCGACTTTTCCACCATAAGACAATAAACAACATTATCTCGCTACCTGAAGATTATTGCCTGGATCAAATGTAACAGTGACTGCGTTTTGGCTTTATTTCCTTTACCCTTGCTTTGATGGGGATAGATTCACAACCCCTGTGGATCGAGTCACCATATATGTCAGCTCAGGTTAAGACAACAACTTCAGATTTGGTCACGTCTATACTGTGTTTTTTTTGTAGGAATGATTAATACATTATATTTTCACGACATATTGCCATCTTGCATACTATGCCAAAATCTTAAACTGCCACTCGACATGAACAATAATTTGCTTGCATTGAATAATTAATAAAACACATATATAGTTTTTTTGCTCACCTAGTGCTACCTTTTTAGCAGTGTACCAAACCAAGTAAGCATGTTGCCAGTTAGGGCATTTTTTACATTTTTTTAATATTATATAATATATTGCTTCAGAAAATAGCTGCACATTGAAAAACTTCAAATGAATCTCGGGGTACAGGGAGCACATTCTGTTTTTGAAATTCCAAACTTCACTTTACACGACAAAAAACAAAAAAACTACAGGGACATATAGGTTTATAGTAGATAAGTTTAAAGTTTCATCGAATTAATTATCATCTCAACCCTGACCTACACAAAAAGAGTATGAAGACCAGAGTCAATTTTGTTTTGTCTATTTAGAGCTATATTTTGTGTGGCCCAAAATACAACGTATTATTCAACAAAAAATTAGAGTCACAAACAAACATATGTATGCATATCTGTTGATGAGCATTCAATTTTTTTTAAATGATTTCCCAAGAGCTGGGCTTCATGTCACCGAAGACTTTTGGCCACTACAGTTGTGCGGAAACAAATGTACGTACATGTGTCCCGTTAGAACAGATAAGTAGAGAGCCAAGCGGCTTGCCAAAGTAAAATGTACATCTTTGCAAAGACAAGGCATGGGTTCTTTTGAGGAATGTGCATGGACTGGGGAAACGTGCCCCCCCCCCCACCCAACAGACACACACCCTTGAAGTGTACATAGCTTCGCGTCCACCTGTCACCAATAGGAAAAAAAAGGATTTTAAAAGGTAGCAATGACGACGTCGTGGATACAAGGATAACATATATATATCTTATTGACTCATACATAGTATCATACCGCTCGAGATGTGAATCAAAAACGGGCACCAGGATATGCATATCAGATGCTACTACTAGTAGCGAGGAGCGTTCCCGCGGCATCAGGACATCTCCATTTTCGGACAGAAAAAAGTGTAAGTTTGTCGGGTTCAGACGTCCCACGGCCTGCCAAATGCTCTTGTTGGTGTATGGTCTATTTGCGGTGGAGGCGCACCCAACGGAAACCGCATTTTGGCATTTTATTAAAATACTAATAATTCACATTGCACTAAAAACATATAGCACAAGTGCACAACTAAAAATAATAAATAAAACTAGATAAAATAAGCATACCATAATATTATATAGTAGTAGGGTTCGCCTGGTAGATCTCCCGGTGGCGCGCTGGCCCCAAGGTTGGAGCATGCGGCGTTGGGATTCTCGCGTGATTGAGGCGCCAACGGCTCGGGAGGTACGTGCACGTTGGGCCATGGCAGCAACTCCTTGGCCTCCTAGTGCGTGTGGGACCACCTTTCTGCTCACATTGGTGTGGTCCCCGGCGCATGGCGTCAACGGTGGCGAGGGTTGGTGGTGGTGGCCAAAAGACGAATCAGCCTCGTGGTCATGCATGGCGGCCCTTCTTCCAAGGCCAGCCCTCTGTTATTGTCCGTGATAGGGGGGCTAGGGTTTGCATGGGGACTAGAGTGGTGGATGGAACCAAGAACTATAGTAGGGATAGGGATGGGGATGAGGATGGGTGGCCGGTTGGCATTAAAAGGGACCATCAAATGGAAGTAGACGAAGCGGTGGGTCAGTGGCACGGGAGCCGGAAGCTAACGTAGGAGGACATGCGGCTGGCCCGCCTTCTATCTGCATGGCCGCTAATTTAGCCTAACTTTAGGTTGAGAATGCTTCGGACTACGGCCTCGTGTCCGTTTGCATCGTTCCGCTGAACCGTATTTTTCGTGTCCTGGTATTTGGACGGATCAATATGGATCGTTTAGGTTTTTTTGGTGAAGCCGCGGAAGACACCCTTGGCTCCCAACAAACGTACCTAGTTCCCGGGACGGCACTCACTCTGTTTGCTGTTCCGGCGGTAACCTCTCACGGGTGTAGGTCGCATCATCTATCGGCTCTCTCCATCGGCCATCGCTCTCGGCGTAATCAACCTCCCCAAAATTCCATTCCAAGTGTCTTCGTGTGAGACGACATTGATGAATGGGTGATACTGTAACGCCCAGCCCAGGTAGCCCCAAACCCCACCCACCCAACCAAACCCTGCGGCGGCGAGCAAAAGTGTTGCCAACCGAAACCGATCCATCACGGCAGGCTCATGAGCAGAGTCACCGTATGTGATTGTGCGCGACGCAGAGAAGAAAAAAGCCCTGCCTTTCACGGCCGGCCGGCAAAAAGCACGGTACCACAACAGTACCACACTACCAGGAGCCACTAGCTCCATAGGCTATAGCTGCATGGTACCACTCCATGCAGATCTGCAGGCATGCACCCCGCTGAACTCGATCTCCACTACTACGACGACGTGCATCGAGGTCTTCCTTTTTTCGTAGCTTTGCTTGCTTGCCTCACATAAGAGAAGTTTGTTGGAGCTCCAAAGTTTGGTGATGGCTGCGTCTCAACAGTTGTTTGCAAGGATACGCCCTACGTACGGCGGTGTACGGAGAAAACCCAGATGGTAGCGCGGCACACTGAATTTTGTGGACAAACAACAAACATATGCAAAGAGACTCTACGAGCACACCCATGTACACGGCAGCATCGCGCTCGGCTGTGGTAGAAGCCCACTTCCTCCGTTCTAAAATAAGTGCAAATTATATACAAGGTAAATGTAATCAAAGATAGGAGTGAAGAATGAGCATGATGTCATGGACGACTTACAAAAGGATTAATCCTTACGTGTTTTTCTTACGTCTGCAATTTGACCATGTAAACATGCGTCTGCAGTCTGAATACTCCTCCTAAGTTAGATTAAGAACAAGCCAGGTGGCGAGTAGGTTTATGTAATGGAAGATTACGTACACCGTCCTTTGAATTATCATATTGGCTACATCAAAGAAATGACATGACGTAGTGCGGAAATTTCAAATTCCCTGCAATACACATATGTAACAATGCATATATACTACTAGTTCTTTCGAAAATGCATTTCTGAACCCATGCTCACATGCTCCTGGTCTAATAAAAAATAGTAAACAAAATACAAAAAATATGATTTTATTTATAACTAACATCTTCTAACTGGAAGCAACATTATGGTGAGAAATGACATATGCAAAAATAACAAAATTTGGTGTTGTTTAGAGCATTTGGATTTGTTATTTGCAACAATCATATTTGTCTTTTTTGTACAGACCAGTAAATATATCTTCTCTAGGGGATTTTAGCATGCTATTAGAACACATGTTCATGTTCATTGTACAAAAGTTTCAGATTTTTCACATTCATTTGATATTTTTATTAGAACTGGAGCAAATGAGCTCGGGAGCAGAAAAACCATGTCCTAGTTTTTTTTTCTTCTATTGACATGGTCTTCGAACATCCATTATGTTCCATCATTTTCCTTCTAAATACTCCTACGGTGCTTAACCAAACTGAAGTGTCTGATGGGCAGGGATTCCCAAAAAAAAAAAATGCTAGGACATGGTGTCTCATTTTAATTGTCATACTATCCATTTCCAAGACTTACTCCCTCTCTTGCTATGTAGGTGGCGTGCAGTGTTAGTGCTCAGTGATGTCCTACACCATTCGGTTAAATCGTGATTCGAGCATATGAGTTGTAAGTTAGATTGTAATTTATTTTTTCAGTTTTAAGTGGGGTTGCAAGTGACATTTTTTAGTTGCAAATAGAAATGCAACTAGAAAAAATGCTTCGAATCGTTAGATTTGCTTTG
This sequence comes from Lolium multiflorum, assembly GCA_030979885.1. Lineage (NCBI taxonomy): Eukaryota > Viridiplantae > Streptophyta > Magnoliopsida > Poales > Poaceae > Lolium > Lolium multiflorum. The sequence continues at coordinate 234,130,136 of CM061748.1, read as the reverse complement.
GAATTCATGTTGTTATAAGTTGCAGCATAGGTTGCAACTATAATTTCATGGGTCATCTAACTAAGAACTAGCCATATCCTAAAGTTCTCTTCCCTGCGTCGGGGTGCTGCTTCCAACTAAGGTCTTGTTTACTTCTAGTGTATTTGTGAGGATCGAGGGGATTATTTTATATCCCGGAAAATTCTCACTTGTCTGTTTATTTCTCGGGTGAACGAAATAATTCCTAGATATCCCCTCCCCATCCTCATATTTTTGCCTAGATTAGAAACTCTTCATCATACTACTAAAATTTTGAGGAAGGGTATTTGAAGAAAAGTGAGGCGATTGGGTGAACACCAAATCCCCTCCCATTTTCATACTCATTTGGGAGAAAAATACGAGAGAAGTAAACAAGGCCTAATGGTGGCGGTGGCGACGCACGGCACGGCCTAATGGCCGGACGGCTCACGGAGCAACCTACGCTACTGTAATTTCAGGATGAAATGCATCTACTACTTGGAACAACGTGACATACGTGTCTTTGTCGGCGCCGGCCTCCCCGTGAAGTTCCTTGCAAACTTTTCCACAGACTAAAGCCCCGTTTGAAACTAGGGTTAACTGGATAGACATCACTGCAATTTTTGCGTATCTGAGAAACGCCACTACAAATTTTAACTTGGAAAAAACGTCATTGCAATTTTGTCTACCTTTGATAGATGCCATTACACCCACTTAAACTCACATACTAGCCAATATACACTGTATTTTCATCGTACATATATATACATGGTGAGGCCCAACAGAATTAGGCCGAGGCTTCCCTCCTCGCTCCCTGCATGTACTAATCCAATCTGACACCAATTCCGTGATGTAATATCGCACTGAATTTTCATCAATTGGTTCCACCCGCTGCCCCGTCTGCACTCGCCTCCTGTCCAGCCATCTTCGATCCCATTCGAGCTAGCTAGCCTACTCAGCAGGGTAGTGCTGAAACTGCAAGCGCGATGGCGACGCGGCAGCTTCGACGCCCGAAACCGCGGTGGTGAAGGACATCATCTCATTATCCAAGTTCAATTGCTCTCACACCGGCTGCCATTGCTTCTTCGTCTACCACCGCGGGGCCTGCCACCACACGCCGTTTTGCTGGCCCCACCAGGTATACGTATGTACGATGGAAATACAAATATATATTGGCTAGTATGTAAGGTTTAATGGGTGTAATGGCATCTATCAAAGGTATACATAATTGTAGTGGCGTTTTTCTAAAGTTGGAAGTTGCAGTGTCCAATTAACCTTTGAAACTAAGGAACTTGGAACCTATGAATAGGAAAAAGTGCCTGATTTAGATGACGTGTATCCTAAATTTCTACGGATCAAAACCAAATAAATGTTTGAAAAACTTCGTTTGGATGTTAGACACATGGAAAAAAATAGCGCGCTATTTTGGCGTTAATAGCACGCTATAGCGTTTTTTTACATGCCACACGCTACATCATTTCGGCACGCTAATAGCGTATTTTTTGGCCGACGCTATTTTATTATAGCGTGCTAATTTTTTTTCCTTGCTTAGACATAATAAAAACATAGAAATTGTAGACACAATTAAGCCGAGGACTGCACACCCTGAAAACATGAGTTGAGATCCCATATGTTAGATTTCATCCAACCTTTTTTTTATACAATAGCGATCTCAAAGGAATCTTAGATTTATATTCCATTATTTAGAAGGGTACCATGGGAATTTTTTTCTATAGGAATCCTCCACCGAAATTGCTAACATGTGCCTCCTTTTTGGGGAGTTCCACACTGCACGTACTTGATACGTCTCCAACGTATCGATAATTTCTTATGTTCCATGCTACTTTATTGATGATACCTACATGTTTTATGCACACTTTATGTCATATTCGTGCATTTTCTGGAACTAACCTATTAACAAGATGCCGAAGTGCCAGTTCCTGTTTTCTGCTGTTTTTGGTTTCAGAAATCCTAGTAACGAAATATTCTCGGAATTGGACGAAATCAACGCCGGTTCCTATTTTGCCCTAAGCATCCGAACACCCGAGAGCCGCTGAGGGCCCCCCCAGATGACATGGTGGCGCGGCCAGGGCTGGGCCCGCGCCACCCTATGGTGTGGTCGCCCCTGACCCTCTGCGCCGCCTCTTCGCCTATATAAAGCCCCCGCGAAAACCCTTACGGAGGAAGCCACGATACGAGAAAAGTTCCGAGCCGCCGCCGTCGCGGGCCAAGATCCGGGGACAGAGTCTCGTCCGGCACCCGCCGGAGCGGGGAAGTGCCCCGGAAGGCTCCTCCATCGACACCGCTGCCATTTCCACCGCCATCTTCATCACCGCTGCTGCTCCCATGAGGAGGAGTAGTTCTCCATCGAGGCTCGGGGCTGTACCGGTAGCTATGTGGTTCATCTCTCTCCTATGTAGTTCAATACAATAATCTCATGAGCTGCCTTACATGATTGAGATTCATATGATGATGCTTGTAATCTAGATGTCATTATGCTAGTCAAGTGGGTTTTACTTATGTGATCTCCGGAGACTCCTTGTCCCACGTGTGTAAAGGTGACAGTGTGTGCACCGTGGGGTCTCTTAGGCTATATTTCACGAAGTACTTATTCACTGTTGAAGAGCGTAGTGAAGTGCTTATTTATATCTCTTTATGATTGCAATGTGCATCGTATCACAATTTATCTATGTGCTACTCTAGTGATGTGTTATTAAAGTAGTTTTATTCCTCCTGCATGTGTGCAAAGGTGACAGTGCACCCGTGTTAGTACTTGGTTTATGCTATGATCATGATCTCTTGTAGATTGCGAAGTTAACTATTGCTATGATAATATTGATGTGATCTATTCCTCCTACATATGCATGAAGGTGACAGTGTGCATGCTATGCTAGTACTTGGTTTAGTCTTTTGATCTATCTTACACTAAAGGTTACTAAAATATGAGCATTATTGTGGAGCTTGTTAACTCCGGCATTGAGGGTTCGTGTAATCCTACGCAATGTGTTCATCATCCAACAAAAGTGTAGAGTATGCATTTATCTATTCTGTTATGTGATCAATGTTGAGAGTGTCCACTAGTGAAAGTGTAATCCCTAGGCCTTGTTCCTAAATACTGCTGAGTTACTACTGCTTGTTTCTTGTTTTACCGTGTTACTACTGCTGCAATACTACCACCATCAACTACACGCCAACAAGCTATTTTGCACCGTTGCTACTGCTTATATATATTCATACCACCCGTATTTCACTATCTCTTCGCCGAACTAGTGCACCTATTTGGTGTGTTGGGGACACAAGAGACTTCTTGCTTTGTGGTTGCAGGTTGCATGAGAGGGATATCTTTGACCTCTTCCTCCCCGAGTTCGATAAACCTTGGGTGATCCACTTAAGGGAAAACTTGCTGCTCTACAAACCTCTGCACTTGGAGGCCCAACACTCTACAGGAAAGGAGGGGAACGTAGACATCAAGCTATTTTCTGCGCCGTTGTCGGGGAGGAAAGGTAAAAGGTACTCACACTCGGATCTCGGCTACTAAGCTATTTTCCGGTGCCGTTAGGTACTCAAAGCTATTTCCTTTAGACTCGCAATTGCGACATTTGGTTTCTTGTTTACACTAGTTAGGCATAATGGAAGACAACAATAAAATGAGAGATCTTTATGAACTTTATCTGGAATTAGGACATGATGTGTTTGAAGAAAGAATTAAAAACCCATGGAACTTTATATGCATTATAATGGGAATGTTATTAGTATGAATGCTTTGAACACCATTGTTGCTAATGCTATGGAAGAATTTAAGCTTGGGGAGGTCGGTTTTGATGAAAGTGATCTTTTTAGTCCCCCAAGCATTGAGAAGAAAATTTACTTTAATGATACTTTGCCTCCTATTTATGATGATTATAATGATAGTAGTCTTTTGTTACCACCTGTTATGGAGGATGAATTTGATTATGATTACAATATACCTCCTATATTTGATAGCTACTTTGTTGAATTTGCTCCCACTACAACTAATAAAATTGATTATGCTTATGTTGGGAGTAGTAATTATTTTATGCATGAGACTCATGATAAGAATGCTTTATGTGATAGTTATATTGTTGAGTTTGCTCATGATGCTACTGAAAGTTATTATGAGAGAGGAAAATATGGTTGTAGAAATTTTCATGTTACTAAAATGCCTCTCTATGTGCTGAAATTTTTGAAGCTACACTTGTTTTATCTTCCTATGCTTGTTACTTTGCTCTTCATGAACTTGTTTATTTACAAGATTCCTATGCATAGGAAGCATGTTAGACTTAAATTTGTTTTGAATTTGCCTCTTGATGTTCTCTTTTGCTTCAACTACTATTTCTTGCGAGTGCATCATTAAAACGCTGAGCCCATCTTAATGGCTATAAAGAAAGAACTTCTTGGGAGATAACCCATGTGTTTATTTTACTACAGAAATTTTTGTTTTGTTGAGTCTTGGAAGTTGTTTACTACTGTAGCAACCTCTCCTTATCATGTTTTTGTGCCAAGTAAAGTTTCTATGTCAAAGTTGATGTTATATTTGGGATTGCTGCGCAGAAACAGCATTGCTGTCTGTCACGAATCTGGGCACAGGCCTCTGTAGAAAATTCGAAAAAATCTGCCAATTTACGAGCGTGATCCTCAGATATGTACGCAACTTTCATTAGTTTTGAGTTTTTCCGTTTGAGCAAGTCTGGTGCGCTTTAAATTCGTCTTTACGGACTGTTCGTTTTTGACAGATTCTGCCTTTTATTTCGCATTGCCGCTTTTGTTAAGTTGAATGAGTTTCTTTGTTCCATTAACTTTCAGAAGTTTTGTGCAATGTCCAGAAGTGTTAAGAATGATTGTGTCACCTCTGAACATGTGAATTTTTGATTATGCACTAACCCTCTAATGAGTTTGCTTGAAGTTTGGTGTGAAGGAAGTTTTCAAGGGTCAATAGAAGAGGGTGATATAATGTGATCGAGAAGAGTGAAAGGTCTAAGCTTGGGGATGCCCCGGTGGTTCATCCCGCATATTTTAAGAAGACTCAAGCATCTAAGCTTGGGGATGCCCAAGGCATCCCCTTCTTCATCGACGACTTATCAGGTTTCTTCTAGTGAAACTATATTTTTATTCGGTCACATCTTATGTTCTTTACTTGGAGCGTCTGTGCTTTTATTTTTGTTTTTGTTTTGTTATCTTAGTTCTCTGAATAAGTTCATCCTTGTGTGAGAGAGACACGCTCCGCTGGTTCGTATGAACACATGTGTTCTTAGCTCATAATATTCATGGCGAAGTTTCCTCTTCGTTAAATTGTTATATGGTTGGAATTGGAAAATGCTACATGTAGTAATTGGTAAAATGTCTTGGATAATGTGATACTTGGCAATTGTTGTGCTCATGTTTAAGCTCTTGCATCATATACTTTGCACCTATTAATGAAGAAATACATAGAGCTTGCTAAAATTTGGTTTGCATAATTGGTCTCTCTAAGGTCTAGATAATTTCTAGTATTGAGTTTGAACAACAAGGAAGACGGTGTAAAGTCTTATAATGTTTACAATATGTTCATATGTGAGTCTTGCTGCACCATTTTATACTTGAGTTTGCTTCAAATAACCTTGCTAGCCTAAACCTTGTATAGAGAGGGAATACTTCTCATGCATCCAAATACTTGAGCCAATATTCATGCCATTTGTGTCCACCATACCTACCTACTACATGGTATTTCTCCGCCATTCCAAAGTAAATTGCTTGAGTGCTACCTTTAAACAATTCAAAAGTTATTACCTCTTATTTGTGTCAATGTTTTATAGCTCATGATGAAGCATGTGGTGTTTATCTTTCAATCTTGTTGGGCAACTTTCACCAATGGACTAGTGGCTTCATCCGCTTATCCAATAATTTTGCAAAAAGAGCTGGCAATGGGATTCCCAGTCCCAAATTAATTAACAAAAATAGACACTCCTCCATGGTATGTGATTGTTGGACGGCACCCGAAGGATTCGGTTAGCCATGGCTTGAGAAAGCAAAGGTGGGGAGGAGTGTCATCATAATAAAACTAAAATAAAAAGGCACTCCTTCATGGTATGAGATTGTTGGCAGGCACCCGAGGATTCGGTTAGCCATGGTTTGTGAAAGAAAGGTTGGAAGGAGTGTCACCCAAAAATAATATAAAATGGGAGCCGCTCTTTGAAGGTTTGTCTGGCAAGGGGTTAGAGTACCCGCTACCATTCGTTGACAACAACAAACACCTCTCAAAACTTTATTTTTATGCTCTCTTTATGTTTTCAAAATAAAAGCTCTAGCACAAATATAGCAATCGATGCTTTCCTCTTTGAAGGACCTTTCTTTTACTTTTATTGTTGAGTCAGTTTACCTATCTCCCTCCACCTTAAGAAGCAAACACTTGTGTGAACTGTGCATTGATTCCTACATACTTGCATATTGCACTTATTATATTACTTTGCATTGACAACTATCCATGAGATATACATGTTACAAGTTGAAAGCAGCCGCTGAAACTTAATCTTCCATTGTGTTGCTTCAATGCCTTTACTTTGAATTTATTGCTTTATGAGTTAACTCTTATGCAAGACTTATTGATGCTTGTCTTGAAGTACTATTCATGAAAAGTCTTTGCTTTATGATTCACTTGTTTACTCATGTCATTACCATTGTTTTGATCGCTGCATTCATCTCATATGCTTACAATAGTATGATCAAGGGTATGATGGCATGTCACTTAAGAAATTATCTTTGTTATCGTTTTACCTGCTCGGGACGAACTAAGCTTGGGGATGCTGACGTCTCCAACGTATCGATAATTTCTTATGTTCCATGCTACTTTATTGATGATACCTACATGTTTTATGCACACTTTATGTCATATTCGTGCATTTTCTGAACTAACCTATTAACAAGATGCCAAGTGCGCCTGTTTTCTGTTTTTGGTTTCAGAAATCCTAACGAAATATTCTCGAATTGGACGAAATCAACGCCCGGTTCCTATTTTGCCCGGAAGCATCAAGAACACCCGAGAGCCGCAGGGGCCCTGTGGCCCCAGATGACATGGTGGCGCGGCCAGGGCTGGGCCCGCGCCACCCTATGGTGTGGTCGCCCTTCGACCCTCCTGCGCCGCCTCTTCGCCTATATAAAGCCCCCGCATCGAAAACCTTACGGAGGAAGCCACGATACGAGAAAAGTTCCAGCCGCCGCCGTCGCGAAGCCAAGATCCGGGGACAGGAGTCTCTGACCCTGCCGAGCGGGGAAGTGCCCCAAGGCTCCTCCATCGACACCGCTGCCATCTCCACCGCCATCTTCATCACCGCTGCGCTCCCATGAGGAGGGAGTAGTTCTCCATCGAGGCTCGGGGCTGTACCGGTAGCTATGTGGTTCATCTCTCTCCTATGTAGTTCAATACAATAATCTCATGAGCTGCCTTACATGATTGAGATTCATATGATGATGCTTGTAATCTAGATGTCATTATGCTAGTCAAGTGGGTTTTACTTATGTGATCTCCGGAGACTCCTTGTCCCACGTGTGTAAAGGTGACATGTGTGCACCGTGTGGGTCTCTTAGGCTATATTTCACGAAGTACTTATTCACTGTTGAAGAGCGTAGTGAAGTGCTTATTTATATCTCTTTATGATTGCAATGTGCATCGTATCACAATTTATCTATGTGCTACTCTAGTGATGTGTTATTAAAGTAGTTTTATTCCTCCCGCATGTGTGCAAAGGTGACAGTGCGTGCACCGTGTTAGTACTTGGTTTATGCTATGATCATGATCTCTTGTAGATTGCGAAGTTAACTATTGCTATGATAATATTGATGTGATCTATTCCTCCTACATATGCATGAAGGTGACAGTGTGCATGCTATGCTAGTACTTGGTTTAGTCTTTTGATCTATCTTACACTAAAGGTTACTAAAATATGAGCATTATTGTGGAGCTTGTTAACTCCGGCATTGAGGGTTCGTGTAATCCTACGCAATGTGTTCATCATCCAACAAAAGTGTAGAGTATGCATTTATCTATTCTTATGTGATCAATGTTGAGAGTGTCCACTAGTGAAAGTGTAATCCCTAGGCCTTGTTCCTAAATACCGCTGAGTTACTACGCTTGTTTAACTTTACGTGTTACTACTGCTGCAATACTACCACCATCAACTACACGCCGAAAGCTATTTTCTGGCACCGTTGCTACTGCTTATATATATTCATACCACCTGTATTTCACTATCTCTTCGCCGAACTAGTGCACCTATTTGGTGTGTTGGGGACACAAGAGACTTCTTGCTTTGTGGTTGCAGGTTGCATGAGAGGGATATCTTTGACCTCTTCCTCCCTGAGTTCGATAAACCTTGGGTGATCCATTTAAGGGAAAACTTGCTGCTGTTCTACAAACCTCTGCACTTGGAGGCCCAACACTGTCTACAGGAAAGGAGGGGGAACGTAGACATCAGTACTCTACACAGAACACAAACCTATAAGAGCATGTAAAATGGAAGAGAAGGCATGCATTCTCTTATCCTGTCACATAATTTAGATAAGACAATGCATGTAAGTCATACAATGCATTATCTTTTATAGCCATCCCTAGTAACTAATGTGAATTGATTAAATTTATGTACGAAATTGTGTTGCTAAGGGAAGGCATGTGACACAATGGAGAAAATAGCCTTCTCTTATTTTCTAAGACATGATTCTTAGTTAAGGAAAGGCAACCTTCTATTATTTTATTCTCTTTTCTTCAACTAAGCAAAAATCTAACGTGACGAGGCTAAGAACATGGTGACATCACCCCATTATACATATCCAAGTATCTAGTTGATGGAGAGATTTCTATACTACAATATGCTGATGATACGATACTTTTTATGGAACATGATTTTGAAAAGGCTGTAAATATGAAACTTATATTGCGTTTCTTCAAAGAATTATCAGGACTAAAAATCAACTTCCACAAGAGCGAGATTTTCTGTTTTGGTAAGGCAAAAGAAGAAGAGGAAGAGTACAAACAACTTTTTGGGTGTGAATCTGCTTCTTTGCCCTTTAGGTATTTGGGTATTCCAATTCACTATAGAAAGTTAAAAAATTCTGAATAAAATCCAGTTGAAAGTCGTTTCGAGACAAAGCTTGGGTGTTGGGATGGAAAGATGTTATCATATGGGGATCGTCTTGTATTGATCAACTCGGTTCTTACAAGTTTACCGATGTTTATGTTATCTGTCTTTCATATACCTAAAGGGGTAAGGAAGAGATTAGATTTTTTCCGATCACGTTTCTTTTGGCAATGTGAGGAAAATAAAAAGAAATATCGGTTAACTAAGTAGAACTTAATTTGTAGACCCAAGAACCAAGGTGGTCTTGGAATTGAAGTACTGGAGATTAAAAATTCTTTCATGCTTAGTAAATGGCTTTATAAGCTCCTTTCTGAAGAAGGGTTATGGCAGCAACTTCTAAAAAACAAGTACCTATCTCAGAAAACTTTAGCTGAAGTTGAAAGTAAGCTTACTGATTCACCTTTCTGGAAAGGGCTAATGAAAGTTAAAGAGGAACTTTTTTGCAGAGGAAAATTTGAAGTAGGGTCAAGACAGCATTTTAGTTTTCAAGGGAAGTCTAGCTTTCCAAATCCAGTTATTATGAGCACCAGACAAGTTTTTTTTTCCAAGAACTGAAAGATTTAGTAGAAAATTTTCCATTGGCCAGTAAGTTGCAGGTAACACCAAGAGATAGGATGCAAGGAGCACACCCTTTAATATACTCCCATTGATTCAACATGACAGGAGGCATTCTAGGTCTAAAAGGAGCAATCATCCCATTACCAACCACTTTCTCAAAAGTCGACTCCTGTCCTTGACAAATATCATAGCTCCGGATAAGACTTGCGAAGAGGAACATCATCAAGCCATGGATCAATCCAAAATCTTACCAGATCCCCTTTATTTAAAGTCAGCTTCCTAGCAGCAAAATAATACTCTTTAATCTTCAATAGAGATTTCCATCCAGGGGAATCTTGCGTTCTCATTTTAACAGCAGCAACCGTCTTGGTAAGCAAATACTTGGCTTTGACAATCTGTTGCCACAAACCATTTTGCATCTCCAACTTCCATCACCACTTACAAAGGAGTCTAATGTTTTGCTTCCTCAAATCTTTAACACCGAGATCCCCTTTCTTTTTAGACCGACAAATCCTTGTCACTTGACTATATATGGTTTTTTTTTTTGCTAGCTCAATGGCAAGGCCCAAGGCTTGCGAGTGCGCTGCCAGCCCACCCGGGTTCGAGTCCCAAGGGGACCGAATTAAACGGGGTGTTATCTAGCGCGTATAAATCCGCTGCTGGAGAGGTCTCATCATCTATCTAACAACGTATAGCCAAGGGAGAGAATCTTTCCCCGTTGGTCAACGTTTTTTTCTTTTTCTTCCCAGACCAGAAAAAACATTATCTATGCTTGTCCAACTTTTCAATAAATGTTTTGTTCATCAAAAACAAGGACATATAGAAGTAGGGGATTCCAAACAAACTGGAATCATGCAGAACCAGCTGGCCTCCCGAGGTGGCAGAATCACCAATCCATGAATCCAGTTTCTTGAGCATCCTGGCATCCAAAAAATCTAGTCCACATTTTTAAAAGATAAGCAAAAGTAACTGGCATGCCTAGATATCTCATAGGCAGCTGCCCAACCTGACAATTGAATAACTCCAAATAGAACTTGGTCACATCATTATCAGCATTAATATTGAAAATCTCATTTTTCATGAAGTTGATCTTCAACCCTGACATGAGCTGAAAAATGTACAACAACATTTTGAGGTTCATAACATTCTCGGGATTATGAGTCGAACATAGCACGGTATCATCAGCATATTGCAAAATAGTGACACCATTATCAATTAAATCAGGAGCCAAACCAGTGAAAGACCATTTTGCTGGGCATGTAGGACCATTTTAGTCAAGGATTCGCCCAACATGTTGAACAGGAAAGGTGCCATCGGGTCTCCTTGCCTTACGGCCTTTACCCCTTTTGCACTTCCGAATTGAACATTCTCTGTAAAGTCAAATTGTTTCATCTTATCTAAGATGCACTTTTAGTGCACAGGGGTGTACTTATCTAAGATTCAGTTAGTTTCCATCACATGAGGCCTATAGCTTTTAGAAAGATGCTTGTATGCCTCATCAATTGCACTGCTCAACCCAACCAGGCACTTGCATTTGGTGGCAGAACCGTCTCCTTGTAACTATGCATCGGAACGGTCTCATTTCAACATTTTTTGCCAGTATCCTGGAAAGTTCTTGTTTTCATAACTAATTTCCAAACTATATGCTTTGTACATCTTCAAAATCAGCACCAGTGTTTTTTCCATTCTATTAGAATAGCACAGAAGCACTATATCTTACTGATTTAAGCAACCAGCTAGGACTGGCATTTCTGGATACTAGCAATTATTTATGGTCATTACTAGTATGAACATTGCAATGTTTAACCAGCGCTAGTTCTCTCCATACTAATCCAGATTGTTATCCGATCTTTTTCGAGTTACTAGGTATAAGTTTTTGATTTCTTGTGTGTAGATTCTAGAAAGTTGAACTGAAAAATAGAATATGATGTGTTTTTGCCTTTTTGAGCTTCCAAAAAATACCAAGTCTGTAATTGTGTGGCAAGGCTGTTTCATACTTTCATTGCTGCAAGAGTGTTTGATAGGAGGGAATAATGAAAGGACAGGGATGTGTATCTGCGGTAAATACAGTGGCAACGATGATTTTTGTTACTAAAACATTGTGTGCTATGTCAAACAGTTAGCATAGATTAATTTCCCTTTATCCCGCTTCATTAAGCAAAATGCTCCATGATTTTGTCTTCAAGTTCTCCATTGGAACAGATACTACCAGTTACGTGCGAGCGTGTGTTTACAAAACGTGAAATAATCTCGTGTTTCTCTTGTTCAGTCATGCTGATTTTGCTTCTCCGTATCTGCAGGTAGATTACGAGCCTTCTGCAGTCCCTGTTCGGCCACTTCTGCTCCACCAAGAGAGCTGCAGACACCACATCAGGCTTGCTCTGTCACAACGAACAATCTGTCAGCTTAGTAACAGTAGAGAGGTGGACATAACTGGAAACAATATCATCTTTCGCCATAGTATATAACATAACTTAACTTGGAGAAACCGTTCTAAGACGGTGCATCTGTGAGGGACCCTGCGATGGTGGGCATGAATAATTTGATGCTGTTTAATTCAGAGAGTTTAAGTAAAACTAATTAACTGTTGCAGTCTGAATATCCGATCACTGGTAGGCGGTGGTTCGACTTCGTGCCTATGGAAGTTTTGAGTGTGGATTACTGGATGTATATTGTTGAAATAAGACTAGGTGTCTGCAGGATAATCTGTGATGCGCTGGTAATGCGCGCAACCGGTTCGTCCCTGACCTTGCTACGCCTGTGGCCGCCACTTGTTTGAGGACTTGGCAGGACTTGCCATGGGAAGAAGAGCAAATGCTACGCAGCTAGCTAACGGCTTACTGGAGCACGGCCTGCTGAGATCTCATGTGCTGCCGTATCTCCGACGATAGTGCCTGCGGCCGTGCCGCCCAGTGCATGTGAGCTGCGGCCGCGCAGCGCGTGCCAAGCTAAAGGTTGTACTGCTCCCCGTCCGACTCCTGTGTTCAAGGCTTCAAGCTCGTCATCGCCTGTGTCCCCCGCCTCGTCAACAACCAGCTCGACCGCACGCTACGACGGCGCCACCTTCTCAACAATGGGTTGTTGCAGCCTTTGGGAGTGGCGGACCCAAGAATGTCATCAAGCATGGACGCACTGTAAGGCCGGCCAGCCAAATTTTCATCAAAACAGGTTGCGCCGCCGGCCGAAAGCCTGGGCGCGTACCCGGGCTTAGGAATGATTGGTTCCGCCTATGGCCCTTGGTGATGCCACCTTCAGGCCCCTTGATACGCATGTTGCCATCCTAGTTACCCCGGAAATGCAGCATGAGGCTGCTCTTCGACGTGCTGCTTCTTCACCTACACCTGGCAAAGGAGCGGCTATGACACGGGTGACGTGTCGTGGCAGTCCACTCTAGCTGAGCGGATCCGTTATCACCTGCAAGGTTGCCTAACGCTGGTTGGGAGATTTTTGACGAGAGCGGAGGCTGTTCTCGGTAGGCTCCCTGTACCCATCGTCACCCCCTTGGCCGAACCCCATGTTAGGCCCGTGAGCAACTTGGCGGTAGAGCTCTACGGCACTCTCTATCCCCTCTTGTGGTAGGCCCTGCATGTCATCGTTGCATGTTGGCGCCTCTAAGAGCATGGCTCTCATCGGAGTCGTGGATATGGTGCTGTGAAAGTGTAAATCATGCCAGAGTTACATGATTTGTGTGAGGAGTCCGCTTTGGTTATGTCGATGGCGCATCTTATGGCGGACTCCCTTGAGGCCTCCGCGGTACCTTTGTTGCCCGCACCACCACTACGAGAGCCTAGGAAAATGCTCGATTTTGTTGAGCGGGAAGGTTTGGACGATGCTGTCATTCAGTGGCGGAGCCATGTTAAGAGCTGTGTGGTCAACAACTTATTTGCCAAATCCTTTGTATTTTGGTTTTAAGCTTGTAAAAATATTTGAAATAAGTAAAAAACGCATGTATTTGTCATCACTGATTTGAAATAACAACACAGACTTCAAGTTCTGGCTCCACCACTGCTGTCATTCACTCAAAGTCCATTAGGAAGTTGGTTTCTGCGGGTGATGAGGTTGTTGCGTCTAGTGCTTTGGCACCTATTCCGGAGGTCGCTTCGCCAAAAAGCTTTGCAACTTTCTTGTCAGCACGGAGGCTGACGACCTTGGGTTTGGCCACGATTGGGTGCCTTCTGAAGGACAGGAAAATGAGGAGCGAATGCAAGGTGGGATCTGGCATCCTAAAGGAGAAATCATTCGAGAGCAAAATCAAGTAGAATGGTGTCTCAAGGAAGACGTCCGCAACTGCTTGATGAATATCCCATCTTCTTTGACTTGTTGTACACTTGTGCCCGGTGTCTTGGTTCTTGGGTCTGAGTTGTGTTTCGAGTGGGATTCCTTTGCGAGGTGTTGACTCTGTGTGTCAAGGGTTTTTCAATTGTAGTGTGTTGAGACGATTTGTTGGTGTGTCAAGGAGTTCCATACTTTAAGAGTCATCTGCTTGTGATCTTCTAACGGTTTTTTGTCCGGTTTCCTTAAAAGTATACGGGCAATCCTATGCTTAATTAATCAATGAGACAAATCTTTTGCCTTCATAAAAAAAAGTAGTTCCCAGGGAGTGGATCTTGGTCTTCTCCAGATGGGCTGGGGGCTGGGGCCTGGGGCTACGTGGCCGTCTGCCTGGTGGGCTTCTCCGCCTACTATCAATCAGGCTAACGGGCTCAATGGGTTCCCGGCCGCGTTAATCTTGTGGGCTTTGATTCTGCCGTCCGCAGCGGCCAGTCCTATACACCGACCATGTCGGTGCCGATGCGGTTGCAGCACACCCTGATCGGGTATTGGGTCTGGCCCATTTAGCGTTTTCTCGTTTTTGCTTTCGTTTTCTTTTTTTTTCTTATTTTGTTTTTCCGTTTTCTGTTTTATTTTATTTCCTTTCTGTTTATTTTTTCTTTTGTTCAAACTTAAAAAATCTATATTCGAAAAATGTTTAAATTCGGAAAACGTTCAAATTTGAGAATTACTAAAATTCGAAAATTGTTCAAATATGAAAACTGTTCAAATTCAAAAATGGTTCAAATATGAAAATTGTTCATATTCGAAATTTGGTCAAATATGAAATTTGTTTAAATTCAAAAATGGTTCTAATATGAAAATCGTTCAGATTTGAAAATTGTTCAAATATAAATTTTGTTTAAATTTAGAAATGTTCAAATTCGGAAATTGTTCATAGAAAAAAATACATTTCTGTTCAAATTTAAAAATGTTTAAATCTGAAAAATGTTCAGATTTTTTAAATTTGAAAAATATTTAAATTTGACAAAGGTTCAGAGTTTTTAAAAAAATCTTCAAAAAAAGAAAACAAACAACAGAAAACAAAAAGAAACGAAAAAGAAAAAACGGCTTACCTGATGTTGGGCTGCGGCCCAGTTAGTAAACCGGGGGTGTGCGGGGTCCCTCCCCAGCTAGCTACGAGTCGCACATCGCAACAAGAGGCCAGTATTTGTTTGTCAGTCAAGCAGCCCAGAACAATTTCCAAATTCGAAGCGTCGTGCTCCTTTAAACGGCAGCCGCTGCTTGTCAACGAATGACCGGGCATATCCCAGTGGCCGCCGGCGTGTGGCAGTACTTGATCGGGGCAGACAGGCAGGCACGTCCCGATATCCGCCCATGCCGTGAACGGACACGGCCGGAGGCAGCATGGGGCATTGCTTCTAGCTTTCGATCGGAGATCCCAACTCCGAAGGCGCAGGCAGTCAGGCCGGCCGTATCTTTCGCCGAACCGGTCTCGGCGGACCCCCTCTTCGTGGCGCAGGTGGTTGCTTCCAATTAATGACGGCGGCGGCGACGCACGGCCCGGCTTTATTCCGGCCACATGCACGGGCTGCTATGGCTGCAGCTGCACGCCTCTCTTCTCTGCTCGATCAGTTCTCTGCCGCGGCGGTATGGCACGCAGCCAAACCGGCCAGGTACTCCGAACCTGAACATGTGTTGTTTCTCCGATCACTTGCTACGCTTTCCATGCATGGCCGGCCGCCTCACGAAGAAACCTATCCTACTGCAAACTATCGTGTCTGTACTTTTACTCTGTACTGTACATGTGTTTGTCGGCGCCGGGCATGTCACCAAGTTCCCTGCAAACTACCCAGAGACTATACTGTTAGGGAGACATCCTCCCGTGCGGCTAACCAAGATTAGTTAGGGATATATCTTGTGTAACAATACTTGTAAACTTGACTTGTACTTCAAGTCCTTGTGCATATAAATAGAAACAGAGGGAGAGGAGGCGTGCCATCGAGCAGCCCATTGTTTCATGGTATCAGAGCCCCAGGTCTCGAGTTCAAATCCTGGTTTTCACAATTTATTCTAAAATTCTAAAATCCTCGCAGCCGCCGCCCGCCTGCGCCTGCGCCGGCCGCCGCTGCCTCTTTGCCTCTCTACACGTGTTGACTTGTCTCTTTCTCCCGTCACACGCGAGTGGGGGTGTTGTGAAGTGTATAAGTAGATTGTCTAGCCCTTTCCATCAGTTCGGACTTTTGGTTCAAGTGGCTAGTGCATGAATCTTAACATGGTATCAGAGCGGGTCATCCTCCCCGCCGCCTAAACCCTCTCCCTCTCCAAAAACCCTAACCCTAGCCGCCAACCTCCCTCCCCTCTCCCACCATGACTCCCGAAGAGATCGTCGCCAAGGAGCGCGAGCTCGAGGCTCGTGCCAAAGCCCTAGATGACCGCGAAGCCTCCATCAACCAGCAGATCCTCACCGCCACCAACGCCGCCGCCGTCTCCCTTCCGGCTGGCCAAACCCCTTCCCCAAACCCTAACCCCACCGAACCCACCACCACCAGTCCCTCCACCTACGCCACCTCAATCAAGCTCCACGTGCCGATCACTCTCAGCCTCACCGACGGCAACTACACAAGCTGGAGGGAGCTCTTCCTCGTCGCCCTCGGCCGCTACGGTCTCACCGCTCACGTCACCGGCGAGGCCACTCCCTCCGACACGTCTCCCACCTCTGCTTGGGGCCGTGATGACTACACCGTGCTCTCCTGGATCTACGGCTCTATCGACACCGACCTCCTCGGCATCGTCATGCGTCCCGGCTCCACCGCGCTCACCATCTGGGACGCCATCGAGAATCTCTTCCGCGACAACAAGAAGCACCGCGCCATCCAGCTCGAGGCCGACTTCCGCAACACGCCACAGGGCGATCTCTCCATCAGCGACTACTGCGCCAAGCTCAAGAACCTCGCCGACTCCCTCACTGACGTCGGCCAGCCCATCAGCGACGAAACGCTGGTTCTGACGCTCCTCCGAGGCCTTAATGACACTTACGCCCATCTGCGCTCGTTTCTCCCCTTTCAGGTGCCGTTCCCCTCGTTTCTTCAGACGCGCTCCGCCCTCATCCTGGAAGAAACCCAGCGACGCACCGACGCACGCAACGCCGCCTCCACCGCACTCTGGGCCATGGGCCAGAGCGTGCTGCCCAACAATGGGGGCGCCCGCGCCCCTCCTTCTGGCGATCGCTCATCGTCTGCTCCCTTCGGGGGCGATCGCGCCGGCGGCCGCGGCACCAACTACTTCACCAACACCTTCCGCGGCGGAGGCCGCGGACGCGGCAGCGGACGAGGACGTGGGCGCGGCCGCGACAACCCCTGGCAGTTCAATCCCTGGACGGGGGCCCCTACTCGCGCCCAGCTACAGCAGGCCCCGTGGCAGCCACCTCCATCAACACCGTGGCAGCCGCGCTCACCGACGGCATGGCAGCCGCCGTCCCCAGGCCTCCTCGGCCCGCGCCCCAGCATGACACCACAGGCGTACACAGCCCAGGGCTCCTACGTCCCCACCACCCACCAGCAACAGCAGATCGACCCGGCTCTCCTCGCTGCCCTCAACAACCTGCAGCTACCCGGCAGCGATTGGCACATGGACACTGGTGCATCCTCTCACATGGCATCCGATCCCGGTAATCTCCACTCCCTCCTTCCATCCTCATCACAATTTGTCACCGTCGGGAACGGTGCAACTCTTCCTGTCACCCATGTCGGTTCCCAAACTCTTAATACCCTCACTAAACCCCTTTATCTTCACAACATACTCCTCGTTCCACAAATCATCAAAAATCTCATATCTGTTCGTCAATTCTGTATCGATAATCACTGCACCATTGAATTTGATCGTTTTGGTTTTTCTGTGAAGGCCCTTCCCAGCGGGATCGTGATTCTCCGATGTAACAGTCCAGGCCCTCTCTACACCGTCAACCCACCTGCCTACGCCGCTGCATTCCTCGCCACCATCTCCCACGACCTCTGGCATCGCCGCCTTGGACACCCCGGCCACAGCTCCACGCCATCTCTACCCACCAGCTTGCCGAATAAAACAGGATCCTCCCTGTGTCATGCATGTCAATTAGGAAAACATGTTAGGTTACCATTTTCTTTGTCGCAATCGTCTACTACTCGACCGTTTGAACTTTTACATTGTGATCTATGGACCTCCCCAGTCCTTAGCATGTCTGGCTTTGCCTACTATCTAGTCATTATCGATGATTTCTCTCATTATTTTTGGAGTTTTCCTATTCGTAAGAAATCCGATGTCTTTGCCACGTTTGTTACTTTTCATGCCTTTGTCACCACCCACTTCAACCTCCCTATTCTAACCATCCAATGCGACAATGGAAAACAATTTGATAACATTAAACTAAACTCCTTCTTTCAATCCCATGGAACCCTTTTCCGCTTCTCATGCCCCTACACTTCTCAACAAAACGGCAAAGCCGAACGAGCCATTCGCACCATCAATGATGTTATCCGCACCCTTCTCTTCCAAGCCTCCCTGCCTCCCAATTTTTGGGCCGAGGCCCTCCACACCGCCACTCATCTTCTCAACCTTCGTCCCACCGCAGCCCTCCGTCGACAAACCCCACACTTCACCCTGTACGGTACACATCCATCCTATGATCACCTACGCGTGTTCGGTTGCCTCTGCTATGTCAACGTATCCTCCACTAGTCCCAACAAACTAGCCCCACGCGCCACCAAATGTATTTTTCTCGGTTATCCATCCCGCCACAAAGGCTATAGGTGTCTCGACATGTCCTCCCGACGCATTCTAATCTCCCGACATGTTACGTTCGATGAACATACTTTTCCTTACGCCTCTACCACACAAACATCTCCACCGCCTGCCATCATCGACCCCATAGACCCCCACTTCCTACCAAACCCTCCCACCATACCCACGTCGGCGCCGCCACCTCCCACTCCACCCCCTGCCGCGGCAGAGAATTCTGCTGCCGCGAGCCCACGCCAGCCTGCCGCCATCTCTTCTCCTGCCGCGGCAGCCTCTTCCCCTGACTCGCCTCCACGGCAGCCTGCCGCCGCTCTGTCTCCTGCCGTGGCAGCGGCGCGGCCCAGCTTTACCCATGTGTACACTCGCCGCCCTTCGGAACCACAACCCATCATCCATCGCACTCGTAGCACCACCGGTAAACTCCCACCTCCCATCGATAAACTCAATCTCTCCGCCACCGTATCTTCCCCTATTCCTCACAATTATCTAGTTGCTCTTCGTGATCCTTCCTGGCGCCAAGCCATGCAGGACGAATATGATGCTCTTCTCCATAACCAAACCTGGACTCTCGTCCCTCCCCCTCCTGGTGCCAACATCGTCAGTGGAAAATGGATTTTTCGTCACAAATTCAATTCCGATGGATCTCTTGCTCGTCACAAGGCATGTTGGGTCGTTCGTGGTTTCACACAACAACCTGGCATTGACTTCGATGAGACTTTCAGCCCCGTTGTCAAACCCGCCACCATCCGTGTTGTTCTCTCTCTCGCCGTGTCTCAAAATTGGCCCATCCATCAACTCGACGTCAAAAACGCCTTTCTTCACGGCAATCTTTCCGAAGAAGTCTACAGCCAACAACCCTCGGGGTTCATCGATCCCTCTCGTCCCACTCATGTTTGTCGTCTCCTCAAATCACTCTACGGTCTTAAACAGGCTCCTCGGGCTTGGTTTCAACGCTTTGCTACGTTTGCTCGCTCCATTGGCTTTCTTGAATCCAAATCTGATCACTCTCTTTTCACTCTCCATCGCGGTTCTGACATCGCTTACCTCCTTCTCTATGTTGATGACATCGTTCTAACCGCATCCACCACTTCCTTTCTCCATTCTATCATCAACACTTTCAGCCGCGAGTTTGCTATGAAAGACCTCGGACCCCTTCATCATTTTCTCGGTATCTCTGTCACTCGCCAACACCATTCTCTTCACCTATCTCAACGCCAATATATCCTAGACATCCTCCACCGTGCCGGCATGAGTGACTGCCATCCGTCCTCCACACCCGTTGATACCAAAGCAAAGCTCCCTGCCTCTACCGGTCCTCCTGTGGCCGATCCATTTCTCTATCGTAGTCTAGCCGGCGCTCTTCAATACATGACTCTCACTCGGCCCGAAATCTCCTACGCTGTTCAACAAGTTTGTCTTCACATGCACGATCCCCGTGAACCTCACCTCCTCATTGTCAAACGAATCCTTCGCTACCTCAAAGGGACTCTTGATCATGGCCTCACTCTTCACTCCTCCACCTCTCACTCTCTCATTGCCTACTCGGATGCTGATTGGGCAGGATGTCCAGATACTCGCCGGTCTACGTCAGGGTACTGTGTGTTCTTGGGTGACAACCTGGTCTCTTGGTCATCTCGACGACAACCCACCGTGTCACGCTCTAGCGCTGAGGCTGAATACCGTGCTGTTGCCACTGCCGTTGCCGAGACTTGTTGGCTCCGTAACCTTCTGCAGGAGCTCCGGCGTCCTCTTCACAGCGCCACGATTGTCTACTGTGATAACGTGAGCGCTGTTTATCTCTCGGCCAACCCAGTTCAGCATCGGCGTACCAAGCACATTGAACTTGATATACATTTTGTGCGTGAGAAGGTGGCTCTTGGGGCTCTGCGAGTGCTACATGTACCCTCCAGTTCCCAGTTTGCTGACATCTTCACTAAGGGGCTACCGTCTGTCTTATTTCATGAATTTCGATCCAGTCTTCACATCGGCGAAGCACCGAGTTCAGACTGCGGGGGCGTGTTAGGGAGACATCCTCCCGTGCGGCTAACCAAGATTAGTTAGGGATATATCTTGTGTAACAATACTTGTAAACTTGACTTGTACTTCAAGTCCTTGTGCATATAAATAGAAACAGAGGGAGAGGAGGCGTGCCATCGAGCAGCCCATTGTTTCATATACAGTGACTTATTCTTTGTCAGCTCGACCGAGAATTAACTTATCACCAAGTCTCACTTGCAACTCGTGATTAATTAGCATGGATAGATAGCAATAGCAATTCAACGATCCAAGAGCAAGAACAATACTAGAGCCAACTGCTAACTATAGAATGTCATCTGTAGCCAATCTTTACAGCCAACATGCACACGAGTTAGATATAAAAATATACAGTGACTTATTCTTTGTAGCCAATCTTTACATTCAACATGTAATTGATTTATAACCAGCTGATGTAAGCTTATTGTACCCGCTCTAGTGTACGCCCTCCGATTCTTAATAGTGTTCAAGGTTTAGCATAACTTTATACTGAAATTGTACCAAGTCACTGACACTTATTATGGATAAGAAGGATAAGTATTTTTCTTCCGTTGCAACCCTTGCTACAACTAATAGCTAGCATGCATACAATGCGATTTTTTTTTCAATTGTCGGTTGCATTTTTAGATTGGCCAACACATGTGCCTCCTTTCGGGGGAGTGTGCGGCACTACGCTACGCAGAGCACAAACCAAAAACAGGATGCACACAACACGGGAGTTGCTTCACACCTAAACTAACATGAGCGGCACATCACCTCATGTGAGCTCCACGTTACACTGCCTACACTCCTTAAAAACAAAGGGATCCAATCCAAGGTATGCCCCCAGTCGAAGTAGGAGTAGTACGATCCAAACCTGCTTTTCTTATACAACGTTGTCAGTGCGAGATCCTGGAGAGTTCTCACGTATCGCACTGGGCAGACAGCCCAATGATTGGGCTGCCGGCCTCTCTAGGCATGCAGATTACACTCACACGCATTTAGACTTTCAGAGCAGCAGACCACGAAACAAAGCCCAGGGTCACATGGAATGGAAGGGTTCTTGCGTGCGTACGCTCCCTTGTTTATTCGGCCCTTGGTCTGAGCTTGTGCTAGGCTAAGTTGGTCAAACGGCTCACATCACATGGCAAAGTGCCAGCGGGTGTGATGATCTCCATCTTTTGTCCCTTTTGGAAGCGAAGGGTGGACTTGGAGATATCGTAACAAAATAAGCCTGAAAAAAGTTTACAAGGTGTGTACATCAGTTGTCTACTAGGAGTGAGTCTCACTCTTACCCTCCCATGGCAAGGGTATCTTAATTGGCCCTTATTGGGTGTCTTACATTTGGGTGGCTACTGGCAATTTTGTATGGGTATAAGATCTCCACGTAACCTTTTCTTATATCTAAATAAGGGTTGGTGTGACTAACGGTATTGCTTCCGATGCTGCTGATTGTGCAAGGCTTCTTCTATGTGTTTGGTCCAAAAAAAATGTGAAAATAATAATACGAAGGGTGGTTGCACCTGCAGATTTGATACTATACCTTCTCCCCAGAAAGGGTTTTCATGGGTTATAGTATAACCGTTATACTAACATCTTCTGGAACTGGTTAAGAAAGCTAATGTGCTTTTCCAACATGAAGGCAATAAACATCATTATCACCCTATCTGAAGGATTGCCTGGATCAAGTCTAACAATGACGGCATTTTGGCTCTGTTTCCTTCACCCTTGCTTTGATGGGGATAGATTCACAACCCCTGTCGATCGAGTCACCATATGTTAGCTCAGTTTAAGATAACAACTTCAGATTTGGTCACTCGTATGTTGTGTTCTTTTATACTCCCTCGGTCCCACCAAAAATGTCAACTTTGTTAAAATTAGATGTATCTAGACACTATCTAGTAGATATATACATTTAAATTTTAATAAAGTTGAGACACTTTTGGTGGGACGGAGGAAGTATGGATGATTGATATCATTAGATTTTCACGATATATAGTCACCTTGCATACCATGCCAATATCTAAAACTGCCACTCGACATGAGCAATAATAGTTTGCTTACGTTCTCTTTTATCATGAGTATTAAATAATTAGTAGAACTCATAAATAGTTTTCTTTTGCTCACTTAAGTTCTGCTGCTGCCTTTTTAGCAGTTGTCCCAAACCAGGTAAGCATGTAGTCAGTTAGGGCATTTTACATGTTGTAATCATATATAATAGATTGCTTCCTAGAATACCTACACTTTGCAAAAACTTCCAAGTTAATCGCTCGGGGTACCCAGGAAGCACGTTTTGTTTTTTAAATCCAAACTTTACTTACCACTTCAACAAAATCTGAAAAAACCTACAAGTACATATAGATTTCTAGTAGGTACATTCAATGTTTCATCAAATTTTCTTCGTAGATGTGGCCTACACACAAAAAAAGACAAGTATGAAGACAAAAGCATGAAGGCCATGATAGGACTCGTTCACACACCGCGAACCATCTATGATAAGTTAAAGTCAGGTTATCCACGCAAATGCAAGGAACGTCTATGATTTTTTGACACAAAAACGTTGCATACTTCAATCAAAAGATTGTGTCACAATCCAGAAAGCTAGAAGAGAATGTGTCATGATCTTCTTTGTTTGACTTTTGAAAGGCGGACATAATACTACTTATTTTCCTCTCTGAAAGAAAAAATGTTGGACGGCAGAAGAAGTTGTTGCTGTCCGGAAGATTTCTCTCCCCTCCGACTCCTCAAACAGACAACCCGTATTACAAGTCCACAAGGATGTGGGTGGAACTGGAAGAAGTCGATCCCTTTCTCAACATAAGAACAGGAATCACCAGGTCACGTTATCTTTGTGTGCTCTTTCTCTGCCATTTTGCGTCGTAGCGTCAGGCATTCCCCGGAACCGGCAAGGTCACGCAAATGCATAACGAACTGGAAGGTTTGGAACCGAATGTCACTCGTGGTCGTGGCGCTCGTGTTCCCCGGACCGACAGGCATGGATCGGAGCGGTACACGTCCAAGAAGATTCGCTGACGACTCTGAAGAACGATAATCTCCAGGGCGCAAAGCCACGGTCTTGGAGTGCAGAGGCGGCAATGACGACGCCAAGACTAGTGTGCACCCGTAACGGCCGCAGATATAATGATAATGGATATATCTCCTCGCGTCATAGTATCATACTGATGGAGATGGAAATCAGACACGGGCACCAAGACAGAAAATGGACTCCGAAGATCATTCCTCACCTCGGATACCAGGCCATCTTCACCAGGGGCTTACCCAAACGATCCGAGACTATATGTTTCAGTCCGCACGGACAGCAGGATACTGAAAAGGTTTAGAGTTGCAAGGTGTGTGCATCAGCTAGCTAGCCTGGAGTGAGTCTCACTCTTACTATCCTCCCATGGTCTCACTTGATCAACCAGGATCTCTCTGCCTTATTGGCCAAGCCTTTGTTTTTCTGACAATCCGGTGGCCACCGGCAATTTTGTATGGTCATGAGATCTTCAAGTAACCTTTTCTTGCATCTAAAGAAGGGTTGTTCTGACTAACAGTATTGCTTCCGATGCTGTTGATTGTACATGGCTTCTTTTATGAGGACTTTTATATGCCTGGTTAAAAAAATGTGAAAGAATAACAAGAAGGGTGGTTGCACACTTGCACCTGCAGATTTGATATTGTACCTTCTCCCTCCAGAAAGTGTTTTAAAACTATGCGATCGACAACATCTTCTGGAACTGGCTAAGAAGCTAATGAGCTTTTCGACTTTTCCACCATAAGACAATAAACAACATTATCTCGCTACCTGAAGATTATTGCCTGGATCAAATGTAATAGTGACTGCGTTTTGGCTTTATTTCCTTTACCCTTGCTTTGATGGGGATAGATTCACAACCCCTGTCGATCGAGTCACCATATATGTCAGCTCAGGTTAAGACAACAACTTCAGATTTGGTCACGTCTATGTTGAGTAACATATTGTATAGGTATAGGTCCCCGTGTTTTCTCAGGGTTGTACCTGTAATTGTACATGTGTCCGTCTATATATATATGAGCAGCCGGTCCTATTGATGCAGTGCAATCTCCAATATCTATTCTACATGGTATCAGAGACCCTTCGGGTTCTGACCTAGCCGCCGCCCTCTTCTCCTAGGGGCGCCGCCGGCCATCTCCTCCAAGCCCTAGCCGCCGCCCTCCTCTCCCCTTGGGCGCCGCCAGCCCTCCCCACCTTAGCCGGCCCAGGCCCGCCGCCCCCACTTCCCCGCCGCTCCAACCCTAACCCTAGCCCTAGCACCTATGTCAACACCCGGCCGGCCCCTATTATGTCATACATCGCAATCCCAGGAATAGTGTTGTTGCGAGACATAATAGTTGAATATCATAGGTCATCATTTATTACAACACGGAGAGTCTTACATCCATAGATCACATGATCCAATATTACACAAATAGTTGATCTTCATGATCAACAAACACAAATAAGTAGCGGAAGCGTCGTAATAGGTGGAACTATCTATCCCCAGGCCAACGCTTGACGTTAGAAGCATCCTAGTTCTGGTAGACGTCCTGCTGACCGTCATCCTCGTAGTGTTGCTCCTCTTCATAGTCTGGCATTGGAATAGCCAGGGACACAGCCATGAGTACTTTAAGTACTCGCAAACTAATACTAATGTAAGTAATTACCAATTTTAAGAGTTGCTAAGCTCTAAGGTTATTTGCGTAAAGCCAAGTTTAGTTCATAAACATTTTGTAAAGATGCTTGACTCGCTAGACTAACTCAAGTGGGAACATTAGTGTCATTCCCACAGCATCAGTTTGTGTTTCCCAAGTTCACGTCAACATTCAAATTCACCATTCCTTTTTAAGACAAGTTCTGACAACGGAACAGTATGGCCTTTCCAATCGTGCGTAACCGTGGACACGGCTATTCGAATAGGTTCAACACTCTGCAGAGGTTGTACTATTGTGCCACAACTTTTGATTACATCCGTCAAATCCCGAATCATCGTAACTCAGTACGCGGATCATCAACCATAACCTTTCACTTAAATAACCTAGTATAGGCACCTCTCCCCATGAGCTTGGCCTCCCGGTGAAAACCGACTGTCAACCCGGGAACTGCACAGGGCTTGAGTCGTACATTCACCGCATATTCACATCATATCAATTGTAACGGAGGCAGCCTCGGCATAACCCCTATGATGCTCGTTTAGAGGGAACCCATACTAAACTACATAAGTTTCTAGTTACGCCCTACCCATAATCAGGTATTGTGGGGGTACTTGTATAATTGGAAGGGTATCGCTTCTGAACCCAATCATCAGTTTTCACAAAATTTCACCAAGTCATTCAAGTCACCTTCACCATCAAATTCTTTCAAAGTCATTTCATTTCACCTTGTTCCCATCTAGAGTAGTCAATTTTATTTATTTAGCAATAGCAACTAGTCATGAAGGGGTGCTATCTAGCTTTATTTGCTTAGACTAACTTTGGTACTCTTGTGCTATTCTAGACCAAGTGAATCATGAATCAAAAAGTAAGCTTTGAAATATAAAGCCAAAAATAAATTGCAAAGTAAAAAACATAGGATAGGATTATTTAAGCATAAGTAAAATGTAAGGGTGCCTTGCTCATGAAGAGCTTTGCATTAGGGTGGCTTGCAAGAGTGTTAGCTTGCCTTGGTTGGGATAGGAATCAAAATTTTCTTCCTCCTCTTGAGAGTAGCCTTCCTCCTCTTGATACTCCTCATTACTAGCGTCTATACACGAATACGAGGTATACAATCACCACACAAACTTAAGTGCTAAGCTTAACACACCAAAGATGCACACAATCCTATGCTAGCATCACATCTTATTAGCATGGTGATTTACTTTGTTTATGTTAAAGAAAAATAATTTCCTCTCATTATAATTTAATAATATAGTTCTTTAATGTGTTGGAGGAAATAATTTCCTCTCATTGAATCTTACTAAGATTTAATCTCTTCAAATAATAATAAGGTATGAATATTAGTTGACCAGAGTCAACACTTCATATCTATTATTTGAGAGTGAAATTTAAATGAGGTGCTATACCTCATGCATGTTAATTCTAGCATGGTAATGATTTAATATCTCTAAGTAATAGAATAGGAGGTTCATTAGACTAAGGTCATTACCTCTTATTGAATTACTTAGGATCAAGATTTAAATGAGAGAGTAGCTCTCATACTATTTAAATAAGTTAGGTGTATGTGTTACATAGATTTGAAATGGTTCCATAGCCCTTATTTAAGCCTAGTTCATGATCATGCGAAACAACTATACCATATTTTTGCATAAACAATTAGAGCATGTCAAATGTGATTTATGAGAGTTGGAATCAACTCAAAATCATTGGTAGATCATTTTTAATAATTATTTCAAGTTGAAAAAGGCGCTGCCTTGTTATTTTTGTCATTTAAATTTAATTACGAATTTGGAAATGAGGCCAGTGGCATTGTTTAGATAATTTCATTAGCTTTCTAAATATATAAAATTTACTAAATTTAGTGTAGTAGATTTTAAACTATTCAAATTTGAATTGAGCATCAGTATTGAGTTTGAACTAAAAGAATTAAATCGAATTTGAATTTCTGGGCCACGCGGGAAAACGAAACGGACTAAACAGACTAAACGGACTGGGCCGGCCCAGCAGTGTGACTCGCACACGCGGGCCGCCTGACAGTGTAGGCTCCACCCGTCAGTGACTACTAAACCAGCGAAACGGTATGTGCGATGTGATCCGTTGGATCAGAAGGGAGATCAACGGCTCACGTCTGTCGTCGTCTGCGGCGAGAACCCGACGAACTCACGGCGAGCTTAGGGGGTCGGAGGGCGTACCGAGGTTCCCGCGGGGCTCTACTTGGTACTGGTCGACGTTGGCGTGGACGATGAAGCGCCTGGTACCGTCGGCGAGGCGTGGGGTGGCGTCAATCGTGGACGGCAAGCTCCTGTCTCCGGCGGCTCCGATCTTGAAATTGGGGCGGCTCCGGCGTTAATTGGATGAGCTAGTGGGGTGGGAAGACTCAGTGGAGAGAGGGGAGCAAGGTGGTGTGAGAGATGGGGTCGAGGGTGTGCTCCTTTTATAGGAGGGCGAGGGTGCCGTGGGTGCTGTGGAGGAGCGATCATGGCGCGGCGTTTCTGGCGTGCCAAAGGGCAAGGCGAGGACGGCTAAGTGTAGGCGGCATCACGACGATGCTCGAGGTGCAGCTAGCGCGTCCAGGGCGTGATGGAGTGGCTCGGGCGCATGCGAGTTCTGCCACGGCGTGCGCGGCCGAAAGTTGATGAGCACGACGGCGACGGCGTGGGCGTGGGCATTTGAGTTTGTCTACGGGCTAGAGGGTGCTGCGGCGATGCTCGACGCAGTCCTAGCCTTTGCAGGGGCGCGCGAGGGCGCTCGAGCGCTTGGCGTTCTGGCGCGTCCAGAGCGCGTGCTCTGGCGTGCACTGGCATGGTCTGGGCGTGCGCGTTCTGGCCAGTGCCGTGCATGGGTGAGCCAGGGCTTGGTACTGGCAGTGTCCTTGTGTGTTGGAGATGCTCTGTGACATGGTGAAAGAGAGAGGAGGTGGCCAGATGGATCGAGTGCATGGGTGGCCGGCATGGTGCACGGC
Organism: Lolium multiflorum; assembly: GCA_030979885.1. Taxonomy (NCBI): domain Eukaryota; kingdom Viridiplantae; phylum Streptophyta; class Magnoliopsida; order Poales; family Poaceae; genus Lolium; species Lolium multiflorum. The sequence goes on along the minus strand of CM061748.1, from coordinate 234,101,759 downwards.
ATGGTGCTTTGGCTGCCATTTTTCCACTTTAATCGACCAAAGCAAGTACTAGGCTTGATGCAGGGGTTGCAGAAGAGTGTGATCATCACATGATAAAAGAGGTTTAGGCTAAAATCCAGTGTGTAATGAGATGTAACACAAAGTGAAGATGCTGCCTGCCAGGTGTTCGACACAATGGCCGCAAGAGAAAAAGTTTTGAATTTTGAAATTCTTTTTGGTGAACTTCATTCATATATTTAATGTGATGGAATGGTGGTGGTGGTGTCCATTTTGGTGAAGGTTTGCAAGAATTCAAATTGGTGGTCATCTTCTCTTTGTTTCAAAGTCCCCACTTGTCAATTCATTTCTGGTCAACCTAGTCAACTTCAGCAATGATGGTCAACAGAGAAGTTGTTCACCTTGACCTGGTCTTGGATGAGGTGTCAAAGGTTGACCAAGTTTGGTTTAAGAATATTCAATTGCAGGGGTGCTAAGAGGTGAAGATTTTATAATTGGGCCATATGACCATTATCATATGTGCTTTAAATTTGGAATTTTCTTTGATTTGAATTTGGTTTCTCCTATGCATTTGGGTTTTTTAGTTATATAAGAGTTTTAGAAACAAGAGATCAAGCAATGGTGGCCTTTGGTGATGATTTGCATATTTGAGCAAAGTTTTATGTGAGTGAGAATTGAGTTAATTGCTATTTCCTTTATTCTTCTCAATTTAGGGTTATGTGATCTTGTGTTAGGGTTTAAGCACACTTGATCAATACTAAGCACTCATCTTGGCAATTGCACACAAGAAAATCACTCTATGCATAGAACTATATGTAACACTATATGCATGAGAATTTTTTTTGTTTGTGGTGAAATTTGAGTAATTGAAATATCTCTCTCTCGATTTATTATTGTTGAAACTTGGGATGTTACAAACCCTTCCCCCTTACAAAAGATCTCATCCCGAGATCTTAAAGAAAACTAGGTAAAAGAGATTTGGGTACTCAGTCTTCATAAAGTCTTCTCTCTCTCAAGTGGCTTCTTCTTCGGTGTGATTACTCCATTGGATCTTCAGAAACTTGATACTCCGCGTGCGAGTGGTTCTGAAAGCTTCTTCTAGGATGCGAATTGGCACTTCGCGATAGGTCAAATCTGAGTTGATGTCCACAGATCTATGATCAATGTTCTTGAAAACTTCGGTCTTCTCCGGTACCTCCAAGCATTTGCGAATTAGCGAGATGTGAAACACATTGTGCACCGCTGCCATTTCTTCCGGCAATTCCAGTTGATAAGACACTTCTCCTCGGCGACTCAGGACTTTGAAAGGTCCAACATAGCGAGGTGCAAGCTTTCCTCTAAGCTGGAATCTTTGCATTCCTTTAAGAGGGGACACTTTGAGATACACAAAATCTCCGATCTCAAAGGTCATCTCTCGGCGTCTTTTGTCAGCGTAGCTCTTCTGTCTTGACTGGGCAGTCTTGAGGTACTCTCGGATCTTATGTACCTTCTCTTCGTTTCTGAGAATATCTGGTCCAAACACTTGACTCTCTCCGACTTCCGACCAGCAGGGGTACGGCACTTCCTTCCGTACAATGCTTCAAATGGGGCCATTTGCAAACTAGCTTGATAACTGTTGTTGTACGAAAATTCTGCGTACGGTAGACAGTCTTCCCATTTGGATCCATACTCTAGCACACATGCTCTCAACATATCTTCAAGGATTTGATTAACTGTTCCTGTCCATCCGTCTGCGGGGTAGGCGCTGAGACGGGTGCCTAGTCCTTCATGTACTTTCTGCCAATCTTGAGGTGAATTGGGATCCTCTATCTGACACGATTGACTTTGGGGTTCCACTATTCGAGATGTACAACTCTGCTAGCTTTGGTCCTTGGTAGGTGGTCTTGACGGGATGAAGTGGACGACCTTGGACAAACCACTACCTGAGAATCATTCCTTTACTTGATTTGGGCAATCCGGTGATGAAGTCCATTCCCACCGAATCCCACTTCCATTCGGGAATCCAGTAGTCCTGCGGGTCGATGCTCGGCCTTGACTCTTTGACATATGTCACACTTGGCGATGTAACTCATTTCTCGCTTCATTCCATGCCACCAAAATTCTTTCAAGTCACATCTTGTACCTCCGGGGTGAATGGAATAAAGAGTGTCATGGGCTGAATAACTTGCTTCAGAGACGCACGCACAAGCGTCCGTTGTACCATAGTATCCTTCTTCATCTACCGTGAATCCCGGTGCTTTCAGCTATTTGGTTCTTGATTCCGTCAATACTAGCAATCTGACTAATCAAGGTAGGTTGAGTTCTATGCTGGCGAGAAATCCTTCGGATTCTAAACTTCTCAAATTCTGGTGCTAGGTTGATCATTGAGTTCAGCTGACATGGCAATCTACTTAAAGCATCTGCTACCACATTGGCCTTGCCGGGGTGATAGTGGATTTCCATATCGTAATCCTTGATTAACCCTAACCATCTTCTTTGCCTCATATTCAGCTCCTTCTGAGTGAAGATATACTTCAAACTCTTGTGATCCGAATAAATCTCGCATCGATTACCCATGAGGTAATGACGCCAAACTTTCAAGGCTAACACTCGGGTGATACAGATTCATTAATTCTCGTGCTTCAGAGCCTGGATAGACATCAACTCACCTTGCCATTGCACCAAAACTCTTTCAAGTCACACTTGGTATCCAAGGACCAATAACTTGGATTCACCATGTATATCAAATGGTGGCTGAGTCCATGATCAAGGAAGGCTGCTGGTTCGGTCCAAAACTTCTTGGCTTATCATGCTGGACTGCTGCGTTTGATAATTTCCATATCAATCCTTGATTAATAACCATCTTCTTTGCCTCAGCTAGCTTCAAACTCCCGAGCATCATGGGTAATGAGGGCTACTTTTCTAAGTCATGGGCGATGTGGCTTTGACAGATCACCTTGGGACCAATCCCTTTCTTGGTGATGGATGGGATTGCACTAGCTTCTGAAGCTCTGATTCAAACTTCTTGTGTGAGTCATGGGTCTTGCTATGCTTGAAAATCAGAATATCAATCCTAGAACACGGACTTCAGATTCTCTTGATCCTCTACGGCAATTCCTTGTGTCCTAGGAATCCTACTTCCTTCAACCAAAACTCGCACTTGCTGAACTTGGCGTACAACTTGTGCTGTCTAAGGGTTTCTAGGACAATCTCCAGATGTTGCTCATGCTCCTCCTCGGACTTGGAGTAGATTAGGATGTCATCGATGAAAACGACGACAAACTTGTCCAAGAAGTTCATGAAGATCTTATTCATGAGATTCATGAAGTAAGCGGGGGCATTGGTCAGTCCAAACGACATGACGTTGTACTCATACAACCCATATCTGTGGTGAATGCCGTTTTTGGGATATCTGATGCACGGATTTTCAGCTGATGGTAACCTGTCCTAAGATCAATCTTAGAGAACACGGTGGCACCGGTCAACTGGTCAAACAGATCTTCTATCTTTGGCAAATGATATGTGTTCTTGATGGTGACATCATTAAGCTTGCGGTAATCCGTACATAAACGGTTTGCACCATCCTTCTTGTCCACAAACAGAACTGGTGACCTCCATGGTGAGGCAGTTGGTTGAATCAAACCTTTGGCTAGCATATCATCCAGTTGCTTTTTCAGTTCCACTAATTCTGCAGGGTTCATGCTGTAAGCTCTCTGGGCTATGGGTCCTGTTCCAGGGATTAACTCAATGATAAACTCGATATCCCGATCTGGGGGCATACCGGGTAGATCATCGGGAAACACATCAGTGGAATCTACAGACGACCCGATCCGATCCAAGGTAGGTTTGGCACACTCTGTAGTAAACTTTCTCAGTCTTTCTGAGATATGTTCTACTAATACTCCGGTGCTACTAGTCATGGTGATGGCCTTCTTGGCACAATCAATCAGTCCATGATGCTTGGACATCCAATCCATACCCAGTACTACTTCCAAACCCTTTGTTCCCAGAACAATCAAATTTGCATAAAACTCTATTTCATGAACTCTGATAGGTACATCTTTGCAAATTTTTCTAGCTTTTGTAGTCGAACCAGGTATTTGAACTATCATGACATGCTTCAAACTGATGGGTTGAATCTTACTAGTGCATGCAAAATCCTCGGTGACAAATGAATGCGATGCTCCGGAATCAAACAACACTCTTGCCAGTACTGAATTAACAGAGAACATACCTGGATCTGATACGCCTCCGACGTATCGATAATTTCTTATGTTCCATGCTACTTTATTGATGATATCTACATGTTTTATGCACACTTTATGTCATATTCGTGCATTTTCTGAACTAACCTATTAACAAGATGCCGAAGTGCCAGTTCCTGTTTTCTGTTTTTGGTTTCAGAAATCCTAGTAACAAAATATTCTCGGAATTGGACGAAATCAACGCCCATGTTCCTATTTTGCCCGGAAGCATCCAACACCCGAGAGTCGCCGGAGGGGCCACACAGCCCTGGAATATAGCCGGCGCGGCCCCGGCCGCGCCGCTTTATGGTGTCGTCGCCCTTCGACCTTCCGACTCCGCCCTTTCGCCTATATAAGCTCCCTGACCTAAAACCCCGAGAAAAAGAAGCCACGGTACGTGAAACCTTCCAGAGCCGCCGCCATCGCGGCCAAGATCCGGGGGACAGAGTCTCTGTTCCGGCACCGCGGACGGGAAGTGCCCCGGAAGGCTTCTCCATCGACACCGCTGCCATCTTCACCGCCATCTTCATCAACGCGCTGCTCCCATGAGGAGGGAGTAGTTCTCCATTGAGGCTCGTACCGGTAGCTATGTGGTTCATCTCTCTCCTATGTACTTCAATACAATAATCTCATGAGCTGCCTTACATGATTGAGATTCATATGATGATGCTTGTAATCTAGATGTCATTATGCTAGTCAAGTGGGTTTTACTTATGTGATCTCCGGAGACTCCTTGTCCCACGTGTGTAAAGGTGACAGTGTGCACGTGTGGGTCTCTTAGGCTATATTTCACAGAATACTTATTCACTGTTATGAATGGCGTAGTGAAGTGCTTATTTATATCTCTTTATGATTTCAATGTGTTTTGTATCACAATTTATCTATGTGCTACTCTAGTGATGTTATTAAAGTAGTTTTATTCCTCCTGCACGGTGTAATGGTGACAGTGTGTGCATCCGTGTTAGTACTTGGCGTAGGCTATGATTATGATCTCTTGTAGATTATGAAGTTAACTATTGCTATGATGGTATTGATGTGATCTATTCCTCCTACATGGTGTGAAGGTGACAGTGTGCATGCTATGCTAGTACTTGGTTTAGTCGTGTCGATCTTTCATGCACTCTAAGGTTATTTAAATATGAACATTTAATTGTGGAGCTTGTTAACTCCGGCATTGAGGGTTCGTGTAATCCTACGCAATGTGTTCATCATCCAACAAGAGAGTGTAGAGTATGCATTTATCTATTCTGTTATGTGATCAAAGTTGAGAGTGTCCACTAGTGAAAGTCTATTCCCTAGGCCTTGTTCCTAAATACGGCTATCGCTGCTTGTTACGTTTTACTGCGTTACGCATGTTTACTTTCTGCAATATTACTACCATCAATGCACGCCGAGCTATTTTTCTGGCGCCGTACTACTGCTCATATTCATTCATACCACTTGTATTTCACTATCCCTTCGCCGAACTAGTGCACCTATTAGGTGTGTTGGGGACACAAGAGACTTCTTGCTTTGTGGTTGCGGGGTTGCTTGAGAGGGATATCTTTGACCTCTTCCTCCCCGAGTTCGATAAACCTTGGGTAATCCACTTAAGGGAAAACTTGTCTGTTCTACAAACATCTGCTCTTGGAGGCCCAACACTGTCTACAGGAAAAGAAGCGTGAGTAGACATCAAGCTATTTTCTGGCGCCGCCGGGAGGAAAGGTAAAAGGTACTCACACTCCGGATCTCGGCTACTAAGCTATTTTCGCCTTGTAAGTACTCGAAGCTATTTCCTTTAGACTCTGCAATTGCGACATTTGGTTTCTTGTTTACACTAGTTAGGCATAATGGAAAGTAACAATGAGCTTCTTATTTTATTTCCTGAGTTAAGACATGGATTGTTTGCGAAAATTAAAAACCTATGGAATCTTATTTGCATGCTAGTAGCAATGATATTAGTATGAACGCTTTGAACACCATTGTTGTTAATGATATGGAAAATTCTAAGCTTGGGGAAGCTGGTTTTGGTGAGCATGATATTTTTAGTCCCCCAAGCATTGAGGAGAAAATTTTCTTTGATAATACTTTGCCTCCTATATTTGATGATGAGAATAATAATGATAGCTACTTTGTTGAATTTGCTTCCACTACAACTAATAAAATTGATTATGCCTATGTGGAGAGTAATAATTTTATGCATGAGACTCATGATAAGAATGCTTTATGTGATAGTTATATTGTTGAGTTTGCTCATGTTGCTACTGAAAGTTATTATGAGAGAGGAAAATATGGTTGTAAAAATTTTCATGTTACTAAAACACCTCTCTATGTGCTGAAATTTTGAAGCTACACTTGTTTTATCTTCCTATGCTTGTTACTTTGCTCTTCATGAACTTGTTTATTTACAAGATTCCTATGCATAGGAAGCATGTTAGACTTAAATGTGTTTTGAATTTGCCTCTTGATGCTCTCTTTTGCTTCAACTCTTATTTCTTACGAGTGCATCATTAGCCCATCTTAATGGCTATAAAGAAAGAACTTCTTGGGAGATAACCCATGTGTTTTTTTACTACAGTACTTTGTTTTATATTTGAGTCTTGGAAGTTGTTTACTACTGTAGCAACCTCTCCTTATCATGTTTTTGTGCCAAGTAAAGTCTCTATAGTAAGGTTCATACTAGATTTGGATTACTGCGCAGAGACAGATTTCTTTGCTGTCACGAATCTGGGCCTAATTCTCTGTAGGAAACTCAGAAAATTATGCCAATTTACGTGAGTGATCCTCAGATATGTACGCAACTTTCATTAGTTTTGAGTTTTTCCATTTAAGCAAGTCTGGTGCCATTTTAAAATTCGTCTTTACGAACTGTTCTGTTTGACAAATTCTGCCTTTTATTTCGCATTGCCTCTTTTGCTATGTTGGATGAATTTCTTTGATCCATTAATGTCCAGTAGCTTTATGCAATGTCTAGAAGTGTAAAGAATGATTGTGCCACCTCTGAACATGTGAATTATTTATTGTGCACTAACCCTCTAATGAGTTTGCTTGAAGTTTGGTGTGAAGGAAGTTTTCAAGGGTCAAGAGAGGAGTTTGATATACTATGATCAAGAGGAGTGAAAGCTCTAAGCTTGGGGATGCCCCGTGGTTCACCCCTGCATATTCTAAGAATACTCAAGCGTCTAAGCTTGGGGATGCCCAAGGCATCCCCTTCTTCATCGACAACATCATCAGGTTCCTCCCCTGAAACTATATTTTTATTCACACATCTTGTGTTCTTTACTTGGAGCGTCGGTTTGTTTTTGTTTGAATAAAATGGATCCTAGCATTCACTTTGTGGGAGAGAGACACGCTCCGCTGTTGCATATGGACAAATATGTCCTTAGGCTTTACTCATAATGTTCATGGCGAAGTTTCTTCTTCGTTAAATTGTTATATGGTTGGAATTGGGAAATGCTACATGTAGTAATTCTAAAATGTCTTGGATAATGTGATACTTTGCAATTGTTGTGCTCATGTTTAAGCTCTTGCATCATATACTTTGCACCCATTAATGAAGAAATACATAGAGCTTGCTAAAATTTGGTTTGCATATTTGGTCTCTCTAAGGTCTAGATAATATCTAGTATTGAGTTTTGAACAACAAGGAAGACGGTGTAGAGTCTTATAATGTTTACAATATGTCTTTTATGTGAGTTTTGCTGCACCGGTTCATCCTTGAGTTTGCTTCAAATAACCTTGCTAGCCTAAACCTTGTATCGAGAGGGAATACTTCTCATGCATCCAAAATCCTTGAGCCAACTACTATGCCATTTGTGTCCACCATACCTACCTACTACATGGTATTTCTCCGCCATTCCAAAGTAAATTGCTTGAGTGCTACCTTTAAAATTCCATCATTCGCCTTTGCAATATATAGCTCATGGGACAAAATAGCCTTAAAAACTATCGTAGTATTGAATATGTACTTATGCACTTTATCTCTTATTAAGTTGCTTGTTGTGCGATAACCATGCTTCGGGGACGCCATCAACTACTCTTTGTTGAATATCATGTGAGTTGCTATGCATGTCCGTCTTGTCTGAAGTAAGAGAGATCTACCACCTTAATGGTTGGAGCATGCATATTGTTAGAGAAGAACATTGGGCCGCTAACTAAAGCCATGAATCATGGTGGAAGTTTCAGTTTGGACATATATCCTCAATCTCATATGAGAATAATAATTGTTGCTACATGCTTATGCATTAAAGAGGAGTCAATTATCTGTTGTCCATGTTGTCCCGGTATGGATGTCTAAGTTGAGAATAATCAAAAGCGAGAAATCCAAAATGCGAGCTTTCTCCTTAGACCTTTGTACAGGCGGCATGGAGGTACCCCTTTGTGACACTTGGTTGAAACATGTGCATTGTGATGATCCGGTAGTCCAAGCTAAGTAGGACAAGGTGTGGGCACTATTAGTATACTATGCATGAGGCTTGCAACTTGTAAGATTTAATTTACATAACTCATATGCTTTATTACTACCGTTGACAAAATTGTTTCATGTTTTCAAAATAAAAGCTCTAGCACAAATACGGCAATCGATGCTTTCCTCTTTGAAGGACCTTTCTTTTACTTTTATTGTTGAGTCAGTTCACCTATCTCTCTCCACCTCAAGAAGCAAACACTTGTGTGAACTGTGCATTGATTCCCACATACTTGCATATTGCACTTGTTATATTACTCTATGTTGACACTATCCATGAGATATACATGTTATAAGTTGAAAGCAACCGCTGAAACTTAATCTTCCTTTGTGTTGCTTCAATACCTTTACTTTGATTTATTGCTTTATGAGTTAACTCTTATGCAAGACTTATTTATGCTTGTCTTGAAGTATTATTCATGAAAAGTCTTTGCTTTATGATTCATTTGTTTACTCATGTCATTACCATTGTTTTGATCGCTGCATTCATTACATATGTTTACAAATAGTATGATCAAGATTATGATGGCATGTCACTGAGAAATTATCTTTGTTATTACCTGCTCGGGACGAGCAGAACTAAGCTTGGGGATGCTGATACGTCTCCGACGTATCGATAATTTCTTATGTTCCATGCTACTTTATTGATGATACCTACATGTTTTATGCACACTTTATGTCATATTCGTGCGGAACTAACCTATTAACAAGATGCCGAAGTGCCGTTCCTTTCTGCGTTTTTGGTTTAGAAATCCTAGTAACGAAATATTCTCGGAATTGGACGAAATCAACGCCCAGGTTCCTATTTTGCCCGAAGCATCCGAACACCCGAGAGCCGCGAGGGGCCACACAGGCCCGATGATAGGCCGGCGCGGGCCCCGGGCCGCGCCGCCTTATGGTGTCGTCGCCCCTTCGACCTTCTGACTCCGCCCTTTCGCCTATATAAGCTCCCTGACCTAAAACCCCGAGAAAAAGAAGCCACGGTACGCGAAACCTTCCAGATCCGCCGCCATCGCGAAGCCAAGATCTGGGGGACAGGAGTCTCTGTTCGGCACGCCGCGGGGAAGTGCCCCGAAAGGCTTCTCCATCGACACCGCTGCCATCTTCACCGCCATCTTCATCAACGCTGCTGCTCCCATGAGGAGGGAGTAGTTCTCCATTGAGGCTCAGCCACGTGTGTAAAGGTGACAGTGTGTGCACCGTGTGGGTCTCTTAGGCTATATTTCACAGAATACTTATTCACTGTTATGAATGGCGTAGTGAAGTGCTTATTTATATCTCTTTATGATTGCAATGTGTTTTGTATCACAATTTATCTATGTTCTACTCTAGTGATGTTATTAAAGTAGTTTTATTCCTCCTGCACGGTGTAATGGTGACAGTGTGTGCATCCGTGTTAGTACTTGGCGTAGGCTATGATTATGATCTCTTGTAGATTATGAAGTTAACTATTGCTATGATGGTATTGATGTGATCTATTCCTCCTACATGGTGTGAAGGTGACAGTGTGCATGCTATGCTAGTACTTGGTTTAGTCGTGTCGATCTTTCATGCACTCTAAGGTTATTTAAATATGAACATTTAATTGTGGAGCTTGTTAACTCCGGCATTGAGGGTTCGTGTAATCCTACGCAATGTGTTCATCATCCAACAAGAGAGTGTAGAGTATGCATTTATCTATTCTATGTGATCAAAGTTGAGAGTGTCCACTAGTGAAAGTCTATTCCCTAGGCCTTGTTCCTAAATACGCTATCGCGCTTGTTTACTGTTTTATCTGCGTTATCTACTGGCTACTACGCATGTTTACTTCCTGCAATATTACTACCATCAACTGCACGCCAGCGAGCTATTTTCTGCGCCGTACTACTGCTCATATTCATTCATACCACTTGTATTTCACTATCTCTTCGCCGAACTAGTGCACCTATTAGGTGTGTTGGAGACACAAGAGACTTCTTGCTTTGTGGTTGCGGGTTGCTTGAGAGGGATATCTTTGACCTCTTCCTCCCGAGTTCGATAAACCTTGGGTAATCCACTTAAGGAAAACTTGCTGCTGTTCTACAAACCTCTGCTCTTGGAGGCCCAACACTGTCTACAGGAAAAGAAGCGTGAGTAGACATCACACTACATCTGGCGCTTCCTGAGCTTCTTCCGCACTCATGTGAAAGAGGCGGCCGCTGCGGTTGTTGGGGTTGTTGGGGGCGAACTTCTTGCCGTTGGTGACACGGCGTTGCTGCTGAGCAGGTGCAGCGGTGTTGGCGGCGAGCTTGGCGAGTCTCTTGGGGCACTCATTGGAATAGTGTCCCACTACACCACACTCGTAGCAAGTGATGGTGGCCTTGTCCTTGGTAGCGACAGGAACAGCATTGCTCCTAGTCCTTGGAGTAGTGTTGGTGTTGTTGTTGTTGGCGAGGGCTCTCATCGGAGCACGGTTGAAGTTGTTGTTGTGGTGGACGTAGTTGTTGTTGTGGTTGTGGTGGCCTCCTAGCCTGGGGTTTCCTCCACTCCGGTTCGGATAACCGGGGCACGACATCTGTGTCGGTGGCTTGTTGTTTTTGGGGTTGAATCCTCCGCTTGGGCTAGGGCGGAACTTGGGGTTATTGCTGGGCCCACTCTGATTCATCATTCGGCGCTTGCGATTCTCATTGGCCTGGTTCAGCTTGCCCTCCATCTGGATGGCAGAGTCAACAAGGGCTTCAAGGTCAGCAAAGGGATGTTGACCAGTACAGTCTGCATCTCGTCGTGCAGTCCGTTCAAGAACCTCTCCTTCCTCTTCTCGGTGGTATCCGTCTCATCAGGGGCGTACCTTGACAAGGTAAGGAACTTGTCCGGTATTCCACCACAGTCATTCTGCCCTGTTTGAGTTCACGGAACTCGCCCCTCATCTTCTTGATCAGGCCCGGGGGCACGTGATACTTGCTGAACTTGAGCTTGAAGTCAGCCCAAGTCATCATTTGTCCCGCATTCAATGTGCGGGCACTCGTCCACCAAGCACGTGCTGGTCCTGCCAGGTAGTGCGTGGCGAACAGAACCTTGTCGTTGGCCTCTACTCCGGCCACTTCCGATTGTTCTCCATGGTATGGAGCCAATCGTCTGCATCAAGGGCTCCTCCGTCTTACTAAACACCGGTGGGTTGGTGTTCTGAAGTTCTTCAACTTTGAGCCCGGATGATCATGGTTTCGTGGGCTGGTTGTTCTCAATGTGCAGTGCAGCGATGTTGGCTTGCCTTTCAGCTCTTTCAGCCTCTCTATCTGCCATAAGAGTCTGCAGCAGTTGCATCATGGCATCCTGCGATGCACGGCTGGGAGGTGCCATCTGAACATTGAGATAGATCATGAGATGAGAGGGAAATTTCTATGGCTTATTTTGGGTAAGTTCAACACTTAAAACTTGAGTTCTTGACATGTTGAAGCTAAACACACTTTTATTTCCTTCAGGATGCAAACAGTACAAGATAACACATCGGAGGGTTTGAAGAACCCTTTCACCAAACTACGATACAACGTGCGGGGGTACAACTCACACCTACACAAGTGACTAGTGCAACTACTCCTCCTCATCTTCATCCACATCGATGGGGATGATCCCATCCTCTCCAGACTCCAGAAACTCGTAGTCCTCCTCCTCGGTGAACTCGTCCTCCTCAAAGTCGTTGTCGTCGCTCAGGAAGGCCTCGCCTCCCTGGATGTCTTCTCCGTCATCCTCCATCTCCTGCAGCTGGTCCTCTTGGGACCGGACAGTGGCCTCCAAGGTGCGTATCTTCGCGCGAAGACGCGTGATAGTAGCGTCCTTCTTGGCGCGTTGCAGGCGGAGTGTCCTGCGGTCCTTGGCGAGCAGCCTGATGGCATTGGCATGATGAGCCAAAGCCATCTGAGCACGGTGGGCGTGGACACGCATATGCTCCAGATCCTTCCGGGTCTCGTGAAGCATGAAGTCCAGATGCTCCACATGATGTTTGAGCACCGGGTGCGAAGAGAGTGCCATGGGCTCTCCCACGGTGTCATGCCTCGCGAAGTGGGTGAAGCGGGTACCCTGGAGTGCAGCGATGTTCTGTCCGCACACACGAGCAAGTCCCTCCTGAAGGGCATGAGCAAGTCCGTCCATCCAGTTGCTTGCCTTGAAGGAGAAAAGGATCCTCTCAGAAATTGGAGGCTCCATCCTGCCCTTCAAGTCAGCGGTAATCATCCACTGCGGTTCCCCTCCGGGCTGGTTGTGGATCCGGACTCCGTGAAACTCGGGAGGTGGGCGTTCAAGCTCCTCGGACACCAAGTCCAAGTCTCGCTCGAAAACCAAACTTCCCCCGTTCCCCAGCTGGTAAGACTCCGTCTGGGCGTAATGCTCCATCTGTAGAGGCATGGATGAGTAAGTTAGAGAAGTGTGAGTGTTCAAAATTTTAATTTAGTTGTAAGAAGGAAACATGAACTTATTATTTTGTAAAGGATCTCAAAGGTAAGAGTGTGAATAGGTTTTTATAACTAGTTCTTTTATTATTTTTAAATCTAAGTGTTTCAAACATCCATTCTAAACTAGGGGCTTCTAAGGTCAAACAACGGCTCTGATACCAACTTGTCAACACCCGGATTTTTAAGTCCAGATGCCTATTATGTCATACATCGCAATCCCAGGAATAGTGTTGTTGCGAGACATAATAGTTGAATATCATAGAGTCATCATTTATTACAACACGGAGAGTCTTACATCCATAGATCACATGATCCAATATTACACAAATAGTTGATCTTCATGATCAACAAACACAAATAAGTAGCGGAAGCGTCGTAGTAGGTGGAACTATCTATCCACAGGCCAACGCTTGACGTTAGAAGCATCCTAGTTCTGGTAGACGTCCTGCTGACCGTCATCCTCATAGTGTTGCTCCTCTTCATAGTCTGGCATTGGAATAGCCAGGGACACAGCCATGAGTACTTTAAGTACTCGCAAACTAATACTAATGTAAGTAATTACCAATTTTAAGAGTTACTAAGCTCTAAGGTTATTTGCGTAAAGCCAAGTTTAGTTCATAAACATTTAGTAAAGATGCTTGACTCGCTAGACTAACTCACGTGGGAACATTAGTGTCATTCCCACGCATTGGTTGTGTTTCCCAAGTTCAAGTCACCATTCAAATTCACCATTCCTTTTTAAGACAAGTTCTGACAACGGAACAGTATGGCCTTTCCAATCGTGCGTAACCGTGGAAACGGCTATTCGAATAGGTTCAACACTCTGCAGAGGTTGTACTATTGTGCCACAACTTTTGATTACATCCGTCGGGAATAACCCCGAATCATCGTAACTCAGTACGCGGATCATCAACCATAACCTTTCACTTAAATAACCTAGTATAGGCACCTCTCCCCATGAGCTTGGCCTCCCGGTGAAAACCAACCGTTAACCCGGGAACTGCACAGGGCTTGGGTCGTACATTCACCTCATATTCACATCATATCAATTGTAACGGAGGCAGCCTCGGCATAACCCCTATGATGCTCGTTTAGAGGGAACCCATACTAAACTACATATGTTTCTAGTTACGCCCTACCCATAATCAGGTATTGTGGTGGTACTTGTATAATTGGAAGGGTATCACATCCGAACCCAATCATCAGTTTTCACAAAATTTCACCAAGTCATTCAAGTCACCTTCACCATCAAATTCTTTCAAAGTCATTTCATTTCACCTTGTTCCCATCTAGAGTAGTCAATTTTATTTATTTAGCAATAGCAACTAGTCATGAAGGGGTGCTATCTAGCTTTATTTGCTTAGACTAACTTTGGTACTCTTGTGCTATTCTAGACCAAGTGAATCATGAATCAAAAAGTAAGCTTTGAAATATAAAGCCAAAATAAATTGCAAAGTAAAAACATAGGATAGGATTATTTAAGCATAAGTAAAATGTAAGGGTGCCTTGCTCATGAAGAGCTTTGCATTAGGGTGGCTTGCAAGAGTGTTAGCTTGCCTTGGTTGGGATAGGAATCAAAGTTTTCCTCCTCCTCTTGAGAGTAGCCTTCCTCCTCTTGATACTCCTCGTTACTAGCGTCTATACACGAATACGAGGTATACAATCACCACACAAACTTAAGTGCTAAGCTAAACACACCAAAGATGCACACAATCCTATGCTAGCATCACATCTTATTAGCATGGTGATTTACTTTGTTTATGTTAAAGAAAAATAATTTCCTCTCATTATAATTTAATAATATAGTTCTTTAATGTGTTGGAGGAAATAATTTCCTCTCATTGAATCTTACTAAGATTTAATCTCTTCAAATAATAATAAGGTATGAATATTAGTTGACCAAGGTCAACACTTCATATCTATTATTTGAGAGTGAAATTTAAATGAGGTGCTATACCTCATGCATGTTAATTCTAGCATGGTAATGATTTAATATCTCTAAGTAATAGAATAGGAGGTTCATTAGACTAAGGTCATTACCTCTTATTGAATTACTTAGGATCAAGATTTAAATGAGAGAGTAGCTCTCATACTATTTAAATAAGTTAGGTGTATGTGTTACATAGATTTGAAATGGTTCCATAGCCCTTATTTAAGCCTAGTTCATGATCATGCGAAACAACTATACCATATTTTTGCATAAACAATTAGAGCATGTCAAATGTGATTTATGAGAGTTGGAATCAACTCAAAATCATTTGTAGATCATTTTTAATAATTATTTCAAGTTGAAAAAGGCGCTGCCTTGTTATTTTTGTCATTTAAATTTAATTACGAATTTGGAAATGAGGCCAGTGGCATTGTTTAGATAATTTCATTAGCTTTCTAAATATATAAAATTTACTAAATTTAGTGTAGTATATTTTAAACTATTCAAATTTGAATTGAGCATCAGTATTGAGTTTGAACTAAAAGAATTAAATCGAATTTGAATTTCTGGGCCACGCGGGAAAACGAAACGGACTAAACAGACTAAACGGACTGGGCCGGCCCAGCAGTGTGACTCGCACACGCGGGCCGCCTGACAGCGTAGGCTCCACCAGTTAGTGACTACTAAACCAGCGAAACGGTATGTGCGATGTGATCCGTTGGATCAGAAGGGAGATCAACGGCTCACGTCTGTCGTCGTCTCCGGCGAGAACCCGACGAACTCACGGCGAGCCTAGGGGGTCGGAGGGCGTACCGAGGTTCCCGCGGGGCTCGCTGGTACTGGTCGACGTTGGCGTGGACGAGGAAGCGCCTGGTACCGTCGGCGAGGCGTGGGGTGGCGTCAATCGTCGACGGCGAGCTGCGGGCTCCGGCGGCTCCGATCTTGAAATTGGGGCGGCTCCGGCGTTAATTGGATGAGCTAGTGGGGTGGGAAGACTCAGTGGAGAGAGGGGAGCAAGGTGGTGTGAGAGATGGGGTCGAGTGTGTGCTGCTTTTATAGGAGGGCGAGGGTGCCGTGGGTGCTGTGGAGGAGCGATCATGGCGCGGCGTTTCTGGCGTGCCAAAGGGCAAGGCGAGGACGGCTACGTGTAGCGGCATCACAGCGATGCTCGAGGTGCAGCTAGCGCGTCCAGGGCGTGATGGAGTGGCTCGGGCGCATGCGAGTTCTGCCACGACGTGCGCGACCGAAAGTTGATGAGCACGACGGCGACGGCGTGGGCGTGGGCATTTGAGTTTGTCTACGGGCTAGAGGGTGCTGCGGCGATGCTCGACGCAGTCCTAGCCTTTGCAGGGGCGCGCGAGGGCGCTCGAGCGCTTGGCGTTCTGGCGCGTCCAGAGCGCGGTGAGCTCGTGCTCTGGCGTGCACTGGCATGGTCTGGGCGTGCGCGTTCTGGCCAGTTCCGTGCATGGGTGAGCCAGGGCTTGGTACTGGCAGTGTCCTTGTGTGTTGGAGATGCTCTGTGACATGGTGAAAGAGAGAGGAGGAGGCCAGAGAGATGAGTGGCATGGGTGGCCGGCATGGTGCACGGCATGGTGCTTTGGCTGCCATTTTTCCACTTTAATCGACCAAAGCAAGTACTAGGCTTGATGCAGGGGTTGCAGAAGAGTGTGATCATCACATGATAAAAGAGGTTTAGGCTAAAATCCAGTGTGTAATGAGATGTAACACAAAGTGAAGATGCTGCCTGCCAGGTGTTCGACACAATGGCCGCAAGAGAAAAAGTTTTGAATTTTGAAATTCTTTTTGGTGAACTTCATTCATATATTTAATGTGATGGAATGGTGGTGGTGGTGTCCATTTTGGTGAAGGTTTGCAAGAATTCAAATTGGTGGTCATCTTCTCTTTGTTTCAAAGTCCCCACTTGTCAATTCATTTCTGGTCAACCTAGTCAACTTCAGCAATGATGGTCAACAGAGAAGTTGTTCACCTTGACCTGGTCTTGGATGAGGTGTCAAAGGTTGACCAAGTTTGGTTTAAGAATATTCAATTGCAGGGGTGCTAAGAGGTGAAGATTTTATAATTGGGCCATATGACCATTATCATATGTGCTTTAAATTTGGAATTTTCTTTGATTTGAATTTGGTTTATCCTATGCATTTGGGTTTGTTTTAGTTATATAAGAGTTTTAGAAACAAGAGATCAAGCAATGGTGGCCTTTGGTGACGATTTGCATATTTGAGCAAAGTTGTATGTGAGTGAGAATTGAGTTAATTGCTATTTCCTTTATTCTTCTCAATTTAGGGTTATGTGATCTTGTGTTAGGGTTTAAGCACACTTGATCAATACTAAGCACTCATCTTGGCAATTGCACACAAGAAAATCACTCTATGCATAGAACTATATGTAACACTATATGCATGAGAAAAGTTTTTGTTTGTGGTGAAATTTGAGTAATTGAAATATCTCTCTCTTGATTTATTATTGTTGAAACTTGGGATGTTACACCCTAGACGTCTCTGTAAGGGTATATTGCCCCTATGTGTGGTTTTGGTAATTAATGACAACCCCTATGGACTAATGTTTTCATTGAGTTTATATGAAGGAATATTCCATAGGTACTACTTGTAGTCCATGTGTTGGATTCAAGTATGGATGCCATGAAGATAAAGATATACCTTGTGTATTGGTATCAAGATCATCGATTTAAAGATATATATATGATATGATCAAGAATAAGAAATGAAGATGGAGTTCTTATGTGGAACTCAGTATTAGCCATGCTCTAGCTTATGTGATAAGCAATGAATGATCAAGATCTTAAGTGCTTGATTCCAAGTGAAGAATTCAAGTTATGGCTCTAAGTCAGTGTCATGATAGTCTCATGAGTTGAGCTATGGTTGACTAAGATTTAGAGCATGCAAGCAAATGAAGAATTCTATATACGCCTCAAGATAGTATGATAGAGCATGAGAAGATACAAGGTTGACCAATACAAAGAGTGAATAATAGATTCAAGTTTGGTCAACACATGAAGCATGAAGAATGTGCCACGAGAAGTCATGTGGTAGGGTAAGCCGTGTCAATTATGCTTTATGAACTAACCCATCATATATGTTCCCTTGTGTTGTCTATGTGGGTTAGGTATCTTTCCATGGGCATGCATCAAAAGTGAGATCTCATATAGCCCATGAGAGGATGACGTCAAGTGATGATCGTCATCAAGGTTGAGTTGGGCAAGTTCAAGACTGAGCATCTCAAGAGGATCATGTGCTTGAAGCTTGCCGTCCTTTTTGGTGATAATGGACATATGAAGATGTGCATCAATGGAGCTTTCCCATCATGGTGTATGGGGGAGCATTTGTGAGTCTTCACGAAGCAACAATGATCAAGTGAGGCATTCCGGCTTGAGTTGAGCTTGAAGATCTATCATCGAGATCAAGCGGGATGCGCAAGGCAAAGGTATGGCCTTGCTAGGTTTTCCTTTTACCGGTCTCAAGGTGGTTGTTGGGAGACCGGGTTATAGGATACATAGCCGCACTATCAAGAGGGGCTTTCGGTTGGGTAACTTGATCACATCGTCTTAGGGAGCTCAACCCTTTGCATGCTTTGCATTCCATAAATCTATTGCTTCTTGGTGTTTCTCTGTGTGAGGTTCTTGAGCTTGTTGCTAGCTTTACAACAAGCCCAAGTTCATCGAAAACGGAATCCATATGCATCTTCTATTGCGTTTTCAAGCTTGGAGGTTTTACCGGTGTCTCTTTTATAGATAGGTCAAACATTCATCTTATGGTTTTTATTCCGTGGATGGACAATGATGTTTCTATGCATAAAGTTGTAGGGCTTGTTGTCCTGATTCCAACAAGCCCAAGATCATCGAAATCGGAGTCCGGACGCAAAAGTTATCATGGTTTTTGTAAACCATGTTTTCATGTTGGCCCGGTGGCGCCGGCTGTCGACCGGCTCGTCCGGCACAGACCGGCCCCACACCGTGCCATCCGGACGGTTTCCAGGGGGCTTTCAGGGGCGCCCGGTCCCTGGCCCGGTCGACCGGGTTTTCACCAGGCGGCCCGGTCCCTGGCCCTGGTCTGACCGGTTTTCCGCCAGGCGCACGAAAAACTCCCAGATCTGCCCCAAACGGTCATATTTCATTTGGCTATAAAAGGGGCTTCTTCCCCAACGGTTTTCTAGGGTTCTTGAGCACGTTTTTGACCACCATTGTTGAACCTCTTGAGCTTGCTTCCTCTCCCTTCCCTCCCATGATTCTTGCTCATTCTTGAGGGATCTAAGAGAGGAGATCTAGATCTACAACCTCCACCAATCCATTTCTCCTCTAAGTGAGGGGAACTCTTGGGATCTAGATCTTGGAGTCTTTTGTTGACTTTCCCCATTGTTCTTCCTCTCCAATCTCATCTTAGCATTTGTTGCTTGGGTGGGATTTGAGTGTGAAGGACTTGAACACCTCTAGTGTTCTTGCTTTGCATCATTGCATATTGTTGAGCTCTCCACCATGATTAGTTCGAGTGAGAGACCGTGAGCTTGTTACTCTTGGAGGGAGACCTCCTAGTTGGCTTGGCGGTTGGTGCTCCGGTGATCTCTTCAAGAAGATTGTGAAGAGGTCCGGGCTTCTCCTTCGTGGAGCTTGTGAAGTGGTTGTGGAGCTTGCCATCTCCGGAGCGGAGGAAAAGCTAACCATAAGGAAAGGGCCATTATCCTTCGTGGGTGTGGTTCGGAGAATAGGGTGAGCCTTCGTGGCGCGGGGAATCCTTCGTGGGACCTCCACTCCTCCAAACGTGACGTACCTGTTGCAAAGCAAGGGAACACGGGAATACATCCTCGTCTCCGCGTGCCTCGGTTATTTCTATACCCGAGCTCTCTTTCCTTGTGATAGCCATCGTGCTTGAAGTACATATATCTTGCTATCACTTGTGCTACATATATCTTGTGCCTATCTTGCTTAGCTCTAGTTGCCATTGTTACACTTAGTTGAGCTTAGCATATTTAGGGTTTGTGCTTGTAAACTAAACATTAGTTTAATTCCGCATTCTTACAAGACAAATCCGCAAGAGTTTGTAATTGCCTATTCACCCCCCCCCTAGGCGACATCTCGATCTTTCAATTGGTATCAGAGCAAGGTCTCTCCTTGTTTAAGGCTTCACCGCCTTGAGAGTAAAGATGTCGGCTAGTAATTTAGTGCACAATGACACAATTATCTTTGTTGGCACAAATTATCTTTTGTGGCGAAATTGCTTGCTTTGCAAACTTCGGACCTTGTGTCCAAACATTGAGCAATTTCTAGATGTAGGTTTTTCTCCTCCGATGGACCCTCAAAATCTATCTTTAGAGGATGAGAAAAACTTACATCTTGAAGCTCTAGTATCTAATGAGCTTGTATTCTCTTTGAGACCAGATTTTCATAGGTTCTTGATATATATAAAGCGAAAATCGTCTCATGAGATGTGGATCAAGCTTAAGGAAATGTTTGGTGGATCCACTTCTCATTTGGTTGGTGGTGACTCCGAGGAGCTCTCTTCCCCTTCACATCATGAAGAGCTCCAAGTTGCTTCCACCTCCGGCCGTGATGAGTTCTCATCTTCTTCCACTTCACCAACGTGTAGCAAGACACGAGGTAATGATATGGTGAGTGGTGAGGAAAATTGCAATGTTGATATTGTGCTCAATAGTGATGATTCTTCATATCTATCCCATTGCAATGCTTCCTATTTGGACTTAAACACATCTAGCATTGAAAATAATCTACATGCTTGTGTTGATAGTCCTCGCATATCATGTGTAAATTGCTCACATAAATCCCATGATGATATGCTTGCCTTGTCTTGCTCCCATAATCAAAATGCTTCTATCTCCTCTAGTTGTTTGACTAACAATGTAGAGGAAACCGAACACCCTATGGATCAAGACATGTTTTCAAATGAGGATTCAAGAATTTCTTCATCTTCATCCTCCGGTATGCACATGTGCCTTATGGCAAATGGATCAAAGGTATCTCCTACTTTGACTCCTAACACTTCCTCTAATGATGAGAGTGATGATGATGATAATGATGAAGAATATAATATCTTGGTGCATAATATGGCAATGGTATATGCTTCTCTTCATGGTAATAAAGAAGCTCGTGCTAATCTCGAACACTCTATGGATACCTTGAGTAAATATAGGGAAACCATAGTGGAGTTGGAGTCCCATGTTGAAAATGGGGAAATGAGATTCACTCTCCTCAAGCATGAGCTAAAAGATGAGAAGCATACTAATTTTATGCTCACACAAAAATTTGAATCCTATATGCATGAAAATGAGAAAACTATTGTTGATGCTTGTGCTACTAACTCTAATTCTTGTGAAGCATCTACCTTAGAGGAAAATGTTGAGCTAAGGGCTCAACTAGAGTTGCTAACTAGCAATTATAGGGAATTGGAAGAAAGTCATAAAAAGCTCTCAAGCTCTCATGATGATCTTCTAATTTCCTATGATGGGCTAAAGTTAGCTCATGAGGCAAGTATCACTAAGGTAACATCTTGTGAGCCTCATATGGACATTAGCACAATCTCTACTACAAATGCTATATTGCCATGTGCTAGTCCTTGTAATCCATCTAGTCAAACTAGTGACACACCTTGTGTTGGATTACTTGCTTTGCCTCGTTGCTCTAACAATGAAGCTTCTACTTCCTCTAGTACTTGTATTTCTACTAACCATGTAGAGGAAATAAAAGAGCTCGAGGCCCAAGTCCTTTCTTTGAAGAAAGACTTGAAAAAGCGTCATGAAGGGAAATCCACACTTGACAAGATGCTAAGTGTGCAACAATCCCCCAATGACAAGAGTGGACTTGGATTCAACTCCAATAACAAGAACAAGTCCAAGAGCAAGAACAACAAGAAGAAAGGCCAAGACAAAGTCAATGATTCGGCCAAGTTGGTTTGCTTCAAGTGCAAGGTTGAAGGGCATCATGTTAGATCATGCCCATTGAAGAAAAAGAAGCACTTGAGTGAGAAACAACAAGGGAAACGGCCACAAGGTCAAGGTCAAGCTCATGCTCGACCTCAAGTTGAAGATAGGCCACTTCCCAAGAAGAATCAAGACATTGTTCCCCAAGAGAAGAAATCAATAAAGAAGAGAAAGGGGAACACTTGCTACTTATGCCGTGTGAAGGGGCACTTTGCTTCTTCATGTTTAAGTGGTACCTTATCCAACCCTATCATTGTTGATAATGATTATTCTCTTGGTAAGGATAAGGATGGCAATGTGTTTGCCAAATTTGTTGGAACTCAAAGTGGCTTTAAGAAAAGAACCATTTGGGTTGCCAAACCTATTGTGACTAACCTCTTAGGACCCAACTTGGTTGGGGACCAACAAGCTCAAACATGATCAATAGGTACATATGGAGGTCATTGGAGACTTGGCTAATTCATGAAGAATTAAGGGATCTTCATATATTATATTTTGACCAAGCCAAGTCGTATGGATCATCGTCTATATCTTATATCCAATGTTCCTCCTAGCGGTAACTTATACTTCAACTCTTCATATTCATTGTAAGTTACTTGCCCCTTTGCATGTTTGGTTTTGTATCAAATATGTGTTTGTATGTGTTGAGTCTTACTTGCCTATCTTGTGTATTCAAGTATGTTTGTTTGACTCATCATATACTTGTGTATTGTTTTGAGCCTAATGCATCTTGATAATATCTTATTTGGCTCTCTTTGAGTGATTAATGGAACATCCCATTTTGGGGGAGTGATATGCATTGTGCATCTCTCTTTCTTTAAAATATGTGTACATGGGTACCACCACTTAGTATTGATATTGCAAGATTATCTAGTCACTATGTGGTGTGTCATACTCATGAGAAATTCAAATTCTAAATGTCCATTAGTCATCTCTAGTCGAATTTTAGTTGCCTCTTGCTTAGAAGAAATGTTTTATCACATTATGGGGGAGTAATATGTTTTGTACATATCACAAGCCTAGAAAATGTGAACATATGAGGTTATGCCACTTAGAGTTGATGCTCTTAATTATCTTGTTCCTAGGTGGCATGTTTGCTCAAACAAGCTCCACTTCTATTAAAAAGCTTTTATTGGCTCATCTTATGGACTCTTGTTTGATTAAGAAATTCTTGGTACGGTTTTCCTCAAATACATATCTCTATATCTTATTTGGGACACCGTTTGCTTCAAGTTATTCTAATCATTGTCGTGCGTGATTGTTTGACTAATTGAAGCTATCAAGAATCTTCATCCGTGCATAGTGCTTAATTCTATATACTTATCCTATGCCCTTTATTGTGAAGTTGATCCTTACTATCATTGTCAATTCACCACCGGAAATTATTTCCAATATACTCATTATCTTTGACAATTGATAACCTTGTGTGTGGTTGAATTCATGGATCATCTTCATCTTGGATTGCTTCTTATTTACTTATTTTATTTCCAAGAAATCCTTGTTGCTCCCACGTGTCTTCTTTGTTCCTTTGAAAAATCTTTTGATAAATTCTCTTGATTCATATCAAGTGTTTGTTTTGGAAGACAAACCTTTTCCTTACGGTACATTGTGCCATTGTGAAAAGTGTAGAGAGTTTGGTTTATTTGTTCGAACCTTGCTCTTTTGGGAGTTTGCTATCTCATTCCTTCTTACATGTTTTATTTACTTGAATGAGATAAATCTTTGTGCATGTTTGCTTTATTTCATCCTTTATGCTCAAAGGTTTCCTCTTAGTTCATTTGTTGAACTTTGTTGAACAAATCTTTTGTGATTTGTGGCTTTGATATATGTTGGACAACAAATTTGTTTGGTCACATCTTTATGCTTTCTTCAAATTCATTTGGTGTTTTGTCCAAAGTATATCTTTCTTGGATCTTTAAAGTCTTTATGCATGCTTATATGTAATTTGTTTACATTTGTAGCGTGCTTGCCTTCTTTGATCCATTATATAGGGTATACTCCATCAAATCCTAAACGGCTAAGATGTGCATGAAATTCAAATTTCATCTATAAATATGCACATATTTATATGGAGTGTGTCCTATATATTGTGGTTAGTCTAACCATTTTGGACCCAATGAGTTTGGGGACCAAGATGTACTTGAATGTTGTTTTAGGTACATTGGAGATGCAATGGAGGTTTGTCTCATCTATAAGGAAGGTGTTGTCACCATATGATAATTGGAGTCAAGCTAGGATGATGAATGAACTCTTATCTACTACATCATGCCATTGCTATCTCGGTAACAAGTATCTTATTCATGCATTATCCTATAGCATCCAACCTCATGTAGGTTGCATCTTGGCATGAAATTATCTATTTCGAAAATATTGCGGTTCTTGAAAAATTCTTTTTAAAGAAAACTTCTTATTAAACATTTGAGTAATTTGAGAAGATGCATATGATAGGAATATATATATATATATCATGTTTATGATTCACCTATCTCAAATATGCCCTCTAGCAATTTATTGCATATCAATTCCTCAAAAAGATCTTATGTGCAATTTTGATGAAATTACGAAGTAAATCCATATTTGTGATACTTGTTGCCTCTCTCAAAACATTCCAACTATCTTTACTTCCCTTATTGTTAGTTATGATGTTTTTGAGATTCTCTTGGTTTAAGCTCATTTATATACCATAAGTGAAAATTGGAAGCCATAGGCTATATATGCTTTTTAAGCAAACATTCTTGGTATATTTTATGACTTCATTTGGATATATTGTCTTATTTATTTTGTTAACCTTTTGTGTGTGCATGTTTCTTTATGGATCACCTTGTCCACTTAAGAAACTTATATACATAAGAGCGTTAATCCATCACCTTGATATCCTTGTTCTTTGCCAACCATGTTTTACCCTTTTAATTTTAGTGGTGTTGGTAAAGTATATTTATGAGTGCTTGGTTTATTTGTGTTTCTTCATGCACTCATATCTCGTAATTGTTGGACTCAAGTTGTTCTTGATAAGCATATTATCTTTATCTTGGTTGTGTTCTAAATGATATAGAGGGAGTGAGGATTCCATGTTTATGCATATTGTGTTCGAATGCAAACATTATAAATTATGCACGAACCTTGGGGAGCTTCCTTATTTTTATTTAGAGCACTATAACTCTCTTATCATGATATCTTTGTTCGTCCAATTGGATCTTTGATTGCTTGCTTTATTTGTTCAAACTTCCTTCACCATGTTATCCTTGTGCAATCTTTGATCCTCAATATAGTTTGACTTCCTTCAAGTATTCATCATTGGATATGTGCATTTGACTCCACTCAAATTATGAGAAGTGCACACCTTGGGGAGGAACTCACATTATATTGGCTTTCTAATTTTTTCACCCATTTTGGCACTCGATGCCAATGGGGGAGAAGTTTAGAGGGTTTAAGGGAATGGTTTTATACTTAAGTTTGGTTTGTGTTAAGTGTTTTGCCTCTCATGCATTCCATATTTATATGTCTTGCATGGTTGTATATATATAGGAAATTGTCCCAAAGGTTAATCTTGACAATGTATGCAATGAATTCATGTTCATCACACGTGCATACATTGTGGGGGAGTTTGCTCTATATATATTGGTCCTACTCACATCCCTTGCATTAGTTGTAGTTGTGTGAGTAGAGTTGGTTTTGATATGGGTTAGTAGCTTTGTGTTACTTGACCATATCAAATACAACCTCTTGTATACAACTTATTCTCGGATAAGTTGCGTACTTGTCTCTAATATTCATTATATAAACCCTCTTATGGTGGTTGTCATCAATTACCAAAATGGGGGAGATTGTAAGGGTATATTGCCCCTATGTGTGGTTTTGGTAATTAATGACAACCCCTATGGACTAATGTTTTCATTGAGTTTATATGAAGGAATATTCCATAGGTACTACTTGTAGTCCATGTGTTGGATTCAAGTATGGATGCCATGAAGATAAAGATATACCTTGTGTATTGGCATCAAGATCATCGATTTAAAGATATATATATGATATGATCAAGAAGAAGAAATGAAGATGGAGTTCTTATGTGGAACTCAGTATTAGCCATGCTCTAGCTTATGTGATAAGCAATGAATGATCAAGATCTTAAGTGCTTGATTCCAAGTGAAGAATTCAAGTTATGGCTCTAAGTCAGTGTCATGATAGTCTCATGAGTTGAGATATGGTTGACTAAGATTTAGAGCATGCAAGCAAATGAAGAATTCTATATACGCCTCAAGATAGTATGATAGAGCATGAGAAGATACAAGGTTGACCAATACAAAGAGTGAAGAATAGATTCAAGTTTGGTCAACACATGAAGCATGAAGAATGTGCCACGAGAAGTCATGTGGTAGGGTAAGCCGTGTCAATTATGCTTTATGAACTAACCCATCATATATGTTCCCTTGTGTTGTCTATGTGGGTTAGGTATCTTTCCATGGGCATGCATCAAAAGTGAGATCTCATATAGCCCATGAGAGGATGACGTCAAGTGATGATCGTCATCAAGGTTGAGTTGGGCAAGTTTAAGACTGAGCATCTCAAGAGGATCATGTGCTTGAAGCTTGCCGTCCATTTTGGTGATAATGGACATATGAAGATGTGCATCAATGGAGCTTTCCCATCATGGTGTATGGGGGAGCATTTGTGAGTCTTCACGAAGCAACAATGATCATTCCGGCTTGAGTTGAGCTTGAAGATCTATCATCGAGATCAAGCGGGATGCGCAAGGCAAAGGTATGTCCTTGCTAGGTTTTCCTTTTACCGGTCTCAAGGTGGTTGTTGGGAGACCGGGTTATAGGATACATAGCCGCACTATCAAGAGGGGCTTTCGGTTGGGTAACTTGATCACATCGTCTTAGGGAGCTCAACCCTTTGCATGCTTTGCATTCCATAAATCTATTGCTTCTTGGTGTTTCTCTGTGTGAGGTTCTTGAGCTTGTTGCTAGCTTTACAACAAGCCCAAGTTCATCGAAAACGGAATCCATATGCATCTTCTATTGCGTTTTCAAGCTTGGAGGTTTTACCGGTGTCTCTTTTATAGATAGGTCAAACATTCATCTTATGGTTTTTATTCCGTGGATGGACAATGATGTTTCTATGCATAAAGTTGTAGGGCTTGTTGTCCTGATTCCAACAAGCCCAAGATCATCGAAATCGGAGTCCGGACGCAAAAGTTATCATGGTTTTTGTAAACCATGTTTTCATGTTTGGCCCGGTGGCGCCGGCTGTCTGACCGGCTCGTCCGGCACAGACCGGCTCCCACACCGGTGCCATCCGGACGGTTTCCAGGGGGCTTTCAGGGGCGCCCGGTCCCTGGCCCGGTCGACCGGGTTTTCCGCCAGGCGGCCCGGTCCCTGGCCCGGTCTGACCGGGCTTTCCGCCAGGCTGCACGAAAAACTCCCAGATCTGCCCCAAACGGTCATATTTCATTTGGCTATAAAAGGGGCTTCTTCCCCAACGGTTTTCTAGGGTTCTTGAGCACGTTTTTGACCACCATTGTTGAACCTCTTGAGCTTGCTTCCTCTCCCTTCCCTCCCATGATTCTTGCTCATTCTTGAGGGATCTAAGAGAGGAGATCTAGATCTACAACCTCCACCAATCCATTTCTCCTCTAAGTGAGGGGAACTCTTGGGATCTAGAACTTGGAGTCTTTTGTTGACTTTCCCCATTGTTCTTCCTCTCCAATCTCATCTTAGCATTTGTTGCTTGGGTGGGATTTGAGTGTGAAGGACTTGAACACCTCTAGTGTTCTTGCTTTGCATCATTGCATATTGTTGAGCTCTCCACCACGATTAGTTCGAGTGAGAGACCGTGAGCTTGTTACTCTTGGAGGGAGACCTCCTAGTTGGCTTGGCGGTTGGTGCTCCGGTGATCTCTTCAAGAAGATTGTGAAGAGGCCCGGGCTTCTCCTTCGTGGAGCTTGTGAAGTGGTTGTGGAGCTTGCCATCTCCGGAGCGGAGGAAAAGCTAACCATAAGGAAAGGGCCATTATCCTTCGTGGGTGTGGTTCGGAGAATAGGGTGAGCCTTCGTGGCGCGGGGAATCCTTCGTGGGACCTCCACTCCTCCAAACGTGACGTACCTTGTTGCAAAGCAAGGGAACACGGGAATACATCCCCGTCTCCGCGTGCCTCGGTTATTTCTATACCCGAGCTCTCTTTCCTTGTGATAGCCATCGTGCTTGAAGTACATATATCTTGCTATCACTTGTGCTACATATATCTTGTGCCTATCTTGCTTAGCTCTAGTTGCCATTGTTACACTTAGTTGAGCTTAGCATATTTAGGGTTTGTGCTTGTAAACTAAACATTAGTTTAATTCCGCATTCTTACAAGACAAATCCGCAAGAGTTTGTAATTGCCTATTCACCCCCCCCTCTAGGCGACATCTCGATCTTTCAGTCTCCTACCACCACCACCGCTTCCGCCATGGACCGCTTCGACTCCTCCGGCTCCGGCTTCAACTCTTCCGGCTCCGGCAGCAGCAACCCCTTCGCCGGCCCCTCCGTCGCCGTCATCCGCGACATCCCCATCGCCGAGCGCGTGCCGGTGAAGCTCTCCACCACCGCTGCCAACTTCTTCCCGTGGAAGACGTACTTCGGGCTGCTCTTCCGCGAGTATGATCTCCTCGATCACGTCGACGGCACCATCGACTCCTCGCCATGCCGCACGACCCCGAGTGGCTCGCCATCGACGCCACCATCATCCGCTGGTTCTACCAGACCGTCTCCAACGACATCTTTCGCACCGTCGTCCGTGACGGCGACTCCGCCCACACGGTCTGGGCTAAGATCACCGGCCTCTTCACCGACAACAAAATCCAGCGGGTCACCTTCCTCCAGCAGGAGTTCTTCGGCACCCACCAGAACGACATGTCCCTCGACGACTACGCCCTCAAGCTGAAGAGCCTCTCCGACGAGCTCCGTGACTTGGAGTTTCCGATCGATGACAAGATCATGCTCTCCACCCTGTCGGCGGGTCTCGGCGAGGATCTCAGCAACGCCGCCTCCAACCTCACGCTCCTCACCACACCCACCTTCGAGCAGGCCGTGGCCTACCTGCGCCTCGAGGAGTGCCGCCTCAAGCATCTCCGGGCTCGGGCGGCTCACACCGCCTTCGTCGCTGGCTTCTCCCGCGGCGCTTCGATTCCCGCGCCTCGCCCCACGGGTCCGCCGCCGGGCTTCCCTGCAGCCGGTCACCAGGCCGGCCAGACCGGCCCCTGGACCGGCCCGTCCGGTCAACAGGCCGGCCAGACCGGGCCGTGGGCCCCACCGACACCCGTCAGCGCCAGGGCTGTTGAGTCGCCGCTTGTAAGCCGTGGCCGTCCCCGTGTTTTCTCAGGGTTGTACCTGTAATTGTACATGTGTCCGCCTATATATATATGAGCAGCCGGCCCTATTGGTGCTGTGCAATCTCCAATATCTATTCTACATGTTGAAGTATAAATGCATTGCCTAATCTCTTCCATCAGATCGGTCTTTTGGTTGCATTGGTTAGAGCATGCAGTTCTACATGGTATCAGAGCCAAGAGGTCTTGAGTTCAAGACCCGGCTGGCGCAATATAAAATAAAAATATTGCAGCTCACTTTCGGTCCACGTTTAGGCCCGAGGGAGCCACACGTGAGGGGGAGTGTTGAAGTATAAATGCATTGCCTAATCTCTTCCATCAGATCGGTCTTTTGGTTGCATTGGTTAGAGCATGCAGTTCTACATGTTGAAGTATAAATGCATTGCCTAATCTCTTCCATCAGATCGGTCTTTTGGTTGCATTGGTTAGAGCATGCAGTTCTACATGGTATCAGAGCCAAGAGGTCTTGAGTTCAAGACGGCTGGCGCAATATAAAATAAAATATTGCAGCCCATTTTCGGTCCACGTTTAGGCCTGAGGGAGCCACACGTGAGAGGAAGTGTTGAAGTATAAATGCATTGCGTAATCTCTTCCATCAGATCGGTCTTTTGATTGCATTGGTTAGATCAGCATGCAGTTCTACATGTTGAGTAACATATTGTATAGGTATAGGTCCCCGTGTTTTCTCAGGGTTGTACCTGTAATTGTACATGTGTCCGTCTATACTGTGTTTTTTTGTAGGAATGATTAATACATTAGATTTTCACGACATATTGCCATCTTGCATACCATGCCAAAATCTTAAACTGCCACTCGACATGAACAATAATTTGCTTGCATTGAATAATTATAAAACACATATATAGTTTTTTTGCTCACCTAGTGCTACCTTTTTAGCAGTGTACCAAACCAAGTAAGCATGTTGCCAGTTAGGGCATTTTTTACATTTTTTTAATATTATATAATATATTGCTTCAGAAAATAGCTGCACATTGAAAAACTTTAAATGAATCTCGGGGTACAGGGAGCACATTCTGTTTTTGAAATTCCAAACTTCACTTTACACGACAAAAAACAAAAAAGACTACAGGGACATATATATTTATAGTAGATAAGTTTAAAGTTTCATCGAATTAATTATCGTCTCAACCCTGACCTACACAAAAGAGTATGAAGACTAGAGTCAATTTTGTTTTGTCTATATAGAGCTATATTTTGTGTGGCCCAAAATACAACGTATTATTCAACAAAAATTTAGAGTCACAAACAAACATATGTATGTATATCTGTTGATGAGCATTCAAAACTTTTTTTAAGACTAGTCATAGTGGAAAGTAACATAGAGTACTCCATTAATTAGCTTGTAGACTTATTTGTGGACGGAGGAAGTAGTAACATGTGTATGTTACTACTCAATGTTACTACCTTCATAGTGGTTAGTAACATTAAAGTAGTGTCATAGATAGCTCCATTAATTAGCTTGTAGACTCATTGTATCTTGGAAAGTGTGATGTTACAGTAACTAGCTGCGTTACTCCATTCTCCTCTCTCCTCATTAACTCACTGCCACATAAGCAAATTTGTTGAGTTGGACACGAAATTAGAGCAAGAACAATAGTGTAGTCGGCAGCCGGCTATGATAATTTGCCACATCATCTATAGTCAACTTATAGCTAGCATGTACAATAGTAAACTATAAAAATATAGTACTTTTACAATACATGACCCACATTTTAGTCTCAAATAGTACGTAGGAGCACGTGCTAGAGCTGGCTACTAGATAAGAGCTCACTTCTCTTCTCCCTCCTAATCTCTCTCCTCCAACTAAGCAAATTTATAATATTTTATCTTTTATAGTCAGTCCTTATTGTACTTGCTCTTACTACCGAAGTTACTTGTACTATAAGTAGTCTAAATGATCACCCAAGAGCCTGGGCTTCATGTCACCGAAGACTTTTGCCCACTAAAGTTGTGCGGAAACAAATGTGTACATGTGTCTAAGTAGAGAGCCAAGCGGCTTGCCAAAGTAAAATTTACATCTTTGCAAAAACAAGGCATGGGTTCTTTTGAGGAATGTGCATGGACTGGGGGCACGTGCCCCCCCCCCCCCCATAGACATACCCTCGAAGTGTACATACCTTCGCGTCCACATGTCGCCAATAGGAATAATTTTTTTTAAAGGTAGCAATGACGATGTCGTGGATACAAGGATAACATATATATATCTTATTGCGTCATACATAGTATCATACCGCTCGAGATGTGAATAAAAAACGGGCACCAGGATATGGATATCAGATGCTACTAGTAGTAGTGAGGAGCATTCCCGCGGCATCAGGACATCTCCATTTTCGGACAGAAAAAAGTGTCTGAAGTTTGTCGGGTTCGGACGTCCCACGGCCTGCCAGATGCTCTTGTTGGTGTCTGGTCTATTTGCGGTGGAGGCGCACCCAACGGAAACCACATTTTGGCATTTTATTAAAATACTAATAATTCACATTGCACTAAAAACATATAGCACAACTAATAAATAAAACTAGATAAAATAAGCATACCATAATATTATATAGTAGTAGGGTTCGCCTTGTAGATCTCCCGGTGGCGCGCTGGCCCCAAGGTTGGAGCATGCGGCGTTGGGATTCTCGCGCGATTGAGGTGCCAACGGCTCGGGAGGTACGTGCACGTTGGGCCATGGCAGCAACTCCTTGGCCTCCTAGTGCGCGTGGGACCACCTTTCTGCTCACATTGCCGTGGTCCCCGCGCGCATGGCGTCAGCGGTGGTGAGGGTTGGTGGCAGTGGCCGAAAGACGAAACAGCCTCGTGGTCATGTATGGCGGCCCTTCTTCCAAGGCCAACCCTTTGTCATTGTCCGACCGTCATGGGGGGCTAGGGTTTGCATGGGGACTAGAGTGGTGGATGGAACCAGGAACTATATTAGGGATAGGGATGGGGATGGGGATGGGGATGGGTGGCCGGTCGGCATTAAAAGGGACGATCAAACGGAAGTAGACGAAGCGGTGGGTCAGTGGCACGCGAGCCAGAAGCTAACGTAGGAGGACATGGGGCTGGCCCGCCTTCTATCTGCATGGCCGTAATTTAGCCTAACTTTGGGTTGAAAATGCTTCGGCCTACGACCTCGTGTCTATTTGCATCGTCCCGCTGAACCGTATTTTTCATGTCCTGGTATTTGGACGGATCAAAATGGATCGTTTAGGGTTTTTTTGGTGAAGCCGCGGAAGATACCCTTGGCTCCCAACAAACGTACCTAGTTCCCGGGACGGCACTCACTCTGTTTGCTGTTCCGGCGGTAACCTCTCACGGGTGTAGGTCACATCATCCATCGGCTCTCCATCGGCCATGGCTCTCAGCGTAATCAACCTCCCCAAAATTCCATTCCAAGTGTCTTCGTGAGACGACATTGATGAATGGGTGATACTGTAACGCCCAGCCCAGGTAGCCCCAAACCCCACCCACCCAACCAAATCCTGCGGCGGCGAGCAAAAGTGTTGCCAACCGAAACCGATCCATCACGGCAGGCTCATGAGCAGAGTCACCCTATGTGATTGTGCGCGACGCAGAGGAAGAAAAGGCCCTGCCTTTCACGGCCGGCCGGCAAAAAGCACGGCACCACCACACTACCTGGCGCCACTAGCTCTATAGGCTATAGCTGCATGCTACCACTCCATGCAGATCTGCAGGCTGCACCCCGCTGCTCGCTAGCTGAACTCGATCTCCACTACTACGACGACGTGCATCGAGGTCTTCCTTTTTTTCGTAGCTTTGCTTGCTTGCCTCACATAAGAGAAGTTTGTTGGAGCTCCAAAGTTTGTGGAGGTATACATGCGCAGGTTGGTGATGGCTGCGTCTCAACAGTTGTTTGCAAGGATACGCCCTACGTACGGGCGGTGTACGGAGAAAACCCAGAGGGTAGCGCGGCACACTGAATTTTGTGGACAAACAACAAACATATGTAAAGAGACTCTACGAGCACACCCATGTACACACGTCAGCATCGCGCTTGCGGTTGTGGTAGAAGCTTACTTCCTCCATTCTAAAATAAGTGTCACAAATCAAATTATATACAAGGTAAATGTAATCAAATATAGGAGTCAAGACATTGCAGATCGTTTCCTATCCTCCCGGGTCGCTCTCGGGCGACTCCGGAGGCGTCGCCGCCGCCACCCAAAGAGGTCCCTTCCCCGTCGCTCCCTTCAGCCCGCCACCGCCGGAGGAGGCCGTCCGACGGCGGACGGCGGTGGCGGGCATCTCCCCTCTTCGTACTCTTCCCTGGGGGTTTTCTTCCATCTCCACCCGCGGGATACTTCGCCTTCCGATCTGGCCTGGATCAGGGAACCGGCTAGATGCCTCACGTGAGCACCAGTACCGATCTGGTCGCATCAGAGATCCCTGGATAGAAAAAGTCGTGGGGTGGTCTCACGCGGTGATCTCACCTGGATCTGTGACCACTGGATCGATCTTTTTCTTCAGGTTGTATCATGGCATTGCCGGCGTAGCGCGATACAGGGTGTTGATCCAACATGCTCGGTGGCAATCGCCCCAGTCAAAATCGGATCGATACCAGCTGCAGCGCCCCAAAATCCGCCTACCATCATCGTTGTACATGCATCGGAGAAGTATGGTTGCAAGGGTCGCTTTTGACGGCCGGCGGCGCATGCTCTGAAGCAGGAGAACAACGGACCAAGTTGTGCATCTCTCTGCCTGACTAGAACGCACTGACGTTTCTGCATATGTGGCTTCAAGGTGGCACAGCATGAAGACTCACTTTTGTCGGCACCATCTGGCACGTCCCACAGCGTCAATAGCTGCGTTGCCATGGTTCTGATAGTGGTGGGAACATCATGATGGTGGCTAGAGGATCTCAATGGCTCATGTAGAGTTCGAGATTACCAGGTGGTGGTTCTCGGAGTCTTTCTTATGCGAAGATGAAGACCTACCTACGGCATGTTCGTCTTGATCTGGCTGAAGTGATGAGTTCCGAAAAGCTCCGCCGACGAATGGAACAGTGTATCTTTTGCCTGGAGTTTGCTGGATCGGGTGGTATTCGGTCGTGCGCACCTATGCTTTTATTCCGACCGTTTGGTTCTGGAGGGAGCGACACGAAGCTCTGTTCTGTGTTGCCATCAGATGACATTATGTTACATGGTGAATCAGAGGCGGGGAATATCATGAAGGCCGGATTGGAGGACTAGCAATGGAGGTTCGAGTCTCTGTATTGTTGAGGGGCTTGCTTGGTGTTCTGGGTTTCGCAGCAGCAATATGCAAGTGGGGCGGCAGCACAGGTGAAATTCAGAGTCTTACCTTTCAGGATGAAAATCCAAGGCCTGGCCTTAACTGGTTGTGTCTGGCAATGGCCTTGTTGAAGGCATTGTTTTGAGAGAGACTATTGGAGAGTCTGGAATTTAGGTGTTGTCATGGTGGTGGATGTATTGTTGCTGCTATGGCTAGAACACCGTAGCGGGACTTTTTTGTTTCTTAGTTCTTTTTTTTTTTGGCTGGGTGCATCCGTACTACCATCAAGGTATTGCGTAGTTGCAGAGGCCACAGGGTGTAATTGGTATCTTCTTGATATTAATATATTCCCTTTATCAAAAAAAAAAAAATATAGGAGTCAAGAATGAGCATGATGTCATGGACGACTTACAAAAGGATTAATCCTTACGTGTTTTTCTTCCGTCTGCAATTTGACCACGTAGACATGCGTCTGCAGTCTGAATACTCCTCCTAAGTTAGATTAAGAAGAAGCCAGGTGGCGAGTACACCGCCCTTTGAATTATCATATTGGCTACAGCAAAGAAATGACATGCATGACGTAGCGTGGAAATTTCAAATTCACTGCAATACACATATGTAACAATGCATATATACTACTAGTTCTTTCGAAAATGCATTTTGAACCCATGCTCACATGCTCCTGGTCTCATAAAAAATAGTAAACAAAATACAAAAAATATGATTTTATTTATAACTAACATCTTCTAACTGGAAGCAACATTATGGTGAGAAATGACATCTGCAAAAATAACAAAATTTGGTGTTGTTTAGAGCATTTGGATTTGTTATTTGCAACAATCATATCTCTCCCTCTCCACGCCTCTCCCCCCCGGGTCGCTCCCCCTCGGGCGGCTCCGGAGGAGATCCATCTACCCCGACCCCGTCCCTCTCCACGCCTGCCCCGGCCAGGCCGCTGCCATCGCCGGCGCTGGCGGTGCTGGCGGCACCCGACACGCCAAACGGTGGAGGGTAGAGGAGGCGGCAAGTCCGGTGGCGCATCTGAGTGGGGAGATGCGGCGGTGGGTGAGCTTGGCGCGGGGAGGAGGCAGCAAGGCGACGGGATGCGGGACACCGGCGGGCGATCTGGCGGCGACGCGGATCCGATCTGGGCCTAGAGGGCCTGGCGTTCTGCTTCGGACCATGCAGGGCTGCCGGGTTCTTGGCCAGGGATCGCAACCTGCTGCCGAGTCTTCTTCTTTGCAGTCGCCATGGGCTTGGCGGTGACGGATTAGCGAGGCATACCTCCTTCGTCGTTATCGGGCAGCGGATGGCGGCGTGGGGGCCTGTTCATCCGCGTCGAAGAATAAAGGTGGCGGTTCTAGGATTCTTTCCGGGCCAAGTTTGAAGATCTATCGGATGCTTATTCCAACCAGTCTGGGTGAATTGTCGTGTTCCGGAAGGCCCTGCCGGTGAAATTCATTGTGCGAATAATGCCTGAAGATTGCTGGATTGGGTGATTTCGGTCATGCGCACCCATGTTTTTTATTTGTCCATTTGGTTTCAGAGGGGGCGCTTCAAAGCTCTGCTGGCTGTTAATATCATGGAGCTCGTTTTCTTTCCATGGTGCTAGCGGAGAAGGTCATCAAGCTGAGATCGGTGGAATAGCTATGATGGTCGGATCTTGGTGCTGAGGTTGAATTGGCTTGGCAGTTCGTGACTTGTAACAGCGAGTGGTATGTGGGGGTGACGGCACAGGAGAAGTTCAGAGTCTTATCTTTTAGGGTGAAAATCTAAGGTCTAGCCTTAATTGGTTGTGACTGGTAATGTTCTTGTTGAAGGCATTGTTTTGAGAGAGATGACTTTCTTCAGGGTGAAAACCTAAGATCTATGATCGGACGACGATAACGTTTGTGCACTGTTTCCTTCTTGGAGGTGTCGTTTATGGAGAAGCTGAGCTTCTGGTGTTGTCTTGGTGGTGTCAGTGTTGCTGCTTCAAGTTATGGATCTCTGTAGCGGGACCTTTCTCTTCTGTAATTATTTTTCTCTTTTTTGGCTGTGTGCATCCTTTATATCATTAGGGCATGATGTTGTTGCAGAGGCTGGGTGTAATTGGGATCTCCGCGATATTAATATATGCTCTTTATCGATTTTTTTTTGTATTTTTTGTACAGACCAGTACATATATCTTCTCTAGGAGATTTTAGCATGCTATATTAGAACAGATGTTCATGTTCATTGTACAAAAGTTTCAGATTTTTCACATTTCATTTGATATTTTTATTAGAATTGGAGCAAATGAGCTAGGGAGCAGAAAAACCATGTCCTAGTTTTTTTTTTCTATTGACATGGTCTTCGAACATCCATTATGTTCCATCATTTTCCTTCTAAATACTCCTACGGTGCTTAACCAAACTGAAGTGTCTGATGGGCAGGGTTTCCAAAAAATTTTTTTTGCTAGGACGTGTTGTCACATTTTAATTGTCAGACTATCCATTTCCAAGACTTACTCCCTCTCTTGCTATGTAGGTGGCGCACAGTGTTAGTGCTCAGTGATGTCCTACACCATTCGGTTAAATAGTGATTCGAGCATATGAGTTGTAAGTTAGATTGTAATTTATTTTTTCAGTTTTAAGTGGGTTGCAAGTGACATTTTTTTTAGTTTCAAATAGAAATGAAACTAGAAAAAAATATTTCGAATCGTTAGATTTGCTTTGGGATTCATGTTGTTATAAGTTGCAGCATAGGTTGCAACTATAATTCCATGGGTCATCTAACTAAGAACTAGCCATATCCTAAAGTTCTCTTCCCTGCGTCGAGGGTGCTGCTTCCAAGTAAGACCTTGTTTACTTCTAGTGTATTTGTGAGGATCGAAGGGGATTATTTTATATCCCGAAAAATCCTCACTTATCCGTTTATTTCTCAGGTGAAAAAAATAATTCCTAGATATCCCCTCCCCATCCTCATATGTTTGCCTAGATTAGAAACTCTTCATCGTACTACTAATATTTTTGAGGAAAGGTATTTGAAAAAAAGTGAGGCGATTGGGTGAACACCAAATCCCCTCCCATTTTCATACTAGTTGGGGAGAAAAATACAAGAGAAATAAACAAGGCCTGATGGTGGCGGTGGCGATGCAGGGCATGGCCTAATGGCCGGACGGCTCACGGAGCAACATACGCTACTGTAATTTCAGGATGAAATGCATCTACTACTTGGAACAACGTGACATACGTGTCTTTGTCCGCGCCGGCCTCCCCGTGAAGTTCCTTGCAGACTTTTCCACAGACTAAAGCCCCGTTTGAAACTAGGGTTAACTGGATAGACATCACTGCAATTTTCGCGTATCTGAGAAACGCCACTACAAATTTTAACTTAGAAAAACCGCCATTGCAATTTTGTCTACCTTAATAGATGCCATTACACCCACTTAAACTCACATACTAGCCAATATGCACTATATTTTCATCGTACATATATATACATGGTGGGGCCCAACAGAATTAGGCCGAGACTTCCCTCCTCGCTCCCGTGCATGTACTGATTCAATCTAACACCAATTTCATGATGTAATATCGCACTGAATTTTCATCAATTGGTTCCGCCCGCTGCCCCGTCTGCACTCGCCTCCTGTCCAGCCATCTTCGATCCCATTCGAGCTAGCTAGCCTGCATCGATCAGCAGGGTAGTGCCGAAACTGCAAGCGTGATGGCGGCGTGGCAGCTTAGACGCTCGGAACCGCGGTGGTGAAGGACATCATGTCATTATCCAAGTTCAACTGCCCTCACACCGGCTGCCATTGCTTCTTCGTCTACCACCGCGGGGCCTGCCACCACACGCTGTTTTGCTGGCCCCACCAAGTATATGTATATACGATGGAAATACAAATGTATATTGGCTAGTATGTAAGGTTTAATGGGTTTAATGGCATCTATCAAAGGTATACATAATTGTAGTGGCATTTTTCTAAAGTTGGAAGTTGCAGTGTCCAATTAGCCCTTGAAACTAAGGAGCTCGGAACCTATGAATACTAAAAGTGCCTGATTTAGATGAAGTGTATCCTAAATTTCTACGGATCAAAACCAAATAAATGTTTGAAAAATGTCGTTTGGACGTTAGACATAATAAAAACATAGAAATTGTAGACACAATTAAGCCGAGGACCGCACACCCTGAAAACATGAGTTGAGATCTCATATGTTAGATTTCATCCACCCTTTTTTTTATACAATAGCGATTTCAAAGGAATCTTAGATTATATTCCATTATTTCAAAGGGTACCATGGGAATTTTTTTTTCTATAGGAATCCTCCACCGAAATTGCTAACATGTACCTCCTTTTTGGGGAGTTCCCACTAGTAGAAACAAGGGCTTTTATCCTGTCCTCGAAAGTGCTTTTGCACCGGATTTGGCACAAACCGGTGCTAAAGGGGTCATTAGCACCGGTTCGTGCGGTCTGCACATCCAGAGGGCATTAGCACCGGTTCGTGGGACCTTTGCACCGGTTCGTAATACGAACCGTGCAAAAGGGTTGCCGCATCTTCTTTGCACGAACCGGTGCAAAAGGTTTTTCTGCTCCCCACGCACCTCCACCCCCCCCCCCCCTTTTGGTTTGTAAAATACAAAAAAAAATGATAGAAAATTCAAAAAAAAAATTGTTTTCAGATTCTTGTATGTTATGCAACCTACTATTCGGAGAAATTAAGAAATTCGAATTTTCACTTTTTTTGCAAAAAAAGTTTAAAAAATGGTAAAACCGCAATAACTTTTGCATACGACGTCGGAAAAAAACGTATAATATATCAAAAAAATCCTGGGTTTACCCGGTTAGCCAATTTTTAGATTCTCAAAATTCCAAATGGAAATATGAAAGCAGGAAGATTTTAGTTTTTTCCAGAAATTTAGGATTTTATATTTTTTTATTTTTTAAAATTAAAATTAATAATTGCATCTAAATAAAGATTGCTATTACTTTTAGCAAATTATAAGATTTTCAAATTTTTAGGTTTTAGGTTTGGCAAAAAAATTTAAAAATTGAAAATTTGAAAATAATTAAAAATAATACAAATTATAAAGTTAATGTTTATTTATTTATTCAAGATTATTATTACAACATTACTTTGGTTTATTAAAATAATTATTTGAAATTCGAAAAATAAAGAAATATGACATCGATTGACATGTTAATAGGATTGATATGATACTACTATCACATACATGCGCGCGAAGCCCTTGGATGCGGGATGGAAAGGAACTTGGAAGTTAAGCGTGCTAGTGCTAGAGTAGTGGGAGGATGGGTGACCGAGCGGGAAGTTTGAGCACGAGTAAGTAATTGAACTAGAGATAAGGGTAGTTAGAGACTAAACTTGTGAAATAACTAAAGTATTAGAAATTCCGAAAAAGAAAAAAGGAGTAGAAAATAATTCGAAAATGTTTTTCTTGCGCGGCAGCGTTTTGGGACTGCCACGGCAGACCCTTTAGCACCGGTTCGTATTACGAACCGGTGCTAAAGGTCCTCCCGCCGGACCTGGAGCCACGTGGTGCACCTTTAGCACCGTTCAGACAATGCAAAGGGGGGGCCTTTTGCACCGGATTGTTTGCACCGGTTGGGCATCCGGTGCATATAGCCCTTACCAACCGGTGCAAAAGACCCGTTTTCCACTAGTGTCCCGCACTGCACGTACTCTACGCAGAACACAAACCTATAAGAGCATGTAAAATGGAAGAGAAGACATGCATTCTCGTATCCTGCCACATGATCTAGATAAGACAATGCATGTAAGTCATACAATGCATTATCTTTTATAGCAATCCCTAGTAATTAATGTGAATTGATTAAATTTATGTAAGAAATTGTGTTGCTAAGGGAAGGCATGTGATAGTGTGATACAATGGAGAAAATAGCCTTCTCTTATTTTCTAAGACATGATCTCTTAATTAAGGAAAGATAATCTTCTATCACTTCATTCTCTCTTCTCCAACTAAGCAAAAATCTAACGTGATGAGGCTAAAAACAGGGTGACATCACCCCATTATACATATCCAAGTACCTTGTTTGGTTAATACACTTGTCAAATGTATTGAAGTGGATCAAGATGGATTAGGAAGAATTTTTTCTTAAATGGGATGTAATCCCCCTAAAATATGCCAATCCTCTCCGAAACCTGTGAAACCTAACAAGGTCTAACAGGAAGAGCCCGGCCGGGACTGCATAGAACACGGGAGTTGCTTCACGCTAACATGAGCGGCACATCATCTCATGTGAGCTCCACGTTACACTGTCTACACTCCTTCAAAACAAAGGGATCCAAGGTGTGGCACAGCTCACGTGAGACCATCTCCCAGTCGAAGCAGGGGTACGATCTAAACCTGCTTTTCTTATACAACGTTGTCAGTGCGAGATCCTGGAGAATTCTCACGTACGTACATATCGGACTTTGGCAGACAGCCGAATGATTGGGTTGCCTCTTTGCATCCATCCACACACACACACACACGCTCAAGACTTTGGAGCTAGCAGACCACAAAACAGAGGCTGGAGTCACATGGACAGGTGATTCCTGAGTCCCTTGTTTATTCGGCCTTTGGTTTGAGCTTGTGCTAGGCTAGTTGGTCAAACGTCTCACATCACATGGGAAAGTGCCAGCGGCTGTGATCTCCGTCATTTGTCCCTTTTGGAAGCCAAGAGTGGACTTGGAGATATTAAAACAATCATATTACCTTCAAAAGGTTTACAAGGTGTGTACATTAGCTGGCGGGCTTGGAGTGAGTCTCACTCTTACCCTCCCGTGGCTTCAGCTCACTGGATATTCCAGGATCTCTTGGCCCATATTTGTCAAGCCTAGTTATTTTATTTGTGTCTTGCCATAATTTGGGTGTAGCAATTAGCAATTTTGTATGGTTACAAGATCTTCATGTAGCCTTTTCTTGTATCTAAAGAAGGGTTGGTCTGACTAAGAGTATTGCTTCCGATGCTGCTGATTATACATGGTTTATTTTATATGTTTGGTTCAAAAAAATGTGAAATAATAATAATGGTGGTTGCACCTGCAGATCTTATATTGTACCTCCTCTCTCCAGAAAGGGTTTTAGTAAGGTACTAGTAAGCGTGCACGTGCAACGCACGTTCCATACTTATAAAGCCATTTAAATGCGTCTCGAAATACATGATCCATACACCTAGTTACATAAAATGCATAATTAAATAAATGTATTATAACAGTTACATAAATACTTAGAAAACATGAACCAAGCAACAATGTCTATTATGCTTCTTTCTTAAAAGTCCATCTAAGTATGTCATCTATAATGCTTCGTTCCATGGCTGGGATATTGTTTAGAGTCTCATTCCCCTCGTACTTCAAAATATGAACCAAAAATTGCCTCCTCATTTCAATATCATCCTACATACGGGTTATACAAACTTATTATAAAAAAATTGAAAGTATCACTTATACAAATTAGCATGTTGTAAATACTTACCATGGGTATTGGAAAATGGAGCACTCCATCATACCAAGAGTGCATAAAATTGAAAACCAAATAACCTGACAGAGCACTGCATGTTTGAAATGTTAAATTGTGCGTTGAATTATTAAAGATGGTAATGCATTGACAAGATCCATACCCGTTTGAGTTTGTCGGAACAACGGGAACTTTGCATCCCCATTTGAATATGTCCTTGTTGAATGCAGGGTTTGCATGTCGAAGTGAATGGTTTAGATTTTTTACCATAGTTCTAAATAATTTTTTGCCCATATCAGCTATTGGAAGAGGGTCTAAAATAGTGACAACTTTTTGTTTTGATCCAAGACGAATAATTGAAATAGCCCAAAAGTATCGCAAAGCAATAAAATCTGCAAGGATGCATATAATTAGAAATGTATTAATAATTAGGACCAAACAAACCACTGTTAGTAACGTTTAATTAAAAATTTACCATATTGCTTTCCGAGATATGGTACTCATTGCTATCAGGCCAACAGTCAAACAAATGTGACATCTTAGTAATATCCAACTTTTCATTGCGCCTTGGATCTCGTGCATATTGGGACATCCACTAAAAAATAATAAGACATATTAGTAGAATGAAAAAATGTAATATGTGATAATAGTAACTTACACAAAAGTTCAGATCCATGTAATGAACGGGAATATCTCTAACAAGCTGGATGTCATGGCATGCTAGTATCCGCACATCCATATTAAATCAATTTGCGTCCATATATTCATCCACCTTCAGTATGTTCCTTATCTGTCTTAGAGTTAATCTAATTGGATAAGGATTAGAGCTTATCACCCATTCGGTACTGCGAAAGAGAAATTTTATGAAGTACAATTACAAACATATAACACAAAATAAACTTAGAGAAAAAGGAGGCTTACTCCAATGACTGGACATCATCAACCATGCTAATGCGTAAGCAAAGTTCATGTATTAAGTCAGGTTTGTTGGTTTGAAAGACGGTGAAAGGCCCAATGATAGTGATAGAGGCTCCACTTCTGATGATTCCATTAAGTTGGCCTTGGTTGGATCGAGGGGCGGTAAAAGTACCAATGACAGTGACACGAGCTTAACTTTTGATGATGACTTCGATAATTCTGTTTTCTTAGGTGGACCATCCAGAATCATACAATCGGTGGGATCCGTGTTATCGTCCTCATCAAGGGACAAATCTCGATTTCTTATGTCATCATTGTTCAATTCCGAATCGACCAATATTACCGCCAATTTTGTCCTAAAATTTATCATGTGTTCCTAGCAAGTAGTAATCAGAATTAGCTTCTAAAATAAGAATAATAATAATACAATATTTAACGCATGATACCAAGTGAAATATACCTGGTAAAAAATGTCAGACAAAATATTTCATGTCCAGTATTCCATGAAATTTAACATCCACAATCCACACGATGACCTGCAATATTAGATGATACATATATTTTTACCTTACTCAATATAAACATTACCATGGGCTTAATACAAAAATTAGTTGGTAGAAAAGGACAATTATCAGAAAAAAATTAATACTAAATGTTTCAAGGACCAGCAAAAATCAACAAATCATGGATATAATGAAATGCCCGTGAAATAAATTAAAAAAAAACACCCGGCCACACTCCCAATTCCCCATCCCTTTCCCTAAAAAAAATCCCCCATCCCTAACCTCTTCCCCTCACTCACATCGTGCCTCCATTTCTCCACCTCCCCGGCTCGACCCCCGCGCGCCTCCTTCCTCCCCGGCAAAGCCCCCCACCGCTCGCCCCGCCCGCCCAATTCGCGCGCCGCTGGAGCCCGGGCCGACGGAGACGGCCGACCCCCGCCGGCCGCAGCCGCCTCTCCTGCTTGGCCAACGCCGCGGCGCTCACCGGCGCGCTCGCTAGCACCACGCAGTGCTCCTCTTGTAGCC
Source organism: Lolium multiflorum (assembly GCA_030979885.1). Classification (NCBI taxonomy): domain Eukaryota; kingdom Viridiplantae; phylum Streptophyta; class Magnoliopsida; order Poales; family Poaceae; genus Lolium; species Lolium multiflorum. The sequence goes on along the minus strand of CM061748.1, from coordinate 234,057,791 downwards.
ACGCCGAAGGCCTAGGCGGAGGGAGGCGGCGAGGGTGGCCATTGAAGAGCTCAAGAGCATCCTCCCTACTCTGCCGGCGTCGGGACCGGCCTCCCATGGATCCCCTCCGCCTGCGCCAGAACCGCCCCCATATAGTTCCCAACGCTCCTCGAGCGGCCCAAGTGCGGCATGTTGTGTCGAAGCCCCTCTCCACCTCGCTCGGGACTGGTAATTTTTTGTACCCTATGTTCTGCTTGATTTCTGTTGGTGCTGTCAGTTAACAGCTGCCTCTGCTGCAATTCTTTGGTCAGTTTCAGCTGTTAGACCATAGCTCATACGGATGACACATTTAAGAACTGGCAGTGGCACATCAGCTACATGTCGTCTAGTCTCGAAGCATATGTAAAGCGCTGTCAACAAGTAGATTAACCTCACTGATAGGAACTTAGCAGCGGCACACCACCTTAAACAGTGCACCACTGTTTGGACCAAGTTAGCTAGGAGTGTCCCACTTTCAATGGCATACCACATCTTGGGGCGCGTTTGGTAGCCTAGGCGTCCCTTGGCTCGCATCGGCCCAGCAAAATCGGCCCGTTTGGTTACATTGCCGAGCCCGTGTTCTTGCATGAACCGCTTCTCAACAAGTACCCTCGAGCCAGGCCCTGGAGGAACGCCCGGTTCGGCCGTTTCTAGCGAGCCACCCCCGTTCCGGCAGAACTAAAGAATGCCGCGTTCCCGCAAAGCCACCGCGGGAGATGGCGCGAGCTCACGCGGGAGGACGAAATCTCGGCGGGATGAATTCGGTCACCGCGCTTGAAATTTCGCCACCGTACATAGGGGCGGCTCTCTCACCGCCAAATCCAAATCCCCCATTTTCTTCCTTTCCGAGCTCATCCACCCTTCTGTTGGAGATATGCCCAAGAGGCAATAATAAAATGGTTATTATAATATATCTTTGTGTTTATGATAATGTTTGCATACCATGCTATAATTGTATTAATGAAACATTGATACATGTGTGTTATGTAAACAACAAGGAGTCCCTAGTAAGCCTCTTGTATAACTAGCTTGTTGATTAATGGATGATCATGGTTTCGTGATCATGAACATTGGATGTTATTAATAACAAGGTTATGTCATTAGGTGAATGATATAATGGACACACACCCAAATGAGCGTAGCATAAGATCAAGTCATTAAGTTCAATTTGCTATAAGATTTCGATACATAGTTGCCTAAGTCCTTCGACCATGAGATCATGTAAATCACTTACACCGGAAGGGTACTTTGATTACATCAAACGCCATTGCGTAAATGGGTGGCTATAAAGGTGGGATTAAGTATTTGGAAAGTGTGAGTTGAGGCATATGGATCAATAGTGGGATTTGTCCATCCCGATGACTGATAGATATACTGGCCCTCTCGGTGGAATGTCATCCGATTAGCTTGCAAGCATATGAATGGTTCATAAGAGATCACATACCACGGTACGAGTAAAGAGTACTTGTCGGTAACGAGGTTGAACAAGGTATGGAGATACCGATGATCAAACCTCGGACAAGTAAAATATCGCGAGACAAAGGGAATTGGCATCGTATGTAAATGGTTCAATCGATCACTAAGTCATCGTTGAATATGTGGGAGCCATTATGGATCTCCAGATCCCGCTATTGGTTATTGCTCGAGAGGAGTCTCGACCATGTCTGCATAGTTCCCGTAGGGTGACGCGCTTAAGGTTCGATGTCGCATAAGTAGATTCGGAATATGAGTTGGAGTCCGAAGTTTTTGTTCGGAGTCTCGGATGGGATCCAGGACATCACGAGGAGGTCCGGAATTGTCCGGAGAATAAGATTCATATATGGGAAGTCAATTTCGAGGGCTCTGAAAAAGTCCTGGTGTTTTGACCGGAGCTTCTAGAAGGTTCTAGAGGGCCACCAAGTGGGCCCACCACCCCGGAGAGGCCACATAGGCGCCACATGGCATAGTGGGTCCTACCCACCATGACATGTGGGCCTAGGCCCCCCTTAGAGATAAGATCTATCTCTAGTTTAAATGGTTTAAATCTAGAGATAAGATCTATCTCCTAAAATAAATGGTTTAAATTAGGAGATAAAGGGGAAAACTTGGGGGAGAGTTCCCCCCCTGGCCAAAGGGGTAGGTGGGCCCTAGGGTAAACCCTAGGCCGACCCCCCACCTATATAAAGAGGGAGGGCCGGCCAAGGCATCCCATCCAGAAACCCTGCCGCCCCCTCTCTTCCTCCTCCATATGCTGCGCCGGCTTAGGCGAAGCCCTGCAGAATTCTTCTCCACCACCACCACCACGCCGTCGTGCTGCTGGGATTCCGTGAGATCTACCACACCTCCGCTGCCCGCCGGAACGGGGAGAGGAAGGGCTTCATCGACACCGCACGCGCGACCGAGTACGGAAGTCGCTGGATTGCAGCACTGGGATGATCGTTTACACCAACAACGAGATCTGATCTCGTAGGCTTTGGAAATCTTCAAGGGTTAGTATCTTATCAATCTCGTTGCTTCGATCTTGTAGATTAGATCTTGGGTGTTCCATAGATTAGATCTTGGTTTTATTCGTTTTGCGGTAGGAAAATTTTTGTTTTCTATGCAACGAACCCCATCAGTGGTATCAGAGCCATGTCTATGCATAGATCTGTTGCATGAGTAGAACACAATGGTTTTGTGGGCGTTGATGCTTTTGTTGCTTTAGTTTGTGTACTTTGCATCTTGCGGGATGGTGGGATGAAGCGGCCCGGCTAACTTTACATGACCGCGTCTCATGAGACTTTCTCCACACTTGACATGCAACTTGTATTGCATAAGTGGCTTTGCGGGTGTCTGTCTCTCCCACCATAGTGAAGATTCCAATTTACACTTTCTATTGTTAACACTAGTATCACCGTTGTGGTTCATGTTCGTAGGTAGATTGATCTTACTCGAAACCCTAAACCACGTAAAATATGCAAACCAAATTAGAGGCGTCTAACTTGTTTTTGCAGGGTTTGGTGATGTGATATGGCCATGATGTGATAATGATTATATTTGATGTATGAGATGTTCATTGTTGTATTATGGCAACGGCAGGAGCCTAATGGTTGTCTTTAATTTTTGTTAAAGACCTGTGTGTCTATTCATCATGTAATAGCTTTATTTCAAGTAGTTGTCATAGTAGCCATAAGTGATGGACAACCATGAAGCGGCGCCACGGACCTTGGTGCAATGCCGGATGATGGAGATCATGATAATGTGAGATGGAGATCAAAAGCACAAGAAGAAAGGCCATATCATATCACATATTATGAATTGCATGTGATGTTAGTCCTTTATGCATCTTATCTTGCTTAGATCGCGACGGTAGCATTATAAGATGATCCCTCTCACTAAATATCAAGATAATAAAGTGTTCATCCTTAGTATGCACCGTTGCTAAGACTTGTCGTTAAGCATCTCGTGATGATCTGTGATAGACTCTATATGTGCATACAACGGTGCAAGCCATTTGCACACGCGGATACTAAGGTTGCCTTGACGAGCCTAGCATGTACAGACATGGTCTCGAACACGGGATACCGAAAGGTAGAGCATGAGTCATATGAATGATATGATGAACACTTTGTGTTCGCCTTTGAAGCTACATCTTTTCTCGTGATGATCGGACTTGGTGTAGTGGATTTGGTTCGTGTAATCACTAAGACAATGCGAGGGATGTTGTTTTGAGGGGAGTTCACCTAGTTAATTGAAGAATTGAAAATGAACTCAAATTATCATGAACATAGTCTGAATAGTATTTTGAATTAAATTTGTAGAATTGGCATCCGTTTTCTACCATGCGCTAGTCTTGTAATTGAGATAGAAATACTGTTAAGTTTGACAAGTAACTTTACGGACTGGTACCGTATTGTTAAAGAATCAAAATATGATTAAGTCCTAATGCAAACTTTTAGTAAACCTCACATTGATGATTCAAAGAGCAATGGTTTCAATTAGTACCTTAAATCATCTTGTCTCCGTGAAACTTGAAGTTCAAATTCGTTTGAAAGTAAGGAGCTGGAAATTTTGTTTTCAGAAATAAGCAAGGTATGAGATATATGTGATATCTAAAACCTATTGCAAGATGATAGAATATAATCTAGTGAGACTACATAAACTCATAAGTTTTATGGGAATGTACGAAGGTTGAAGACGCCAGGCGTCCCAATCCTCCAACTAGTTGGGCACTAACGATATTCGCACATCCATGAAGTGATCGCCTTAGTATGCACCGCTAAAGCTCACGTTTCAAAGCATCACGTGATGATCGGTGTTTTTGATTCTACGTGTTCATACAACGGGTGCAAGCCAGATTTTGCACATACGAGTACTAAGTTAAACTTACGAGCCTGGCATGTACATACATGGTCTCGAAAGTCGTCATGAAATGATGGATAAAATTATGAGTGAAATTGTTCATCACATTAAAGGTTACTAATAGTGAAATCTAGAACACTTGTCATGTGATGATCAACTTCAAAGGAAGAACCTCAAGGTTATTGGTATTTGACCAATAGACCTAGAAGTTATTGAAGGTGAAGTGTTTTCTGAGAATGAGGAAAGCTGAAAGAGAAACTACAAAAGTTATTGCAGAAAGAAAGAAAAGACTAGAAAGTCTAGCTCAGGTGTATATAGATGATATACATGTTATGGATGTATTCCTTGTTTGATCACATAATGAAATTCTTGGGTATTTGTACCAGATTGGTTGGTATGAGATGTCATACAATACAACGCAATACAAGAATACGATGGCCTAAGTGATTGAAAAGGAATGTGATAGGAATGCACGTCTGGAACAAAAATAAAGTGTTATTATGTTCGTCGTTGGCATTCGGTCTAGCCATTCAGATTTATAATAAAGGACTTTATAATTGTTGTTTTGTTCTGGTTAAATGAAAACAATGAGTTGTTCAAATTATAACAAGATTCCATGTACGATGGATAAGTTATTATAAATCTTTATGGTGAAGCACACATACATAACACTGACGCTAAAATGCCATAAGGCAAATGATGTGAATTCCACTCATTAGTGGAACCGGCATTTAGGTCATGTTAGAAAGGAACGCATGAAGGAACTCCATTTGAAATGGATTTTTGGAGTCATATGATTTTTGAATCATTTGGCGCTTGCAAATCTCTTCTAAAGAGAATGACTTAAATACCGTTCATAGGCCAAGAGTTGAACGGGCAACTAACTTAGTGGAAACATACATGGTGATGTATATGGTTCACTGGGCATAGTTGTGTGCGGGAGATTCTTCTACTTCATGAAAACTTCTAACAATGAATTGAGTATATATATGTGGATATATTCGGTAAGGAAGAAGTTTGAAACATTTGAATGGATTCAAATAAATTTCAGCATGAAGTGGAAATCATCGTAATAGAAAAGTCAAATATCTATGATTGGATCATGGTGGAAATATTTGAATTACGAGTTTTAGCGAACATCTAAGAGATTTATGAAATTGTTCTACAACTCACATTTCTTGGAGTATCATAATGATGATGGAGTATCCAAGAGACGTATCCAAACCTGTTGGATTGATGATGAGATAAAATAAAATGACGCCATTATACTTTTGTGGATTATGCTTTAGAGACTACCGCTTTTACACCGAATAGAGCATCATCATGATCCATTGAAATGACACCATATACGAGTTATGGCATGGGTATAAACCCTAAATAGTCCTTTCTTAAATTTTGGTATGCGAGCATAAGTAAATGAGTTTACAACCAAAATCGGATAAATGTCTTTGTTGATTATCCCATGAAATTGATTGGGAATTCTTTCCACTATGAAGTCAAAGACAAAAGTGTTTGTCGATGTTTCTTACTTATTTCAAAGAAATTTGTTTCTAGCGAACTATTTGAGTGGGAGGACAATGGAACTTGATAAGGTTCATGAACCTGAGCATGATGATCAGAGTAGCACAACATCGGAAATGGTTCCTAAGCAGCTACGAAGATCATGGCTCCCATGTCTACAAGTGTTATAGTCATGGAGATCAAAGTACTTATTGAACCTTGTAGATGTGGTTTATTTTGTGGTCAAATAAATGATTTGTGGACAAAGGATTGTTTTTGAACAATGATAAACCAACTACATACAAAGAAGTTATGATGGGCCCTGACTCCGTTAAAATGGCTATGCGCCATGAAATCCAAGATAGGTGAATACTTTTTGAAAGTAAATGGATCTATAAAATGGATGGACTTGGATGGAATATCTTTAAAGAAGCTTGACTTATCGAAAAGCAGTTTACGAAAAAGTTCAAAGAGTTGACTACGATAAGATTAGATCTTCCGTGGCAATGCTTATAGTCTATATGGATTATTCTAGTAATCGCTACATATTTATTTTATGAGATATGATAGTAGGATGGCAGAAATACATTCCTTACCAGAAGTGTGTATGAAGGATGTATACTAGATACAACCAAGAGTTTTGCTGGTCCGTGGAATACTAGATAGGTATACAAACTTCGATTGGATGAAGTGAGTATCACGGAGTTGGAATCTTCACCGGATGAAATAATCAAAGAGTTTTGATTTCATCAAAAACGATGAAGATGCTTGCATTTGCAAGAAATCAAGTGGGAGCGCTGAGACATATTTATAATACTTTGTGTAGATGACATATCGTTGATTATAAATAGTGTAATTATATAATTGATTTAAAAAGGTTTCATTGAGAATTAACATCAATGAAAGGATATGAATTGAAACATAATAAGTTTAAGTTTAAGTACATAGAATAGATATTGAAGTAGTTCAATATAGAAGTATTAAGAAGGTGTTCTTTTCATGTGAAGGTTTAACAAGACTTGAGTGTATTTGACACTCGATGAGTAAATACATGAGTGATTTAGAGAATAATATGTATAAAGTTGTCCATGTCTAAAGTGTTACGAGCATATACCAGAATGATTCATGTAATGATCATTGGACAACAGTAAGAATATCCCTGAGTGCTTTAGAAGAACCAAGGATATTGATGGCGTGTAACTCACACGTTCGTTGGGAACCCCAAGAGGAAGGTATGATGCGCACAGTAGCAAGTTTTCCTCAGAAAGAAACCAAGGTTTAATCGAACCAGGAGGAGCAAGAGCACGTTGAAGGTTGATGGTCGCAAATGTAATGCGGCAACACTGTGGATTCCTGCGCCAACGCGAACCTCGCACAACACAACCTCAAGTACTTTGTCCCAACGAAATAAGGTTGTCAATCTCACCGCTTGCCATAACAAAGGATTAAGCGTATCGAGTGGAAGATGATTGTTTGCAAGAAAATAGTAAAACACAATTGCAGAGATTGTATGCTATGTAAAGAATAGGACCGGGTCCAGTCCACTAGAGGTGTCTCTCCCATAAGATAAAAGCATGTTGGTGAACAAATTACAGTTGCAATTGACAAATAGAGAAAGGCATAACAATGCATATACATGATATGATAAATATAGTGAGATTTAATCCATTACGACAAAGTACATAGACCGCTATCCAACCGCATCTATGCCTAAAAAGTCCACCTTCAGGTTATCATCCGAACCCTATTCAGATTAAGTTGCTAAGCAACAGACAATACATTAAGTATATAATGTAATCAACAACTACATCCTTAGACATAGCATCAATGTTTTATCCCTAGTGGCAACAACACATCCTTAGAACCTACTGTCACGATCCCAGATTCAATGAAGGCATGAACCCACTATCGAGCATAAATACCCTCTCTTGGAGTTAAGAGCAAAAACTTGGCCGAGCCTCTACTAATAACGAGAGCATGCAAGATCATAAACAACACATAAACAATAGATTGATAATCACCATAATCATAGTACTCTCTATCCATCGGATCCCGACAAACACAACATATAGTATTACGTATAGATGATCTTGATCATGTTAGGCACTCACAAGATCCAACAATGAAGCACAACAAGGAGAAGACGACCATCTAGCTACGTTATGGACCCATGGTCCAGGGTGAACTACTCCACTCATCACTCCGGAGGCGACCATGGCGGTGTAGAGTCCTCCCGGAGATGAATCCCCTCTCCGAGGGTGCCGGAGGCGATCTCCCGAATCCCCCGAGATGGGATCGGCCGGAGTCTCGAAGGTTTTTCGATCGTGGCTCTCAGACTGGGTCGCACGCGAGGCTTTAAGTAGGCTGGTCAACGCGGGGGCCACACGAGGGCCCAGGGGGTAGGTCGGCGCGTGGCCCGGCCGCGCCGGCCTCCCTAGGCCGCCGTGGCCCCACTTCGTTATCTCTTCCTGGAAGCTTCGGCAAAATAGGACCCCGGGCGAAAGTTTCCAATTCCGAGAATATTTCTTTACTAGGATTTCGAAACCAAAAACAGAAGAAAGAACTGCCTTTCGCATCTTGTTAATAGGTTAGTTCCAAAATGCATAAATATGACATATAACGTGCATAAAACATGTAGGTATCATCAATAAAGTAGCATGGAACATAAGAAATTATCGATACGTTGGAGACGTATCAGCATCCCTGTTTAGTTCTGCTCGTCCCGAGCAGGTAAAACGATAACAAAGATAATTTCTCAAGTGACATGCCATCATAATCTTGATCATACTATTTGTAAACATATGTAATGAATGCAATCAAAACAAAGGTAATGACATGAGTAAACAAGTGAATCATAAAGCAAAGGCTTTTCATGAATAGTACTTCAAGACAAGCATCAATAAGTCTTGCATAAGAGTTAACTCATAAAGCAATAAATCAAGTAAAGGTGTTGAAGCAACACAAAGGAAGATTAAGTTTCAGCGGTTGCTTTCAACTTGTAACATGTATATCTCATGGATATTGTCAACATAAAGTAATATAACAAGTGCAATATGCAAGTATGTAGGAATCAATGCACAGTTCACACAAGTGTTTGCTTCTTAGGTAAGGAGATAGGTAAACTGACTCAACAATAAAAGTAAAAGAATGGTCCTTCAAAAGGAAAGCATCGATTGCTGTATTTGTGCTAGAGCTTTTATTTTGAAAACATGAAACAATTTTGTCAACCGTAGTAATAAAGCATATGAGTTATGTAAATTATATCTTACAAGTTGCAAGCCTCATGCATAGTATACTAATAGTGCCCGCACCTCGTCCTACTTAGCTTGGACTACCGGATCTTTGCATGCCATGTTTCAACCAAGTGTCACAAAGGGTACCTCCATGCCGCCAAAGGTCTAAGGAGAAAGCTCGCATTTTGGATTTCTCGCTTGATTATTCTCAACTTAGACATCCATACCGGGACAACATGGACAACAGATAATGGACTCCTCTTAAATGCATAAGCATGTAGCAACAATTATTATTCTCATATGAGATTGAGGATATATGTCCAAAACTGAAACTTCAACCATGGTTCATGGCTTTAGTTAGCGGCCCAATGTTCTCTAACAATTTTGCATGCTCCAACCACTAAAATGATAGATCCTTCAGACAAGACGGACATGCATAGCAGCTCACATGATATTCAACAATAGTTGATGGCGTCCCCAGAAGCATGGTTATCGCACAACAAGCAACTTAATAAAATATAAAGTGCATAAGTACATATTCAATACTACGATAGTTTTTAAGGCTATTTTGTCCCATGAGCTATATATTGCAAAGGTGAATGATGGAATTTTAAAGGTAGCACTCAAGCAATTTACTTTGGAATGGCGAGAAATACCATGTAGTAGGTAGGTATGGTGGACACAAATGGCATAGTAGTTGGCTCAAGGATTTTGGATGCATGAGAAGTATTCCTCTCGATACAAGGTTTAGGCTAGCAAGGTTATTTGAAGCAAACTCAAGGATGAACAAGTGCAGCAAAACTCACATAAAAGACATATTGTAAACATTATAAGACTCTACACCGTCTTCCTTGTTGTTCAAAACTCAATACTAGATATTATCTAGACCTTAGAGAGACCAAATATGCAAATCAAATTTTAGCAAGCTCTATGTATTTCTTCATTAATGGGTGCAAAGCATATGATGCAAGAGCTAAACATGAGCACAACAATTGCCAAGTATCACATTATCCAAGACATTTTAGAATTACTACATGTAGCATTTTCCAATTCCAACCATATAACAATTTAACGAAGAAGAAACTTCGCCTTGAACATTATGAGTAAAGCCTAAGGACACATGTGTCCATATGCAACAGCGAGAGCGTGTCTCTCTCCCACAAAGTGAATGCTAGGATCCATTTTATTCAAACAAAACAAAACGAAACAAACCGACGCTCCAAGTAAAGAACACAAGATGTGATTGAATAAAAATATAGTTTCAGGGGAGGAACCTGATGATTTTGTCGATGAAGAAGGGGATGCCTTGGCATCCCCAAGCTTAGACGCTGAGTCTTATTAAAATATGCAGGGGTGAACCACGGGGCATCCCCAAGCTTAGAGCTTTCACTCTTTGATCATAGTATATCATTCTCCTCTCTTGACCCTTGAAAACTTCCTTCACACCAAACTTCAAGCAAACTCATTAGAGGGTTAGTGCACAATTAATAATTCACACATTCAGAGGTGACACAATCATTATTTTCACTTCTGGACATTGCATAATGCTACTGGACATTAATGGATCAAAGAAATAAATCCAACATAGCAAAAGAGGCAATGCGAAATAAAAGGCAGAATCTGTCAAAAACAGAACAGTCCGTAAAGACGAATTTAAAGCTGGCACTAGACTTGCTCAAATGGAAAAACTCAAAACTAATGAAAGTTGCGTACATATCTGAGGATCACGTAAATTGGCAGATTTTTTCGAATTTTCTACAGAGAACTGTGCCCAGATTCGTGACAGACAGCAATGCTGTTTCTGCGCAGCGATCCCAAATATAACATCAACTTTGACATAGAAACTTTACTTGGCACAAAAACATGATAAGGAGAGGTTGCTACAGTAGTAAACAACTTCCAAGACTCAACAAAATAAAAAATTGCTGTAGGTAAAAACATGGGTTGTCTCATAAGCGCTTAACGCCTTTCAGCGCAGCAGAAGTGCAAATCAAGTAACATCGAGAGATGGAGCATTGACATCATTACCAGGGGTGTTGGGAGTTTTCTCAACCAAGCATATTATATTTGATATATAAGTTTTAGCGTCTCCCTTTTCATTAGTCTTAGGCTTGCTACTCTCATCGAACAAATTTTCAGAACAAGCCAAGCATAGTTATTTTCTAGTGCATCATTCATAGCTAGGAGTTTACATGGTATTGGTGCTTTGATCTCCCCACCATCATTAATATTATTAGTGTACCTTATTCTATCCATGTCCATTTTTTCAAGGAGACCAATAAAATTGGTATGAGAACCAGCATATTAAATTTAGCAAAAACCTTTCTAGCCTCTCTTGCTAGACCACCAAATTCTCTAAGAAGGGTTTCTAAAACAAAATCTTTCTTTTCCCCTTCTTCCATATCACCAAGTGTAAGAAACATGTGTTGGATTATAGGATTGAGATTAACAAATTTAGTTTCCAACATGCGAACTAAAGCAGCAGCAGCAATTTCATAGGTAGGTGCAAGTTCTACCAAGTGTCTATCTTCAAAATCTTCAGTAATACTAACATGATTGAAAAAATTCTTCTATATTATTTCTCCCAACTATGGACCCGCGTCCTCCGTATGTCTTTTGTGGTGAAATTAAAAGGAAACATGATGCAATAAGCAAAAAGTAGACTAGGCAAACAAAGTAAAGACGAGTAACTAATTTTTTTGTGTTTTTTATATGGAGAGCAAGACAGTAAATAAAGTAAAACTAGCAACTAATTTTTTTGTATTTTGTTTAGGTGCAGCAAACAAAGTAGTAAATAAAATAAAGCAAGACAAAACAAAGTAAAGAGATTGAGAAGTGGAGACTCCCCTTGCAGCGTGTCTTGGCAACGGCGCCAGAAAAAGAGCTTGATGGCGTGTAACTCACACGTTCGTTGGGAACCCCAAGAGGAAGGTATGATGCGCACAGCAGCAAGTTTTCCCTCAAAAAGAAACCAAGGTTTAATCGAACCAGGAGGAGCCAAGAAGCACGTTGAAGGTTGATGGTCGCGAAATGATGCGGCGCAACAACACCAGGGATTCCTGCGCCAACGCGGAACCTGCACAACACAACCCAAGTACTTTGTCCCAACGAAACATGGAGGTTGTCAATCTCACCGGCACAAAGGATTAAGCGTATCGAGTGGAAGATGATTGTTTGCAAGAAAATAGTAAAACACAATTGCAGTAGATTGTATGCTATGTAAAGAATAGGACCGGGGTCCACACTAGAGGTGTCTCTCCCATAAGATAAAAGCATGTTGGGTGAACAAATTACAATGGGCAATTGACAAATAGAGAAAGGCATAACAATGCATATACATGATATGATAAATATAGTGAGATTTAATCCGGCATTACGACAAAGTACATAGACCGCCATCCAACCGCATCTATGCCTAAAAGTCCACCTTCAGGTTATCATCCGAACCCCATTCAGTATTAAGTTGCTAAGCAACAGACAATTGCATTAAGTATGGTGCGTAATGTAATCAACAACTACATCCTTAGACATAGCATCAATGTTTTATCCCTAGTGGCAACAACACATCACAACCTTAGAACCCACTGTCACGATCCCATTCAATGAAGGCATGAACCCACTATCGAGCATAAATACCCCTCTTGGAGTTAAGAGCAAAACTTGGCCAGAGCCTCTACTAATAACGGAGAGCATGCAAGATCATAAACAACACATAAACAATAGATTGATAATCACCATAATCATAGTACTCTCTATCCATCGGATCCCGACAAACACAACATATAGTATTACAGATATGATCTTGATCATGTTAGGCAGCTCACAAGATCCAACAATGAAGCACAACAAGGAGAAGACGACCATCTAGCTACCGGCTATGGACCCATGGTCCAGGGGTGAACTACTCACTCATCACTCCTGAGGCGACCATGGCGGTGTAGAGTCCTCCTGGAGATGAATCTCCTCTGAGCAGCGGTCGAAGGCGATCTCCCGAATCCCTGGTATCGGGGCGGCGGCCTCTTGCAGGTTTTCCGTATCGTGGCTTGATACGCGTAGATGCACACGTCCGTTGGGAACCCCAAGTGGAAGGTATGATGCGTATAGAAGCAAGTTTCCTCAGCATGAAACCAAGGTTTAATCGAACCAAAGAGGAGCCAAGAAGCACGTTGAAGGTTGATGGTCGCAAATGTGATGCGGCGCAACACAGGATTCCGGCGCCAACGCGAACCCGCACAACACAACCAAACTTTGTCCCAACGAAACTGAGGTTGTCAATCTCACCGCTTGTCAGAATAAAGGATTAAACGTACGAGTGGAAGATGTTTGCAAAGAAAACAGTAAAACAAGTAGATTGTATGCTATGTAAAGAATAGGACCGGGGTCCACAGCTCACTAGAGGTGTCTCTCCCATAAGATAAAAGCATGTTGGGTGAACAAATTACAGTCGGGCAATTGACAAATAGAGAAAGGCATAACAATGCATATACATGATATGATAAATATAGTGAGATTTAATTGGGCATTACGACAAAGTACATAGACCGCCATCCAACTGCATCTATGCCTAAAAAGTCCACCTTCAGGTTATCATCCGAACCCCCTCCAGTATTAAGTTGCAAAGCAACAGACAATTGCATTAAGTATGGTGCGTAATGTAATCAACAACTACATCCTTAGACATAGCATCAATGTTTTATCCCTAGTGGCAACAAGACATCCACAACCTTAGAACTTTCTCACTGTCCCAGATTCAATGGAGGCATGAACCCACTATCGAGCATAAATACTCCCTCTTGGAGTTAAGAGTAAAACTTGGCCAGAGCCTCTACTAATAACGGAGAGCATGCAAGATCATAAACAACACATGAACAATAGATTGATAATCACCATAATCATAGTACTCTCTATCCATCGGATCCCGACAAACACAACATATAGAATTACATATAGATGATCTTGATCATGTTAGGCAGCTCACAAGATCTAACAATGAAGCACAACAAGGAGAAGACGACCATCTAGCTACTGCTATGGACCCATGGTCCAGGGGTGAACTACTCACTCATCAATCCAGGCGACCATGGCGGTGTAGAGTCCTCCGGGAGATGAATCCCTCTCCGTGTGCCGGAGGCGATCTCCGTAATCCCCCGAGATGAGATTTCCTGCGGCGGCGTCTCCGTAAGGTTTTCCGCATCGTGGCCTCTCTGACTGGGCCGCGACGGAAGCTTTAAGTAGGCGGAGGGTCAACGCGGGGGCCACACGAGGGCCCAGGGGATAGGTCGGCGCGGCCAGGGCTTGCCCGCGCCGCCTCCCTCCCGGCCGCCTCGTGCCCCACTTCGTTAGGTCTTCGCCTTCCGGAAGCTTCGGCAAAATAGGACCCCGGGCGAAAGTTTCGTCCAATTCCGAGAATATTTCTTTACTAGGATTTCTGAAACCAAAAACAGCAGAAAAAGAACTGGCTCTTCGGCATCTTGTTAATAGGTTAGTTCCGTAAATGCATAAATATGACATATAATGTGCATAAAACATGTAGGTATCATCAATAAAGTAGCATGGAACATAAGAAATTATCGATACGTTGGAGACGTATCAGCATCCCCAAGCTTAGTTCTGCTCGTCCCGAGCAGGTAAAACGATAACAAAGATAATTTCTCAAGTGACATGCCATCATAATCTTGATCATACTATTTGTAAACATATGTAATGAATGCATCGATCAAAGCAAAGGTAATGACATGAGTAAACAACTGAATCATAAAGCAAAGACTTTTCATGAATAGTACTTCAAGACAAGCATCAATAAGTCTTGCATAAGAGTTAACTCATAAAGCAATAAATCAAAGTAAAGGTGTTGAAGCAACACATAGAAGATTAAGTTTCAGCGGTTGCTTTCAACTTATAACATGTATATCTCATGGATATTGTCAACATAAAGTAATATAACAAGTGCAATATGCAAGTATGTAGGAATCAATGCACAGTTCACACAAGTGTTTGCTTCTTGAGGTGGAGGGAGATAGGTAAACTGACTCAACAATAAAAGTAAAAGAAAGGTCCTTCAAAGAGGAAAGCATCGTTTGCTGTATTTGTGCTAGAGCTTTTATTTTGAAAACATGAAACAATTTTGTCAACGGTAGTAATAAAGCATATGAGTTATGAAAATTATATCTTACAAGTTGCAAGCCTCACGCATAGTATACTAATAGTGCCCGCACCTCGTCCTACTTAACTTGGACTACCTGATCTTCGCATGCCATGTTTCAACCAAGTGTCACAAAGGGGTACCTCCATGCCGCCTGTACAAAGGTCTAAGGAGAATGCTCGCATTTCGGATTTCTCGCTTTTGATTATTCTCAACTTAGACATCCATACCGGGACAACATGGACAACAGATAATGGACTCTCTTAAATGCATAAGCATGTAGCAAAGTTATTATTCTCATATGAGATTGAGGATATATGTCCAAAACTGAAACTTCCACCATGGTTCATGGCTTTAGTTAGCGGCCCAATGTTCTTCTCTAACAATTTTGCATGCTCCAACCACCAAAATGATAGACCTTCGATAAGACGGACATGCATAGCAACTCACATGATATTCAACAATAGTTGATGGCGTTCCCCAGAAGCATGGTTATCGCACAACAGGCAACTTAATAAAATATAAAGTGCATAAGAACATATTCAATACTACGATAGTTTTTAAGGCTATTTTGTCCCATGAGCTATATATTGCAAAGGTGGATGATGGAATTTTAGAGGTAGCACTCAAGCAATTTACTTTGGAATGGCGGAGAAATACCATGTAGTAGGTAGGTATGGTGGACACAAATGGCATAGTAGTTGGCTCAAGGATTTTGATGCATGAGAAGTATTCCCTCTCGATACAAGGTTTAGGCTAGCAAGGTTATTTGAAGCAAACTCAAGGATGAACAAGTGCAGCAAAACTCACATAAAAGACATATTGTAAACATTATAAGGCTCTACACACGTCTTCCTTGTTGTTCAAAACTCAATACTAGATATTATCTAGACCTTAGAGAAACCAAATATGCAAATCAAATTTTAGCAAGCTCTATGTATTTCTTCATTAATGGGTGCAAAGCATATGATGCGAGAGCTTAAACATTAGCACAACAATTGCCAAGTATCACATTATCCAAGACATTTTAGAATTACTACATGTAGCATTTTCCAATTCCAACCATATAACAATTTAACGAAGAAGAAACTTCGCCTTGAACATTATGAGTAAAGCCTAAGGACACATGTGTCCATATGCAACAGCGGAGCGTGTCTCTCTCCCACAAAGTGAATGCTAGGATCCATCTTTAAACAAAAACAAAAACGAAACAAACCGACGCTCCAAGCAAAGAATACAAGATGTGATTGAATAAAAATATAGTTTCAGGGAGGAACCTGATGATGTTGTCGATGAAGAAGGGGATGCCTTGGGCATCCCCAAGCTAGACGCTTGAGTCTTCTTAAAATATGCAGATGAACCACTGGGCATCCCCAAGCTTAGAGCTTTCACTCCTCTTGATCATAGTATATCATACTCCTCTCTTGATCCTGAAAACTTCCTTCACACCAAACTTCAAGCAAACTCATTAGAGGGTTAGTGCACAATTAATAATTCACTCATTCAGAGGTGACACAATCATTATTTTCACTTTGGACATTGCATAATGCTACTGGACATTAGTGGATCAAAGAAATAAATCCAACATAGCAAAAGAGGCAATGCGTAAATAAAAGGCAGAATCTGTCAAAAACAGAACAGTCCGTAAAGACGAATTTAGAAATGGCACCAGACTTGCTCAAATGGAAAAACTCAAAACTAATGAAAGTTGCATATCTGAGGATCACGCTCGTAAATTGGCAGATTTTTTCGAATTTTCTACAGAGAATTGTGCCCAGATTCGTGACAGACAGCAATGCTGTTTCTGCAGCAATCCCAAATATAACATCAACTTTGACATAGAAACTTTACTTGGCACAAAAACATGATAAGGAGAGGTTGCTACAGTAGTAAACAACTTCCAAGACTCAATAAAAAAACAAAAATTGCTGTAGGTAAAAACATGGGTTGTCTCCCATAAGCGCTTTTTTTAACGCCTTTCAGCTAGGCGCAGAAAGTGCAAATCAAGTAACATCGAGAGTAGAAGCATCAACATCATAGCTTGTTCTAATAATAGAATCAAAAGGCAACTTCATTCTCTAGGGAAGTGTTCCATACCTTTCTTGAGAGGAAATTGATATTTAATATTACCTTCCTCATATCAATAACAGACAATTCCAAGAAAAGGTCTTCCCAACACAATTGGACAAGATGCATTGCATTCAATATCCAAGACAACAAAATCAACGGGACAAGGTTATTGTTAACCGTAATATGCACATTATCAATCCTCCCCAAAGGTTTCTTTTTAACATTATCGGCAAGATTAACATCCAAATAACACTTCTTCAATGGTGGCAAGTCAAGCATATCATAAATCTTTTTAGGCATAACAGAAATACTTGCACCAAGATCACATAAGGCATTACATTCAAAGTCATTGAATTTCATTTTAATGATGGGCTCCCAACCATCTTCTAACTTTCTAGGAATAGAAGTTTCAAGTTTTAGTTTCTCTTCTCTAGCTTTTATGAGAGCATTTGTAATATGTTTTGTAAAGGCTAAATTTATAGCACTAGCATTAGGACTTTTAGCAAGTTTTTGTAAGAACTTTATAACTTCAGAGATGTGGCAATCATCAAAAATCTAAATCATTATGAGCTACAGCAATGGGATCATTGTTCCCAAGGTTGGAAAAAATTTCAGCAGTTTTATCACAAGCAGTTTCAGCTTTAGCAATTTCAGGCAGTTTTGTACGCTTTGCACTAGGAGTAGAAACATTGCCAACACCAATTATTTTACCATTGATAGTAGGAGGTGCAGCAACATGTGGAGAATTAGCATTACTAGTGGTGGTAATAGTCCAAACTTTAGCTACATTATTCTCTTTAGCTAGTTTTTCATTTCAGCCATTAATCTTATATTCTCATTAATTCTAACTTGGATGGCATTTGCTGTAGTAGTAATCTTATTATCAATATCATTATTAGGCATAACTTTCAATTTTAAAAGATTTACATCAGAGGCAAGCCTATCAACTCTAGAAGCGATAGTATCAATTTTATCAAGCTTTTCTCAACAGATTTGTTAAAAGCAGTTTGTGTACTAATAAATTCTTTAAGCATGGCTTCAAGACCAGAGGGTACACTCCTATTATTATTGTAAGAATTCCCATAAGAATTACCATAACCATTACCATTAGCAGAAGGATATGGCCTATAGTTATTACCACAGTTGTTCCTATAAGCATTGTTGTTGAAATTATTATTTTTAATGAAATTCACATCAACATTTTCTTCTTGAGCAACCAATGAAGCTAAAGGAACATTATTTGGATCAACATTAGATCTACCATTCACAAGCATAGACATAATCACATCAATCTTATCACTCAAGGAAGAGGTTTCTTCAACAGAATTTACCTTCTTACCTTGTGGAGCTCTTTCCGTGTGCCATTCGAGTAATTCACCATCATATCATCAAGAAGTTTTGTAGCCCCCAATGTGATGGACATAAAGGTACTCCAGAGCTGAATCCAATAAATTCGCTGAAGAAAAATTTAGTCCTCATAGAAGGTTTGGATAATCATCCAAGTAGTCAGTCCATGGGTTGGGCAATTCTTTACCAAAGTTTTCATTCTCTCCCAAGCTTGAGCAACATGTTCAATATCTAATTGTTTAAAATTCATTATGCTACTTCTATAATTTTAGCGGAGGATAATATCTACCAACAAAAGCATCCTTGCATTTAGTCCATGAATCAATACTATTCTTAGGCAAAGATAGCAACCAATCTTTAGCTCTTCCTCTTAATGAGAAAGGAAACACTTTCAATTTAATAATATCACCATCTACATCTTTATACTTTTGCATTTCACAAAGTTCAACAAAATTATTGAGATGGGCAACAACATCATCAGAACTAACACCAGAAAATTGTTCTCATGACAAGATTTAGTAAAGCAGGTTTAATTTCAAAGAATTCTGCTGTAGTAGCAGGTGGAGCAATAGGTGTGCATAGGAAATCATTATTATTTGCATTTGTGAAGTCACACAATTTAGTATTTTCATGGTTGGCCATTTTAGCAACAGTAAATAAAACAAACTAGATAAAGTAAATGCAAGTAACTAATTTTTTTGTGTTTTTATAGAGAGCAAGACAATAAATAAAGTAAAACTAGCAACTAATTTTTTTGTGTTTTGATTTAGTGCAGCAAACAAAGTAGTAAATAAAATAAAGCAAGACAAAAACAAAGTAAAGAGATTGAGAAGTGGAGACTCCCTTTGCAGCGTGTCTTGATCTCCCCGGCAACGGCGCTTGAAATTTAGCTTGATACGCGTAGATGCACACGTCCGTTGGGAACCCCAAGTGGAAGGTATGATGCGTATAGAAGCAAGTTTCTCTAAGAAAACCAAGGTTTAATCGAACCAGAGGAGCCAAGAAGCACGTTGAAGGTTGATGGTCGCAAATGTGATGCGGCGCAACACTGGGATTCCGCGCCAACGCGAACCCGCACAACACAACCCAAGTACTTTGTCCCAACGAAACAAGGAGGTTGTCAATCTCACCGTCTTGCTGTAACAAAGGATTAAACGTACGAGTGGAAGATGTTTGCAAAGAAAACAGGAAACAAGTAGATTGTATGCTATGTAAAGAATAGGACCGGGGTCCACAGTTCACTAGAGGTGTCTCTCCCATAAGATAAAAGCATGTTGGGTGAACAAATTACAGTGGCAATTGACAAATAGAGAAAGGCATAACAATGCATATACATGATATGATAAATATAGTGAGATTTAATTGGGCATTACGACAAAGTACATAGACCGCCATCCAACCGCATCTATGCCTAAAAAGTCCACCTTCAGGTTATCATCCGAACCCCTCCGCATTAAGTTGCAAAGCAACGACAATTGCATTAAGTATGGTGCGTAATGTAATCAACAACTACATCCTTAGACATAGCATCAATGTTTTATCCCTAGTGGCAACAAGACATCCACAACCTTAGAACTTTCTGTCACTGTCCCACATTCAATGGAGGCATGAACCCACTATCGAGCATAAATACTCCCTCTTGGAGTTAAGAGTAAAAACTTGGCCAGAGCCTCTACTAATAACGGAGAGCATGCAAGATCATAAACAACACATGAACAATAGATTGATAATCACCATAATCATAGTACTCTCTATCCATCGGATCCCGACAAACACAACATATAGAATTACATATAGATGATCTTGATCATGTTAGGCAGCTCACAAGATCTAACAATGAAGCACAACAAGGAGAAGACGACCATCTAGCTACTGCTATGGACCCATGGTCCAGGGGTGAACTACTCACTCATCACTCCGGAGGCGACCATGGCGGTGTAGAGTCCTCCGGAGATGAATCCCCTCTCCGGCAGGGTGCCGGAGGCGATCTCCGTAATCCCCGAGATGGGATTGCGGCGGCGCGTCTCGTAAGGTTTTCCGTATCGTGGCTCTCGGTACTGGGGGTTGCGACCAGGCTTTAAGTAGGCGGAGGGTCAACGCGGGGGCCACACGAGGGCCCAGGGGATAGGGCGGCGCAGGGCTTGGCCCGCGCCGGCCTCCCTCCTGGCCGCCTCGTGGCCCCACTTCGTTAGGGTCTTCGGTCTTCCGGAAGCTTCGTGCAAAAATAGGACCCCGGGCGAAAGTTTCGTCCAATTCCGAGAATATTTCTTTACTAGGATTTCTGAAACCAAAAAGAAACAACAGCAACTGGCTCTTCGGCATCTTGTTAATAGGTTAGTTCCAGAAATGCATAAATATGACATATAATGTGCATAAAACATGTAGGTATCATCAATAAAGTAGCATGGAACATAAGAAATTATCGATACGTTGGAGACGTATCATGGCTCTCAGATCGGGGTTTCGCGACTGAGGCTTTAAGTAGGCGGAAGGTCAACGCGGGGGCCACACGAGGGGCCCATGGGGTAGGTCGGCGCGGCCAGTGGCCTGGGCCGCGCCGCCTCCCCTCGGCCGCCTCGTGGCCCCACTTCGTTATCTCTTCGGTCTTCCGGAAGCTTCGTGCAAAAATAGACCCTGGGCGAAAGTTTCGTTCAATTCCGAGAATATTTCTTTACTAGGATTTCTGAAACCAAAAACAGAAAAACAGCAACGGCTCTTCGCATCTTGTTAATAGGTTAGTTCCAGAAAATGCATAAATATGACATATAACGTGCATAAAACATGTAGGTATCATCAATAAAGTAGCATGGAACATAAGAAATTATCGATACGTTGGAGACGTATCAGATATATATATAGTTTTTATATGGGATAGTGACAAACAAATCGCTGTAAGGTGTTGCACCGATATTAGTTTGGTCACATATAAAAATAAAATTTCAATCTCAATTAGGCTAAGTGTTGTTTATAAGGTAGCACAATGAGCTAGAAGAAGTCTATGCTAGATTTAGATCAGTTCTAAATATTGTGACGGATTCTACAAACGAAGGCAGAGTATGTCATTGTTTTGACAATGACTGAGGATGTTAAGTCAAGGAGTTCTTTGAGAACTTGGTGTAGTTCCGACAAAGTCGAACTTGAAGCAATATTGTGTGTGACAATATTAGTGACTTATTTCAGACCGCGGAATTAAGGTTCCACCAGAGGACTAAGCATATACAATTAATGCCGACTCATTTGGAAATGGGTGATGCGTTGAGACGCAAATTAATTGCAAAATACATACGCTTCTCGAGCATGTCAGATCCGTTGACTAAAACCTCTCCCGTGAGCAAAACATGATAAGCACCAAGGCCAAGGTGTTATATCTTTACAAATGTAAACTAGATTATTGACTCTAGTGCAAGTGGGAGACTGTTGGAGATATGCCCAAGAGGCAATAATAAAATGGTTATTATAATATATCTTTGTGTTTATGATAATGTTTGCATACCATGCTATAATTGTATTAACTGAAACATTGATACATGTGTGTTATGTAAACAACAAGGAGTCCCTAGTAAGCCTCTTGTATAACTAGCTTGTTGATTAATGGATGATCATGGTTTCGTGATCATGAACATTGGATGTTATTAATAACAAGGTTATGTCATTAGGTGAATGATATAATGGACACACACCCAAATGAGCGTAGCATAAGATCAAGTCATTAAGTTCAATTTGCTATAAGCTTTCGATACATAGTTGCCTAAGTCCTTCGACCATGAGATCATGTAAATCACTTACACCGGAAGGGTACTTTGATTACATCAAACGCCATTGCGTAAATGGGTGGCTATAAAGTGGGATTAAGTATTTGGAAAGTGTGAGTTGAGGCATATGGATCAATAGTGGGATTTATCCATCCCGATGACGGATAGATATACTCCGGGCCCTCTCGGGAATGTCATCCGATTAGCTTGCAAGCATATGAATGGTTCATAAGAGATCACATACCACGACGAGTAAAGAGTACTTGTCGGTAACGAGGTTGAACAAGGTATGGAGATACCGGTGATCAAACCTCGGACAAGTAAAATATTGCGAGACAAAGGGAATTGGCAATGGTTCAATCGATCATCTAAGTCATCGTTGAATATGGGGAGCCATTATGGATCTCCAGATCCCGCTATTGGTAATTGCTCGAGAGGAGTCTCGACCATGTCCGCATAGTTCGCGAACCGTAGGGTGACGCGCTTTTGATGTCGCATAAGTAGATTCGAATATGAGTTGGAGTCCGAAGTTTTTGTTCGGAGTCTCGATGGGATCCAGGACATCACGAGGAGGTCCGGAATTGTCCGGAGAATAAGATTCATATATGGGAAGTCAATTTCCGGGGTTCGGGAAAAAGTCCGGTGTTTCACCGGAGCTTAGAAGGTTCTAGAGGGCCACCACCCACCACCAGAGGCCACATAGGCGCCACATGGCATAGTGGGTCCTACCCACCATGACATGTGGGCCTAGGCCGGCCCCCTTAGAGATAAGATCTATCTCTAGTTTAAATGGTTTAAATCTAGAGATAAGATCTATCTCCTAAAATAAATGGTTTAAATTAGGAGATAAAGGGGAAAACTTGGGGGAGGAGTTTGCCCCCATGTGCCGGCCAAGGGTAGGTGGGCCCTAGGGAAAGCCTGGCCGACCCCCACCTATATAAAGAGGGAGGGGTGGCGCCAAGGCATCCCATCCAAACCCCGGCCGCCCTCTCTTCTTCCTCCTCCATATGCGCAGCTTAGGCTGGCCCTGCAGCTTTCTTCTCCACCACCACCACCACGCCGTCGTGCTGCTGGGATTCCGTGGAGATCTACCACACCTCCGCTGCCCGCCGGAACGGGGAGATGAAGGGCTTCATCGACACCGCACGCGCGACCGAGTACTAAGTGCCGCCGGATTGCAAGACGGGATGATCGTCTACCCAACAACGAGATCTGATCTCGTAGGATTTGGAAATCTTCAAGGGTTAGTATCTTATCAATCTCGTTGCTTCGATCTTGTAGATTAGATCTTGGGTGTTCCATAGATTAGATCTTGGTTTTATTCGTTTTGCGGTAGGAAAATTTTTATTTTCTATGCAACGAACCCCATCACCTTCCTGATCTAGCGCCATGGCCGGCTCTTCCTCACCCGCACGGTCGGCGAGGCTCGCGGCGGCGACGGTGGCAGTGGCGGCGGCTACTGGCCGCGGATGATCGTCTTCTTCCTCTGCGTCGATGACTTTGGTTGTGGTAAGCTTCTGCAAAACCTAGTCTTAGATCTAGATCTTGTGGGTACACAGGGGTGGTCTAAACGAATCCATTGTAGGACATTTCTTCGTCCCCGGTCGAGGTTGTGGAGGTTGTCCAGGTTGCATCTGACTCTACCACTGGGACGCTGGTGCTGCATGAATCTTCGCCAGGGTCCCCTGCTTCCCCGACCTCGGTGCTGCGTCTGGCTCCTCTGACTGTAAGGCCGCTCTTACTTTTCTCGCTCTTCATTGATGTGGTAGTGCTTAAGGATGTGGATGTGGTACTGGTAGTTCATTGATGTGGTAGGTAGTTCATTGATGTGGTAGTGCTTAAGGATGTGGTACTCGTAGTTCATTGATGTGGTAGTGGTAGTTCATTGATCTGCTAGTGTTTGTCATGTAGGCGATCATACCATTGGGATCCCCTGATCTTTCTGCTCCTACTGTCAATGCCGAGCAATGTCTGATTTCAAGCAAACCAGCCATGGTTTGGAAACCTGAGCTTTCAGAGTTTGTGCTCAACCGGTTGGTTTAGCTCGTCCTTAGCGGCGTCTGTTTGAACATGAGATTCAAAGACTAGCAGATGAAGAAGGTAGCTGCTGATGTTCTTGCATACGCTGGTATACATGTGACCAATCTTCAGCTCTACAACCACATCAGAAACTGGAGGACCAAGTGGAGCTTCATACTGAAAATGAAAACAGATTGCATTCTGGACTGGAGCGAATATGGTTGCTGCTTCTATGTTATTGATGAAGATACGGCGGATGAGTACATTCAGGTAGTAATCCTCATTCAGTTCCTTCAGATATCTATATGTGAATTCGTCCGCACTAACAGTTGTTCCTTGTGGATTGCAGCGCTACCCGAGGCATCGCCCTTACGTTGGACCCCGATAACGAACTATGCTCAGATGAAGACGATCTTCACGCCTTGGTTTGTCTGCAGGGCGCAGCTGTTCCAACCTAACTTGCTGGTCAGGGGTACCGACTTCATTACAAACAATGAAGAACAGTATACCGAGTATCGTAAGCTGCAGCCACCGGAGAGGAGGAGCTGGCTTAGGACCTGGCTTCGCAAGCAGTTTCCTGCTTAGTGCTTCTGCATCCTTGGTCATGATCTGCTCATTTTGGGAGGTGGTCTCGTATCCCTCCATTAGGTAGGACTTGCTTGAACCTGATCCCTGGTCTGTAATGATGAACTTGTTCGAGGTGGTATATACTAACCCCTCGTGTGATGAACCTGCGATGCATCATGAAATATAGCAGCTTCGCTCGTGATGCATCGCTCACTAAGTAGTTGTTTTGTATTACCAACACCTTTTATGATGAACTGAATCTGATGTGTGTTGTAATTGAGTTATTAGCACTGCTGGGTAACCTCACCACTCTAAGGGGAGGGGTTACCACAGCTCACGGCTATCTGCAACCAAACAGCGTGTGGGCTGCACAAGCAGGGAAGAAAGTAGTCTGTGCAGACACCCAAACAATGGGGCCTGTCTTCCCTCTCCGGCTCAGAAAAGGCCGTCCAGGCTACCAACCGACCCGCGTTTCATGGCCCATGGTCCGTTCGCGACGCGCAGTGAGACCCATCTTGTTGGCGCAGTGGTGCAGGAAATCAATGCAGGCTACCAAACGCGCACTTGGTGTGCCACTCTTGCGCACCAAGATGTGGTGCGTCACTGATAAGTGGGGACCATAATCCTCACGCCAGGTGGATCGCCTTTTCAGTTTTAGAAAATAAAAGAAAATGATACGAATTTCAAATTTTACAATCCTTTGGAAGGTCCATATGTTACCTAATCTAGTTGTTAGGAAAAATAAGAAACATGAATTTCGATATATTTTACAAAAATGGCATCATGTTTTGGTAAAACGGTTCTGAATTTTGCATACGTCATGGGATGAAGAAAAACTTTATATGAAAAAATATCTACAGAAAAAATTACATCCACTCGTTATATAATGTCACATATGTTGTAGTGATCCGATTTCAACCTCCTGCGGCTCTTTACCGATTTTTCCAAAGGCAACCAGCTTGCCCAAAGTCAAAACTACATCTATGCAAAGGCAACCTTCCCATGATAAAGAGTCTACCAAGTCTCAGCTCATGTTTGCCATATCCATAGCCTTGTCAAAAGCATTTTGTAAGGAGCAACCTGCTCCTGCCTCATAGACATTTTTTATTAATAAAAAACTAGATCGCAAACATCCATGAAGGAAGACTGTGAGGCTGGGTCGTGATAGGACTCAATCACACACACCATGCCATCTATATTTTCAAGAATACTCCTTGTAAGGTGTATTAATTATATAGAAGAAAGGCCTCCATGTCTGGCACAATGCCAAGAATTGCTACAGCTCAACTCAACATCACACTATACACACCTTACCATACAAACCCATAGCAAACGGCGATGAAGGCTTGCATTGCACCGTCACCACCAAGACTGATGAGAGGGCAGGCATAGAGCCCCAAGACCACGCCACGTCTGAAGATGGAGACATCGGAGGAACAACACCAACTCTAGGAAGGCACGGACCGACCTACTGCACACTCATAATAAGCGCCTAGGGGGAGTCGCGGGTGAATGTCCGGACGTGACCAAATCGAATGAATGCGTCAACGAAGATGCGCCAACCACGATGCACATTGCACCCCGGAAGCCCAAGGTCTGAGCAGCTACAAACACCGACTCCATACATCATTAGGGGGACTTCAAGAGTGACATAGATAGCGCCTTCAAGAAGGGAGCTAGCAATACTGAGGTGCCACCCCGGTCTAATCCGACCAGCCAGATCTAGGGTTTCCTCGGGTGCTAAAAACGGGGAAGAACACAGTCATGAAGACGCCTCCAAGAAGGAAGACAACGCCAGTTAGGCATCGTTGTCGCTAGCTAAAAAAGGGGAATTTCTCCCCATTCTAACAGTCGAACCCCAAAATCCAACTTCTTGATTTACAGGTCTTTTTTTGCAAAAGGACTTGCAAGTATATATCATAAATTAAGATTGAATTCCCTACTATGTTGGACCAGAACTTGTTTCTGCATCAATTGCTTGTACAAAACTGAATTGGTTGGTTTTGCGTAAAAAAAAGAACTGAGTTGGTTCACTATTGAATTGCCGTTGCATATCTTCACCCTGACGCCTGTTTGGGTGCTGAGGATGATATAATCGAATTAGAGTTGTTTAGTGTGTGAGGTTTTCAGGTGCTTTTTCATGTGTCAATTCAAATTTCCTGCGATATTTTTGAAAAGTGAGATGACATCTACACATGCACAATCAGAAATAACATGCAGTCAATAACATATAGGTGGTTGGTACATGTATGTGTATAGCTATGGTTATTGAGAAAGGTCTACATTGTCCAACAAAAATATGGGGGGAGAGAGAGATGCACAGTGAAGTTGCGGAGAGAGGGAGGGGGCGAGGGAGTGGTGTGGAAAGTCTGTTGAGCAATAATTTGGGATTTGTTTTACGAAATTTATTGTTTCTTCAAATTAACTTGGTTTTTCAAAAACTTGTGGATTTACTCAGAATGGATAACCCCATCTAATAATAAAAATGAAAAAAATGTAAGAAGAGGCCCCAGATGGCCCACGCCACCCGAGAATCGCCGTTATTGCTCGCCATGCGCACGAGAAGAGGGGCCGGAGGGCCTTCGACCTCCGGGAACAATGAAGAGTGGGATCAGGTGGCGTCGTAGCATGACAGCGTCGACGGGCGGCCGGAAGGAGGAGAGGCGCGATGAGGGGGTCGAGGAGGGACGAGATGGAGGCGGCATTTGCCGCCCATTCCTGCTCGCCACGCGCACGAGAAGATGCGCCGGAGGGTCTTCGACCTCCGGGATGAACATAGAGAGCATACGGGATGACATCGATATGGCTGGGAGCTTGACTTGTGATACGCGCAGAGGGCATGGTGTAGGTGGCTAATGACTGGGAGCGCCCATGACAATGGCGGCGGCCGTAGGTTGCTCTCCTCATGGCGATGCAAGAAATGAAGAGCAGGTAGAGAGGAATTAGCTCAAGGTCAACCATATCTCTCGATCTGGTAGCCTCTGACTAAACTACAACTGCAAAGCCAACCTCTTGGAGCAACTATCAGCTGAAAGTTTGGATCCCTTCACTCATATTTGCTTCTTTGCCCTCTAGAAATTTATTGCAGACGCTCATGCTGTCATAACCAAGTACTGTTGAACTTCATGTTGGTATGGAACCATTCTCTCAAATCTAAGTCTCAACTATGAACGACAGTTGGAGTATTATTTATGTGTAATACCTGCAATGTCTAGGTTGTTCCCCTTCAACAAATGTCTCTTTGGCAATATAAATATAGAAGTGAGGAGGAAGGAGCACATGTTTTCATCAAGTGCATGGAGGTTAAGCGAAAGCATGGACTGGAGCACGTTCGACATAAACGAGATCGCCTTGACAGATGCTGATATGGCACTACATATCGTATGAAAAATATCGGAGCAATTGAGGATTCAACTGCTGCTTGCTGGAGTAACCCGAATAGTATCAGAGATATTTCTTTCCCGGTTGAAAATGTTGCTCACAAGGCTTGATGCTATTCTATATATGTATATTGAGAAATGAAATTTGAGACCCGTGACAACGCACGGGCATTTGTACTAGTCTATAATAATAAGGTAAAGTCACGTTGTATGCACGGAATACTTATGATCTTTTGGCCCAAAAATGGCACGGAATACTTATGATCCAGCAAAAGGAATAGAATATGTCACGAGATTTCTATGTTTGACATTCGAAAGAAAAACACTCCGAAACACAAAGCGTTGTGCAAGAAGTCGTCACTGTCTGGAAGATCTCTCTCCTCCTAAATCCATTTTCCAAACAGACTCGCATACCCCAAGTCCATAAGGACGTGGATGGGGTGAGCCAGCGTGAAGTCTGCGATCCCTTTCTGAACAAAAGAAAAGGAATCACCACTCACCAGGTCACGTTAGAGCATCTCCACTCGTCCCCCGAACAGGCCCCGGCGAGCGTTTTTTACATCCGGACGGCGTAAATCGGCCCAGTCGCGTCCCCGGTTCCTCGTTGTCCGAATTGGGCCTAGTTTCATCCGGCGATCCCACGCCATCCCCGCCCCCGGGAGCGCTCGGACTCCGGACGAAACGAAAGCGCGGAAATACCGAGGAACCTTCCCGCGTCCGGTGGCCCCAACTTGTCGGCGAGAGAAACCGATCGTCGTCCTCATCGCATCGTCTTCCCGCTGTGCCGCCGGTCTGCATTCCGCGCGCGAGTTAATGTCGTCGTCTTCCGCGCACGCATCGTCTTCCGCGCGCACTCCACGCGGTCAAAGGCTGCCGCCGGTCAGCTCGCCGCGGACGCGTCGCACTCCACGCCGCATTAATCCCCCGTGCCAGCCGCACCTATATACGCCGCTCCGCTCGCCGAGGTACCCCGTGATCCACTCTCCCTCCAGTCTCCCTCTAGTCTCCGTCCACTCTCCCTCACTCTCCGAAGATGGCATTCTCCGACGACGACGGCGCAGCCAACAACGGCTTCCCCCGCCGCTCGCTCCACGCGTGGGAGGGGCACCTCCTCCACCAGACGGGGTACCCCTGCCCGCCGGACACGAGGCCGCCCGGCGGTGGGTGGCGGCTGAGCCGTGGCGGCGTGCCATTCCCGCCGCCGCCTCGGGGCGACCTCCTCGACATCGAGATCGAGGAGGCGCGGATGAAAATGACGGACGAGGAACGCGCCGAGCCACGCCACCACCCCGACAACTACACGGCGTGGAACTCGTATTTCCTGCGCCGGTGGGAGCGGGAGCTCGCCGCGCACGACGGCCCGCCGCCTCCGCGCGCAACAACTCGGCGGGCCGCAAACGTTGGTGGAGCGCGCCGGCCGGAGCCTCGAGGCCGTCATCGAGCACATCCAAGGCGGCAACTTCCCGGTGCTGACGATGCCCGCTCCATCGAGGGCATCGGCGAGCCGCCGGGGAAACGTCCGGCAGCCACGGCGCATGGCTGCCAGGTCGCCGGATCGGCGCCGAGGTCATCCTTGGCGCCGGTGAAGAGGGAGGAGGCGACGCCGCCTCGACGCGCGGCGCGGAAGAGGGAGCGGCGTCTCCGCCGCCGACCGAGGGCGCAGCGGCGCCTCGTCATCCGCGACCAGCCTTCCGCGCCCGCGCCGCAGCGGCCGGAAGAGGACGAAGAAAGAGGCCGCCGCACTCCAGCTCGCCGAGGAGGAGGCGGCGCGGAGGACGCCGCGATGGCGGAGGCGATCGCCAGGTCGTTGAAGGACCTGGAGGAGGAGAAGCGCAAGGACGACGCCGCGCTGGAATGGGCCAGGCGCCGCACACCAACGCGCCGCCCGCGCCGCCCGCGGCGCCACAACCGCCAACGACGATGCCGCGCGCTTCCGCCGTCCCGCGACACCTCCTTCCGGCGTCGTTGTCCCCGTCGTCGACCTCGAGTCCTCCGACGACGACATGTACAAGCCATCCCCGGGGTGGTGGGGAGACGCCGGCCAGGGCAGCAGCAGCCAGGGCGACGACGGCTCCGACGACGACGACGGCGACTACACGGTGTTCTACCGCCATTTAGGCATGTAGATCGCCGTGTTTTAGAATTAGCATTTGAATTCCCCTAGCCGAATTCGAAATATAGTCGAATTCGGCCTCTATGTATGAACTCCGCCCGTTATATGATAAATATCATTAAATTTAGTCTATATTCACCCGTTTTTAGCCGTAGTTTGTCAAGTTTCCGTTTTTCAAATTCGCCTCGTCGACTTCGCCTGGGCACGCGGCTGGGAAACTACTACTCCCCACGCCAAATCTTCCTCCAATCCGGACGAAAAATTCGCCGGATTTGGGCGTGGGGAGCGCCAACGAGTGGGGATGCTCTTATCTCGGTTTTACTCTTTCTCTGCCAGCACTCTATCCAAACACAGCAAGCGTCAGGTATTCCCCGGAACCGGCAAGCTCACGCAAAGGCACAACCGAACTGGAAGGTTTGGAACCGAAGGACCCGTGGCGCCCGTGATCCTCGGACCTGCGGACAGGCAGACATGGGTCGATTGGAGCGGTACACGTCCAAGAAGATTCGGTGACGACTGACAACCTTTCTGACTAGTACAATTCGATGCCTTTTATAGTAGGGACGAGCAAATATAGGCCGCCCAATTAGGAGATATGATCCCGAGTTTAAACACTACATGACCAACAGTATATGTTCTCAAATATAAACTTTTTTAGAAAGCTAATTAGTAGTAGTATTTTTCGTAAAAATTCGGGAGACAGAGTTTGTCCTCTCCCACAGACACACGTTGCTGAAAACCGCTAGTTAGACCAAATCCAGCAGTGAGGAAGATGACGCGGATTTGATGGAGCCGAGGGAGATGGAGGAGGCTAGCGCGACAGAGCGGTGACGCCGGCGAGAGGAAGAGTAGAGATTTAGAAAGGTGGTGGTCCCGGAAGGATGTGGCGGAAGGTAGCATCGTTGGAGGTGCTATGAAAGGGATATAAGCAGATCGTGAGTGTCAGAGAGTAGGATATGGGGGAGTTGTAGTTGGATGAGTTCTCGCATCACCGAGTGCGGTGAAGACGCAGGCAGCAAGTCGTTTGACTGGTGGCCCACTCCAACAGTGGCCACCCATTGGCACTTGACTATATGGTGCTAAACGACGCTTTACGATCAGATCCCGGCGACATACACAATGTGTCATGAACCTCACTCTGTGTGTAGATGGCAAGCGGTTGCGGCGGCCGGCATAAGAACCGGTGAGTGGTCGGCAACACATACAAGACAGTGTAACACAACTCTCTATGCTAGAGAAAATCCCCGAAAGTGAAGTGTGATCGAGCGGGGGTGTATGAGACAATGACGTGGCCTACCTCCCTTATCAAAAAAAATTTAGGAAGGTGAATTATCTAGAATACCCACTCAATAGGCGGTTCTTTTGTTTTAACACAAGAGGGGTCTAGAAAGATCCAGATGCTGCATTAAGATAGCGTCGGTGGAGTACACTTTACAGGAAGGACCTCAAATGAGTAAAAAATTACAGCAAGTCCCAGAATATTTGCAGTAAAGACCCTGAAACTAAGATTGCAAAAGCAATCGAGGGCAGGGCTTCGTCTAGCTTCATCTCCACCGCAACGAGAACGCAACCAAGCACGGCCAACTGCTTCACCACCGGAGACTAGGCCACTTGGGTGGAGCAGCGGTTCAGATGTATCGATACTACTAGACCATAGGACTAGTAAGTAGCATTGTAAAAAAGCTCGTAATTTACCTAGAGGTGGAATTAAGGCCTGTAGTACTATTTGCATTAGTCATTGCTTTTTGCAGGATAAGCAGGATCCCGCCTTTGCGGCATAACCTAGACACGATCGGGACACAATCAGGGCATGGAGTGCAGAGGTGGCAATGACGACGCCCGTGGATATAAGGATAACAGACATATCTCGTTGTGTCATAGTATCATACCGATGGTGATGGAGATGGAAATCAGAAACGGGCAACTAGACATGGACACTGAAGAGCATCCCTCGGGTTGTTATAGCTCCCAACAAATGTAGTTCCGGGACCGCGGTCTCTCTGAAACTGTTCCGGTGGTGACCTCTCACGAAGGTACGTGTAGTTCACATCATCGATCGGCTCTCGATCGTTCTCAAGCGTAATCAAGCAAATCCACCTCCCCAAATTCCATTCCAAGTGTCGGTGTGGGACGACATTGATGAATGGGTGACACTGTAACGGCCAGGTACGTAGCCCCAAACCCCACCCACCGAACCAAACCCTGCGGTGGCGAGCAAAAGCGTTGGCATCCATCACACCAGGCTCATGAGCACACCCGCACAGCCGAGAGTCGCCGTATGTGATTGTGCCCGTCGCATCATCCAAACCGTGTGAGCCTGCGAAGACGCAGAAAAGGCCCTTTCGCTGCCGGCAAAAAAGCACGGCACCACCACGCTTCATGCGCTAGCTACACTGTCAGGCGCCACTAGCTCTAGCTACGCTTCCACTCCATGCACATATGCATGCATGCACCCCGCTACTAGCTAGCTGAACTCAACTTCTTCCACTACTCTCGTTTTTCTTTAAGATATGTCCCTTGTTCGATTAGATAGAAGATAGTGATTCAATTTATAGAGGTAATCAAATCAAAAACATCTAAACTACACATTGCGTGGTTTATGAGGTAAAATCGGAGCAAAAAATGGCACATGCAAGGAGACTTGTCGTCCACACAAGGCAGCCACCAAATGCAACAACATACCCCTTCAGCTCCGGGGCCGCCTCCCCAACTTACACCACTAGATACCAGTGCCACACACAAGCCACAACACCGCACGACACCCAGCTAGCCATCTCATAGCACTCGGTAGATCGACCGCCCATAGATCTCAAACATCATGCCAAATCTGAGGCTGCCGCCCCGACATATGAGCCAGATCGACCATCGTATGGCCCGTAGACAAATATGTTGGGTCGATGAACTCAACTGTCTACACAGATCTCCAAATCACAATTCAAGCACCATAGGACCGTTGCTGCATAGAGGTTCGAGGCCGCCGTCTTGTCACCCAGCCACCGTCCGAAGCAAAACCCAATCGCATCACGTGGGATTCGATGGCCGCCAAAACCCAGTCGCATCACGTGGGCTAAAAGCCTCCAAGGGGACCCCTTCAAGCATATAGCGACGCGTCCATCGCCGCTCCTTCGCCTCCAAGGCGACCCCTTCAAGCATATACCTTCCAATATTGCGGCGCCGCCTCCTGGTCCTGAGCATCACTACTCTCTCTTCCATTATAAAGAACATCCATTAATTTGCATGATCACATCCATCTCCACTACGACCTGACTACGACAACATCGAGGTATCAGGTATTCGACCCCCTATTCGTAGCTTTGCTTGATTGCCTCGGATAAGAATAGTTTGTTAGCTCTTAAGTTTATAGAGGTGTACATATGTAGGTTGGTGAAGGCTGCATCTCAACTAAATAGTTGTTTCGAAGGATATGGCCTATGGGAGGTGTGTCGAGAGAGCCGAGAGGGTAGCGGCACACCGACTTTGGTTTTCAGATGGTTGCTGGAGAAACGTGTTAAGAGACAACGCTACCACGTACCGAACGCCCATGTCCACCGCAGCATTGCGCGAGCGCTGCGGTATAGCAGGCCACAAGGTGAAGGTGACACATGGAGGGAAGAATGATCATGAATGATGATGCCATGGGTGGCTTACAAAAGGATTAATCACAGGTGTTTTTCGTACGTCTGCAACTTGACTACGTAGGCACACGTCTGCAACTTGAATACGTACTATAGTCCGAGGATTAAAAACAAGCCAGGTGGCAATTATGTCTATGTAATGGAAGATTAGGTACACTGTCTTTTGAATTATCACATTACATTGGTTACATTTTGAATACCTATGGAAGCTTAAGGTACCACTAAAGATCAAGATATTTATGTGGTCATCTTTATGTGGTTTCTTAGTAGGAAGAGTTTGCTCACTGAAGATAACCTAACCTGACTAAAGGCACTGGACAGCTTGTACTAAGTGTGTTTTTTTTTACTTTTTTTAATTTTCCGTCCTTTTGCGAGATCTGTATAAAGGGTTGTTCATTTTACTTTAAATATTTTATAGCCTGCTAATATTACTAATATGTTTAGTAAATTAGTTAAATGTCATTGATAGAAAAAGTTAAGGCTAGAATTCATGTGGAAGTTTGCGCTTTAACATGGACAATTTGGAATTGCGACAAAGATATTGTTTTTGTTAAAATATTGGGCCAATTTGTAGCGGTCCATATGTGACTTAAGAATTTCATTAAATCTAAAAGCTCAAAATATCTGGCAGGCTAATTGCGATTCAGCTCATGTTGGTGCCCGCACAAGAGTGGCAAGTGATGGATGCTACGTTTAGTCCCACACGAAAAGTTGGAAGGAAGTTAGACCATATTATAAGGTTGGTTGTTCCACCATTTGGTAAGAGAGTGAGAAGAGGAGCTACATGTGCGCTCATCCTCCTCCTCCTCCCCTCGTCTCGCCTTGCCTCGCGCGCGCGTCGCGGTTTGCAGAATGAGCCTCGCGTCGAGTTTTATTTTTGCCACTCCACTCATGAAAGCTGATGTTTTTTACGGACGCGTCCCAGTTAGTCGGTTTGGACCGCTCCTGGATTGTGAGCTACTTTAATTGAACCCGTAACATGGAGAATGTTTGTGAGATGGACTTGGTCCAGTTCTGCTTGTTAGGGTTTTCCTGAGTAGCGCTATATAAAGCTCGCGCTGACCTACGCCACAGTACATACCGAAGCTAAGTTAGAGTTTTGCCACATCTTTCTGCTCACACCACCACTGTGTTCTTCTTCATCCTCCCACCGATATGCACCGGCGAACATGAGAGCAGGTCTCTGGAACCACTCTCCTTTGTGATTCCATGCGGAAGAGAGCGAATTAGATTTTTTGGTTACATTGAAGAAATGGCATTACGTAGCATGGAAATCTCATACTCTCAACATCACGCATTTACACATATACTAACACAGTGCATCCTACTAGCTCTTTCTTTTTGGACAGAGAACGGCTTTGAAAGGCCTAGAAGCTGTAACTAAAAGCAGTGGGTACGTAATTACAAAGATGCCCTCTTGCTACTTGTTCCTAGAAAATTTAGAATTTGAAGATAAGGCATCAAAATTTACAAAAAAGACCCTAGCACAAAAGTGAAAAAGCAATTAGGTGCCTAGGATCCATGTCCACTGCTCGTCGACGACCTCAAGGCGATGACCGTGTTGAGGTCTGAGAGGAAGTTGCTCGGGATGCTCTCCTTGCCAATGAAGAACCAAAAACGCCGGCCATATCGATGACTCCGGGGACGAGCCACTTAGGGGGGGCGACGTGACAACGTGCTCCGGCGCATGGTCAATGATAAAGGCCTCCAAATGGAGGTTGAACTCCTGGACGAGGGCTGCCAAACAGCCAAAGGGTGCAGGGGCAAGGCAAAGCAGCTAGCATAAGTCCCCTGGTGGTGAGCTCTCCAAGGAGTACGCCGCGACGATGGCGCGAAACGAACAGCCATAGCTTCCACATAGCACCACTTGGGCGATTTATTGCAGCAAGAAGAGAAGGGAGGTGATGGAGCAAGGCCAACCGAAGCCAAACCTCACCATGGATTCGGTAGTAAGGTGCTAGCATAAGGCCCACCAGTACCCTTCCCCAATCCTTCCACCTTGAAGCATAGGGTAAGAGAAACACAAGGAAGGGCCTGGGCAGATCTAGATCTAGCCCATCTCCTTATTCGCGGGAGAGAAGCTGAAGGAAAGAAATCTTACAATTAAAAGAAACCATACCCCTCTCCCACTCGTCGCCAGCCACCATGGCCGACAGCGGCGAGGGGGAGAGAGGCCGGTGAGGAGATCTAGGGGAAGGGGCTCAAGCATAGCAGTCTCCACAGGGGTATTCTCTGGAGAGGCAGCCCATCCTACTAGCTCTTTGTGGTGTATATTGACATGGTTTTCGACCTTACGTTTTGACCATCATTTTCTTTTTGAATACTCATGTGTTGCTAAACCTAAACTAAATTGCTTGATTGGCAAAATAAACGACTACTACATACTCCTGTATTGACATGGAGTACATAGTTTTTAAACATACTACTCCCATGTTTCATAGTTCTTATCGTGATTTTAATTTAATTTTGAAGTAAAACAACGACAACAACAATGAAACAGAGGGAGTACCAATTGTGTTAATTGTTAGCGTATGTAATATGGTACGTGTATATGTACGGAGTAGTACTCCGACTATACACGTACACCTCATGTACTGTCACGTAGGGGGCTTTTCCCTACTCTATATAACACGCAACCGATGGCCCGAGAGGGTTACGCATCGTTACACCAAAACCAACATGGTATCAGAGCAGGTCTCTTCCCTCTAGCTGCCAAAACCCTAAAACAAAATCGCCGCCGCCGCACCTTGCTGCCGCCGCCGCCAAACACCATCTGCCGCCGTCGCAGCCCTCGTCTGCCGCCGCCGCACTACAAACCTAGCCGCCGCCGTAGCCTTTAGTCTGCCGCCGCCGCCACACTACAAAACCTAGCCGCCGCTGTTGCACTTGC
This sequence comes from Lolium multiflorum, assembly GCA_030979885.1. NCBI lineage: Eukaryota > Viridiplantae > Streptophyta > Magnoliopsida > Poales > Poaceae > Lolium > Lolium multiflorum. The sequence goes on along the minus strand of CM061748.1, from coordinate 234,020,805 downwards.
TGCTGCCGCCGCCGCCTCACACCAAAAACCCTAGCCGCCGCCGCCTTGTTGCCGCTGCCGCTCACACCAAAACCAAACACCAAAATCGCTGCTGCACCGTCGCTCTCGTTTCCGATCTGATGGCCTCCTCTACATCCATGTCCGCCACCGCTCTCGCTGCTGCGCTTGGGACACCTCCATCCCAGCCGCTTACGCGTGAAAACGCGCTCGTATGGAAGGCACTGGTGATTCCCGCGCTGCGCGGCGCCCGTGTGCTCGATCTGGTTGAGGGTAAGGACAAGGCACCCGCTGAGTCCATCTCTGCCGAGGATGCCAACAACAAGCCGATCACCGTCGTCAATCCTGACTACGAGGCGTGGATCTCCCGTGATCAGCAAGTTCTGCGCTGGCTTCTCAATGCGCTGTCGCCCAATGTGCTCGCTCACGTCGTCGGCCTCGATTCCTCGTCCGCCGTGTGGGCTGCCCTCAACGCCCACGTCTCTGGCCAGTCCAAAACTAGGGTTCAATAGCTTCGCTCGGCCCTCAACGACACGCGCAAAGGTGATCTGTCCGCGGAGAAATATGTTGCCAAGATGAAGTGTATTGCCGCTGAGCTTGCCGTGGTGGGAAAATCTCTTGATGAAGATGAGCTCGTCTACTACGTTCTGCAAGGCCTCGGGAGTCACTACAATAACCTCCGTACTGCTGTCAATGCCAATCCCAACACCACCCTCGCCGAACTTCTCACTCAAATTCAAGCTTTCGACCGGCAGCACAAGACCGATGAGCCGGGGTTTACCTCCTCTGCCAATGTGGCTCGCCGCGACAATCGCCCCCGCCATGATGATCGCCGCCCACGCCAGGAGGACCGCCCCCGCTACGACGACCGGCGTCCCCGCCAGGATGACAGGCCTCGCTATGATGATCGGCGACACCAAGAGCGTCCACGCCAGGAATACCGCGACGATCGCCCTCGTCGTTATGATGATGATCGTCGCCGTCGCGATGATGGTGCTCGCCGCCGTGACCATCGCCCCACGCCCTACGTCAATGTAACCTGTCAGATATGTGACATTCACGGGCATCCTGCTCGTGACTGCTGGTGGCGCAACGAAGATGATCGCTCTAACCGCGCTGACCGCGGTGATCGTGACAACAAAGGTGCAAATTTTGTTGCTGCTCATGGAGTTGACACAAATTGGTACTACGACACGGGGGCTACTGAGCATCTCACGGGTCAGCTAAACAAGCTTACCACCTATGATCCATATCCAGGCGAAGACCGTGTGCGCACCGCAGACGGCACAAGTATGCGCATTAGCCATATTGGTCACTCAGTTTTAAGCACTCCTCATAATTCTTTCAGCCTTACTGATATCTTACATGTTCCTAATGCCACCAAAAATCTCTTATCCGTACAACGATTTACTCTTGATAATCATGTTTTTATTGAGTTTCATCCTTTTCATTTTTTGATCAAGGACCAAGCAACCCGCCGAATTCTGTTTAGAGGCCTGTGCTATGGAGGCCTCTATCCCCTGATGCACATCACCCCCGCGGCCTCCAAGCATGCCTTCATCACAATAAAGACGTCCTCCTCCATAGGACATCCTTCGTCATTTGTCGTTCAGCAAGTTCTTAGAAGAAATAAAATAGACTACACCCCAGAAAGTACTCCTTATGTATGTGACTCTTGTCAACTTGCCAAGAGCCACCAGTTGCCATACCCCATCTCCACCAGTCGATCCACTGTTCCTTTGGAACAGGTCTTTTCTGATGTATGGGGACCAGCACCTCTTTCTGTTGGGAAACATGAGTACTATGTAAGTTTCATTGATGATTTTAGCAAATTTAATTGGATCTATTTGCTTAAAAAGCGCTCCGATGTTTATCAAGCCTTTCTCAATTTTCAGCAATATGTTGAACGTAAGTTTGATAGGAAAATTGTCACTATGCAAACTGACTGGGGGGTGAGTATGAAAAGTTAAATTCCTTCTTTCAAAAGGCTGGCATTACACATCATGTTTCCTGTCCTCATGCTCACCAACAAAATGGCTCTGCTGAACACAAACACCGTCATATAGTTGAAGTTGGTCTTGCCTTGCTTGCACATGCATCAATGCCTCTTAAATATTGGGATGAAGCCTTTCTCAGTGCAACTTTTCTCATTAACTTGCTCCCTAGCAAAGTTATTGATTTTCAGTCTCCAGCTGAGCGCCTTCTTCAAATTATGCCCAACTATGATGCACTTCGTATTTTTGGTTGCGCCTGTTGGCCCAATCTTCGTCCCTATAACAAACGTAAGCTTGCTTTCCGCTCACAACGGTGTGTTTTTCTTGGCTATAGTCCCATGCATAAAGGAGTTAAATGTCTTGATGTATCCACCGGACGTGTCTACATATCTCGTGATGTTGTTTTCGATGAAAACGTCTTTCCCTTTCAAGCCCTACATCCCAATGCCGGTGCCCTACTCAAACGAGAAATCCTCCTTTTACCCTCACATACTTCTCATGAGAGTGCCTCTATAACTGATGATCATATGACTACTATTGTGCCTGTCACGGTTTCTTTCTCTGATGCTCCACAGGATACTACCGATGTTGGTGAAACTACTGCTCCACACAATGCCCCTATACCGTCGCACTCTCCTTCTGCAGCTCCTACTGACGATGGTTCCCATTTGGCCTCTACCGCCGACTCCGCTGACACCTCTGCCAACGCCGATTCCGAGGAGGATCCTCCCGCGTCGCCCTCGTCAGGCTCCCGCGCCGCGTCGCCAGCTTCCGAGGAAGATCCGGCCGCGCTGGAGCAGCCCAGCCCCGCCACGTCGCTGTCCTCCCATGCGCGTGGCCGTGGCGTTTCGCCTCCCCCACCGTCCACGCCCGTGAGTGCTGCACGCAGTGCTCCTGCTGGTGTCTCGGCGGTACAGCCAGCAGCTGCTGCTGCCCCTCCTCCTCCTCGACCTCGCACACGTCTGCAACAAGGTATTCGACAACCGAAAAAATATACTGACGGTACTGTTCGCTATGGCCTGCTTGCTTCTTCAGGAGAGCCTCAGAATTTACCTGCCGCTCTCAGTGATCCTCATTGGCATGCTGCGATGCAAGAAGAATATAATGCCCTCTTGGACAATAAAACATGGACTCTTGTTCCCTCTAGCAAAACAAAAAATCTGATTGACTGCAAGTGGGTTTATCGTATCAAGCGTCGTGCTGATGGTACAATTGATCGTTACAAAGCACGTCTTGTTGCTAAAGGTTTTAAACAAAGGTATGGCATTGATTAGGAAGACACGTTCAGTCCAGTTGTTAAAATTGCTACTATCAGAATTGTTCTCTCTATTGCTGTCTCCCGTGGTTGGAGTATTCGGCAGCTAGATGTCAAGAACGCGTTTCTTCATGGTGTTCTGGAAGAGGAAGTCTACATGAAACAACCACCTGGTTTTGAACATCCTGATGCTCCACATCATGTTTGCAGACTTGACAAAGCTCTTTATGGAGTCAAGCAAGCTCCTCGAGCATGGTATTCCCGGCTGAGTGCAAAGTTACAAGATTTTGGTTTTATCCCCTCCAAGGCTGATACCTCATTATTCCTCTACAGCAAGTCGGGTGTCACTATATTTGTTCTGATTTATGTGGATGATATTATTGTGACCAGCTCCTCTGATCGTGCTATATCAGCCTTACTTCAGGATCTCAATGCTTACTTTGCTATTAAAGATTTGGGTGCGCTTCACTTCTTTCTCGGTACTGAAGTTCATCGGACGGCTGAGCGTCTTCTTCTCACACATGCAAAATATGCCCATGATCTTCTTGCCAGAGTTGGTATGCTTGATTGCAAGCCGGTGCCTACGCCTCTGTCTCCATCTGAGACACTATCATTACATGACGGTACTCTTCTTGGTCTGAGGACAGCTCTCAGTATCGAAGTATTGTTGGTGCTCTCCAGTACCTTACTCTTACTCGTCCAGACTTGTCTTTTTCGGTAAACAAGGTCTGTCAATATCTTCATGCTCCCACTACTGCTCATTGGACTGCAGTTAAACGCATCCTTCGTTATGTTAAACACACACATCAGCTTGGTATTACCTTCAGACAGTCTTCTTCTACACTTCTTAGTGTCTTTTCAGATGCTGATTGGGCCGGATGTATTGAGGATCGACGCTCTACCGGCGGATTTGCTATTTTCATTGGTCCAAATCTGGTTTCTTGGATTGCTCGGAAACAAGATTCTGTTTCTCGCTCTAGTACTGAAGCTGAATATAAAGCATTGGCGAATGCCACTACAGAATTAATATGGGTGGAAGCTCTTCTTCGTGAACTTGGCGTACGTCTTCGTGAGAAGCCTTGTCTTTGGTGTGATAACTTGGGGGCGACCTATCTCTCGGCAAATCCTGTTTTTCATGCCCGCACAAAGCATATTGAGATCGACTATCATTTTGTTCGTGAACGTGTTGCAAACAACCGCCTAGCTATCAAATTTATCTCCACCAAAGATCAAATAGCTGATGGGTTCACTAAGGCTCTTCCGGTTAACTAAACCTCTCCCGTGCTTTAGATTAAGGGGGATGTTAGCGTATGTAATATGGTACGTGTATATGTACGGAGTAGTACTCCGACTATACACGTACACCTCATGTACTGCCACGTAGGGGGTTTTTCCCTACTCTATATAACACGCAACCGATGGCCCGAGAGGGTTACACATCGTTACACCAAAACCAACATTAATTTCTCCCCACACATGAAATTTTTGCAGTTTCATTGAACCTATCCTCAACGTGCATGTCCACGGGATAGGTGACACCAGAGGATGTGCTCTCTTGTCCTGGCAGGCAGGCAGGCAGCCATACATGGTTGCGCTCGTTATTTCCCTGGCCCGCAGCTACATCGACCCTGCATGCTTGACAATTTCTGCCTTTTGAGGTGTTGCATGCGCTGCCAATCAACTCGATCCACTTCAGCTTGCAGGCTCGCCTCACCTGTCGCCGCAAAAGGGCTGAATGCGGTACTGTTCCAGAGTAGTGCCTTGCTCTGCTCCGTAGCTCTCATTAGGGTTATTCCGATATTCGAAAGCACAGGACGATAATGAGATCCTTTAGTCGCATCGGTTGCTCCAACTACTAGCAATGCTGCCTGTGACCGTAATAATTCTTGGAGATCCCGTGCCTGCTTAACTGATTATCTTACCCCGTGCATCTCAAAGTACGCAGCATAAAACATCTGAGTCTCTTTCAAAGCTAATAAAACATGTGGGTGTGACAATCAAAGAAGATAATGAGCCAGTGGAACAACAAGTGTCTAATGTGACAAAGTTCTCACTGTACCACCTTTTCTCATTTCAAACCGCTTTTTTGACTCATGAACAGATAGCCACACTAATTTATAATACTAGCAGTGAGGACTGGATCGGCTTGGAAATAGAGAAATTTCCTCTATATTCGAACTGATTCCAATTTCTGCACTACTATATGTCCCTCTAGGATATCTGCGAAAACAAGGCCAACTGAAACCCTCGTCGAGTCCCAACAACAGGGGACCGAGGGAGCTGCCTTGCAGGCTGGAGCACACCAGAAAAGAACTCGAATTGCCATGATATCCTGCACCATGGTAGCCCGTCTTGAGGTCAAACCGATGAGCCTGGAGAAAAGCGCAACCCCATACTCCAAACCATAGTGGCCTCTGCAGCGCCCAATCATCCGGGTTACCCCTCTCTGCCTAGAGGTGCACAAGTCAATGGCATCATTTTCCCTCTCTCCTTTCTTTTTGTTCAGAGAAAAAAGGCCTCCTGCCTTGGGGACAGCTTCTCGATGATCGTTGCTACAATTTTCAATGGTCAGCTCTGATGTCTGATTGTGTGATCCTTTGCTTGATTAAAGAACTGAAAGTGGAGGTTTGGTCCAGTACTTAGAGCACGAATGAACTGGAGTAGGTTCCTAACGGTAATCCTGTAGTACTAGGGACCTTCTATTAGGGATTTTTTCTTTCATCGGGTACGTTGGGGTCCAACAAAGAGGTAGTTTAGACTTGAGAGTGGTGTTTAATTAGCCCCGGATCCTTTCCGCCTAAATCAATGCACCCTTTTCTTTTGATCTATCTTTCTTCATCATGCTCACCTCCACTCCATTTGCAATTACTCATTGTTACTACTCATGATTCTGAAGCGTATCATCTGAAAGATTTGGTCCCGGTGCAGCAGTACACTGGATCAAGGATTTACATGTAATCTAGTGCGATGCCATCTTGCGCCACTACCACTGCTGAGCTGCAATGAAAGAGCGATCTCATATGCGCTGCTTCATTCCACTGTTATTTTTATTGAACATATAAATATTTTCTCTGATTCAAAATAATTGAGGTTCTAGGATTGTCCTAAGTCAAACTATCAAACCACTTTAAGTTTGCTTGAGATCATAGGAAAATATATCAACATCTAAAACACCAAATTAGTTTTATTAGACTAGTTGTAAAATATATTTTCGTACTGTTTAAATTAGACGTTACCGGTAGTTTGGCTCCCATCATTTGGGGATGGAATTAAAGAATTAATTTTTAATTCCAAGAATTAACTTGTTTGGCTGCCACCGAATACGTATTGCAACTTAACTGAGAATTCCATGGATTTCATCCCATGTCTAACCTTAATTCCTCTTGGTACCCTGCCATTTCAGCGGATTTGCCAGAATGATATCAGCGCATTTTTCAATATATTTGGTCAAAATCAGAGATGTTCGACTTAGTACAAACCAAGAACTTCAATTATTCTTTAACTGATGCAGTATATATATTTTGTGGGCTATAGAAATATATTTTCATTCCATAAAATGCATCAAAATCAACTTTTTCTACATTCTAATGTACTATTAAATTAAACTAAAGCGGACCTAAAAAATCTACACACCCGCTTCAAAAGGCTACGACTTTTATGTAATTTTATAATATAAATTATGCCATTTTTAGTTGAATACAAATTAATAATATGAGATTTCATTTTTGAGAGGCATGACTTAGAATTGTCTAACAAATTTTTTTTTTGAATTAAGCATATGCATAATTATAAAACATGAATAAAGGATAAGTGTTTTCAAAGGGAACAATCCAAAGATAAGTTGACCCTCTTTTCTCTCTATATACCTTTTCTATTAATGTACTACCTATGTCCCTTTTTGTATAATGTTCGTTTTCCCAAAATTTATCATAAATTATAGGCATAATATTTGTTTTGGAAGGATTTTATGGATCCAAATTTTTCATGATTCGAGGATGCTTTTGATAAATGCCCCTTCATTTGCCAACTGGTCTTTCTTGATTTATTCAGTTTTATCTAATCAATGGATCGCTTAATTTTGCATGAGAATTCTCATGCAAGAGATTATTATGCCCCATTAAAGGGATTGCAGGAGTATTTATTTCATTATATAGTGATTCTCTTAAGAGAAGTATGAATCAACATTATGCTAGATATTAATTTTATGATATATAAGTACCATCTCCTTCCAATCTTTTCTTAAGTGTGAACATGAATGATTAAACATTAATCATTTATTTTGTCATTTAAATAAGATCCAAACAATCATTGAAGAAGTCTAAGGAAATCATATCTTTGTATACCCTTTCCTTAAGAATAAATTGTATATACTGATTTGAACCTTTTTTTTATTTCAGCATATAGTATTTAATATTTCCTATAATAACTTAGAACAACGAAGATGGTCCACATATATACGTGGCTAGATTTAGTACTATCATGCTAATGAATTTATCCAGCCACAATAGTTTGTTTCTCACATCTAGCAGAGTTGACCAAAGATTGGCCATATTTTATGATGTCATTAGTACATCCTCCACACCTTGATATAGTGACTCTTTTGATGAGTATTAGCCCATGAAATGCTACTAATGATATTTTATATATGCATAATGTCCTTTAATTCCTTCAGAAAAATGGTATACACCGAAGAGTGTTGCGATATACGAACTAGGCATTTACTATCAATATTTTCTATATAATAACTTAGAACAACCAAAGTGGTCCACGTATATACAGTGCTAGAATTTGTACACTAATATTTTGGTAAGAAGGCATATGTATTACTTAGCATAAACTAAAGAACAGTATCAGAGGGAAGTGTTGAGATCAGGCTTCAGAAATGGTCCAACCATAACATTTTGTTTCTCGCTTAAGCAAAGCTTGGCATCTTGGATTATGTTATAAATATATCTTCCCACCTTGATATAGTAACACATTTTATGAGTATTAATTGGCGAATTGTTATTAATGATATATTTTGTATATATTCATACCCTTCCATATTTGCATGAATATGGACAACCTTTTATTATAATCATTTAAGTGCGTCAAGGGAAATCTATCTTTAGATACTATATTTCCTTTTGAATAAATGGTATACATTTATTTCAATCCTCTCTTTGATTTTGACCCATCTTATATGATTCTTTCGAAATATTAGTTGTTTTATGCCGTGGGGTTGGGGGCGGAGGGCGTTGAATAATTATGCTCCGTTTGAACAAGCAAATCGATTTATAATGGTTATTAGTTCAACGATTGCAAGTTTGGAATGTAGCCCTTACACGCTGAATTATTCTTGTTACAACCTTAATTTTTTTAAAGAACAGTATTCGCACATCGTGGCTAGATAAATCTACCAAAACCAAATAAAATTAACCGCGGAAAACAATGAGCAGGATAGCATGGGAAATATCAAGTGCTCGAGGAAATGGCAGCAAAAAAAACATATTTGCAAGTGTCAGTGGGCTAACCAGCAAGCAACACATTTTTTTTAAGAAGGATAATAAGACCTCGACATCTGCATCAATTGAAGCACATAACACTTGTCAAAGAAGTTCAATATCTAAGTTATTGGATCATGCAAGGTTAAAACATGAAAAATGAAAAACATGTAGCAACTAATCACAAACATGAATCAATAAGCAAACAACACCTCCACGCAAGCACACCCAAAAGATATACTACTATAACGAACAACAACACGTTAAAAAAATTGGCAGACCCTTTCTTCTCGAAGCGATCCAAGGCGAGGCGAGGCGAGGCGAGGCATCGGTTCCTGCACCGTCATCAAGGAGAAGGCAGCCAGGGACGCCAGCGTAAATCAATACACGACGACACCACCTAATCAAATTTATTGCACTGCTCCAGCCTCTCACGCCCTGTATTTATTTAAGTCTCCCCTCTCACCCTCTCCCTCCGCCCCCACTGAAAGAGAAAAAAACCTTTTTTATATCACATCTCGGAATTCTTCGGGTCCTCGGGCTCGCCGCGAGAGAGCGATCCCGTTCTCGCCGGCCCCCGCTGCTCCCGGCGATTCTCCCGGATTTTCTGGTCCAGACAGGGCTGCAGCAGAGAAGACTCTTCACCAAGAGAATTGCGGTGCTTCATCAAGAAAGGAAAGGTCAGTCTGTCAGTCCTTCTTGATCCTTCTCCACTCCCTCCTCGCTTCCTTCTCCTTCTCCCCGACCTCGTCTCTCCTCCGTCGTCCGTGGCCGGTTTTGCATGTGAGCGACTTGTCGCCCATGGTCGGCTCTGCATCTTCTTCCCCTGTTTCTTCTGTTCTGCGCCAATCTTTCTGTTCTTGTGAGACCTTTGATCTGGATTGGTAGGATATACCATCGGATACAACCGCCGGCGTATCATCCTGAAGAACGGGGATTGAAGGTAACCCATCTTCTTTTACCAGCAAAACATAGTACCCCGAGTCCTCTTCTTCTCGACTGCTGTTCATCGCCGTACATGTGGTTCGTCGTTCTCGCCTGCTGCATGTATTTACTTCTGTGTGGGGGGCTGAACGGCACCGCACAGCCAGTCCTGTCCCGCGTATTTACTACTCACTCCACTCCTGGCGACACCGCAACGACGCATCAGAGTTCCGTGCTGCTGCTGCTGCTGCTCCTGTCCCGGTCCCGCCGCCGTCCAGCTAGCCGCCGATCTTCGTCTTCGTCTCCTTGCTACTTTTCGTTTCGTGAGAGGGGAGGAGGAAGGGAAAATGGTGGGAGTGTTCTCAACTTCCGATCCAAGCTTGCCTTTGCTTCCTAGGCTAATGCTACTTTGTTCTTTTCCTTTCCTGTCCGTCTCTGCCCCGCCGTGTAAAGAAACCCTGAAGCTACTTTGAGTCTGGCTGTTCTGTCCACTCAAAGTCTCAAACTGGCTTCTCTCCCATGAATTGCAAACTGTCGGCTGGATTCTGTGGTCGTTCCGTTTTCCCTCGTTCTTGATCCCGAGATCCCTTTCCAAGCACTATGTTTTGCGAGGCTGAAGTACCTATCTTCTTTTATTTTTGTCAATGGGTTCTTTTTTTCCGTCTCTCTCTTTCGGGTTTTGGGTGTACTCGCTTTGCTGTGTGGAGGGTGTGTAAAGTAAAGTGCCTGCTTCTCTCATCAAGGAAATCCTCAAAGCACGGCATCTGTCTGTCGGTTCATGGACATTGCCATTAACATTAGCGTTGGTACTTAAGTCAAGAGAGCCTTTTTGTTTTCTCCGATCTGCTCCGCGAGAAGCAGGCATGGGTTCTTCTTTTCCTGGATAGATGCATGGATGGAGCATTGACTTGTGGACATATTTTTTTATTTTCATGGCAGGAAATAAACTAGCTCTCTTCTCCAAGGCATCTTCTGACTGATTCGCATGGTTAGGCCTTAAGAACGTACCGTTCCCAGTGCAGATCATGAAGATTGGTAAGTGAGGCTTCGCTTTCTTTTGCCCATTATTTTTTCAAGTTCAAATTTTTTATTCACAACCACGTTGGCTTGGCTACGAAAAATTTAAGCCAGGGGGAGCTTAGCAGTGGATGTACAACCCACCTCCCAGGTTCAAATCCTAGCGGATGCAGATTTGGGTTCTTATTATTTTTTAAAAAAATGTTGTAGGGGTTTCCTATATGATTTTTTTTCCGCAGCATTCGTTTGTAGCACATTTCATATTAACGACTGGAATTTAAAAAAAATCAGGCCTAATTTTATCATCTTTTGTGGAGCTGATTTCTTTTGTTTTTGAAACTGGGTAGCTGAGGTGAATTAGTTATAGCTATATATTGATAATATACTGAGTATACTACATTTCTTAAATTTATTGAATTCTGAATTGCATGTGTCCCTGTGCACGATAGGCTGTGCAAAGGCTAGGGAAATGTTCCTCATCATTGTAATATTTTTGTTCTTATTACACCATGGCATGATATATTTTCTGAGGTGAGCCGTCGACTTGTGGTAACAAACGCCCTCTGAATCATTCATCAACCCAAGGTGTCATCTATCTTTTCTCATTTTCCCATAAACTATGACAATATGTAGAGAAGTTTTCATCATGTACCCCTTTTTAAATAATACCTTTGAGGAACTAGGTCTTCCAAATAGGAGTCACCTAAATCCAAGTTGATGAGGATTTGAACCAAGGGATTAATTCCTCATCGTGTATCAGTCCATCAATGTATATGGTAGTGATGTTTTCTCGGCAGGAAGATTGTCGATTTTCGTGTCAAAATTAACTTTGTGGGTGGGCATTTTCTTTTTGTTTATTTCGTTCTTTCAGTACGACGAGCAGTCCCCTAAACTAAGGAAGTAGCTTTCTCTATATCACAGATACATTGTACATTTAAGGTATAACAAGATTGAAGTGACAGTGCAACTAAAATAAATGAGAAACATCACTGCAACTGGTAGAGGCTAGGGTTCTACCAGGACGGGGGCGTAGGTTGTAGGGGTGGAAGTGCTGCGAGCGAGAGAAAGAGAGGCGGCGCCGGCGACAAGGCGCCGTCGCGAGGACGGGGGAAGGCGGCGGCTAGGGTTTGGGGCGGCACGTGAGGAGAAGGCCGACTCCTCTGGGAGTCGGCAACAATGAGATTGATTATTGCTTCCGTTCCTAGTACACGGTACTGCTCCTTATATAGGAGATGACCCATCTATTACAAGGAAAGCAGAGTCCGTATTGGACACAACTACTAGATGCAGAACAAAGACAATCCTGCACGGATACTACTAGACTCTAATCTGAACCTCTGGCTGACCACGTATAACTGGGCTAAGCCCCTAATTTGGCCCACTATTTGGGCTCCTTCCTGGAATAGGAGATACCGACCATAACATCTCTCCCCGCCTTCTCAAACAGCTCGTCCTCGAGCTGAACATCAGGAAAATGCTGCTGAAACTCCTCTAGCTTCTCCCACGTAGCGTCCTCCGAGGGCAGGCCAGCCCACTGTACCAGTATATGCCAAGCGCCCCTACGCAGTTGTGCCTTCAACACCTTCTCGGGCCCCGGAAGCACGCGACCATCATCATGAGGAGGAAGCACCGGCGCCTCGGCCGGAGGATCTCCCTTGTGAGCCTTCAGCAAACTCACATGGAAGACGTCATGGAGGCGAGAACCCACCGGCAGCTCCAAGCGGTAGGCGAGCGTGCCGACACGCTCCAGCACGCGAAAGGGCCCGGCATAGCGAGGCCCCAACTTGTGCTTGGCACGCGGATCCAGTGACTGCGCCGTCCTGTGAAGTAGGCGCAGCCAGACCCAATCGCCCACGGCGAACTCAGCGTCGCGATGATGAGCGTCATAATACTTTCGTGCCAGCTGCTGTGCCTGAAGAAGACGTTGGCGCGCCTCAACCAAAATCTCATCACGGGTCCGAAGCAAGTCGCCCGCGGTCTCCGAACGAGCCGAGCCCGACTCATAAGGCAGCATCCTCGGCGGTGGACGCCCATAGACCACCTCAAAGGGGGTGGCGTGCAGGGCGGAGTGATAGGAGGTGTTGTAGCAGTACTCTGCCCATGCCAACCAGTCCACCCAAGCGCGCGGACGATCCCCTGTAACACAACGCAAATACATGGCAATAATCTTGTTAACCACCTCGGACTGGCCGTCTGTTTGCGGGTGGAAGGCCGTGCTCATGCGAAGCTTCACACCCGCCAGGCGAAAGAGATCGCGCCAGACATGCCCCGTGAACACGGGATCCCGGTCGCTGACAATGGACGACGGAAACCCATGAAGGCGCACGATGCCGTCGAAGAAGGCCCGCGCCACGGACGCGGCTGTGTACGGATGGCCAAGCGGAATGAAGTGGGCGTACTTGGAGAAGCGGTCAACCACCGTCAAGATGACGGATTTGCCGCCCACCTTAGGGAGGCCCTCGATGAAGTCCATGGAAATATCCGCCCACACCTGCGAGGGAACGTCCAGCGGCTGAAGCAGCCCTGCCGGTCGTAACGTCTCCGTCTTGTTGCGCTGGCACGTCACACACGACCCCACCAAGTCGCGGACCAGCGCACCATCACCAGGAATGTAGAAGTCATCCCGGAGACGCTTGAGCGTCTTTTGCACACCCTCGTGGCCTGCTGAGTGCGCGAGACACAGGGCCTGCTGACGAAGATCGTCCTGATCGGGCACGAAGATGCGGCGCCCATGGAGAAGCAGCCCGTCGGCCAGGTGCCAGGGCGCGGCGAGCTCACCCGCGTCGAGGCGCTGGCGCAGCGCCTGGGCATCCGCGGCGCCCACCGTGGCCCGACGGATGTCGTCGATGAAGGCGAACGACGGCCCCGAGCGGATGCACATGACCACGCCGCCGCCGTCGAGGGAGTCCGCAAGCTCCTCCGTGTCGCGGCGAGAGAGCGCGTCGGCGACCGTGTTGAGGCGGCCCGGACGGTACTCGACGGTGAAGTCGAACCCGAAGAGCTTGCTGATCCACTGGTGCTGCGGAACGGTGGAGAGGCGCTGATCAAGCAAGAACTTCAGGCTGTAATGATCCGTGCGGACCCTGAAGGTGCGCCCCCACAAGTAGGGCCGCCAATGGCGCACGGCCTGAACAAGCCCGATGAGCTCGCGCTCGTACGCCGCGAGCTTGAGATGGCGAGTGGCGAACGGCCGGCTGAAGAAGGCCAGCGGCCCCTCCCCTTGATGGAGGACAGCGCCGAACCCGATGCCGGAGGCGTCGCAGTCCACGACGAAAGGTAGGTCGAAGTCCGGCATCTGGAGCACAGGCCCCGTCGTGAGCGCCCGCTGAAGCGCCTGGAAGGCCTCCGTTGCCTCCGTGTCCCAGGCGAAAGCGTCGCGGCGCAGGAGGCGGGTCAGAGGCGCGGCGATGAGGCCGAAGTCGCGGATGTACTTCCGGTAGTAGCCCGCGAGCCCCAAGAAGCCACGAAGAGCCCGTGGGGACTGCGGCGTCGGCCATGTAGCGACGGCCGCGACCTTGTCAGCATCCATCGCGACGCCCTCCGCCGTGATGACGTGTCCCAAGTAGGCGACGGAGGTCGTGCCGAACGAGCACTTCGAGCGCTTTAGGTGGAGACGATGCGCTCGAAGCTCGTTGAAGACGATGGCGACATGCTGTAGATGCTCCGCCCACGAGGCACTGTAGATGAGAATATCATCAAAGAAAACAAGCACGAAACGGCGTAAGTAGGGACTGAGCACGTCATTCATCAAAGCCTGGAATGTTGCCGGCGCATTGGAGAGGCCGAACGGCATCACCAGGAACTCGAAGTGGCCGTGGTGCGTGCGGAAGGCCGTCTTCGGAACATCCTCCGGATGCATCCGCACCTGGTGGTAGCCTGAGCGCAAGTCGAGCTTGGTGAAGAAGCGCGCCCCGTGTAGCTCGTCCAACAGCTCGTCCACGACCGGGATGGGGAACTTGTCCTTGGACGTCACGGCGTTGAGCGCGCGGTAGTCGATGCAGAAGCGCCACGTGCCGTCGGGCTTGCGCACCAAGAGCACCGGCGCCGAGAAGGGTGAAGTCGAAATCCGGATGATGCCCTGGGCCATCATGACCGCCACCTGGCGCTCGAGCTCGTCCTTCTGCAGCTGAGGGTAGCGGTACGGCCGTACCGCGACAGGAGGCGTACCCGGCAGCAGGTGGATGCGGTGATCGCAGGCCCGTGCCGGAGGTAGGCCCTGTGGCTCGGTGAAGATGTCGCTATGCTGCTGCAGAAGGTCGTCCAAGAGCGGATGCGTCGGGTCGAGGGCGGCAGCCATCAGCGCCAGCTGGGGTGCCGGTGGCCCGGAGCTGCCGAGGCCCCTCCACTGGACGCGGCGGCCGCCCGCGCGCCAGAAGATGAGGGACAGCGCCTCGAAATCCCAGAGGATGGGCCCGAGGGTGGACAGGAAGTCGATGCCGAGGATGAAGTCGTAGCAGCCCAGGTTGATGCCGACGCAGTCCACGGAGAAGTGCTCGTCGCCGATGGTGATGGGCACCTGCCGAGCCACGCCCTGGCAGGCTAGGCGGTCCCCGTTGGCGACGGTGACACTGAAGTGCTCGTCTCCTGACGGCTCTAGTGCGAGGCGGCGCATGGCGTCGCCGGCCAGGAAGTTGTGCGTCGAACCCGTGTCAACCAGCGCTGTGAGGCGCTCCCCGCTGATCGTCACCGGCAGGAGCATGGTCTTCGCCGTCTTGATGCCTGCCAACGCGTGGAGGGAGACGACGAACGCCTTCGCGTCGACCGGCCCATAGGTGGTGGCGCCTGGCTCGGAAGCGGCCCCGGTGTCAAGCTCCGGGGTAAGTGGCCCGCCGTCCTCGTCATCGACCGTCTCCAAATAGAACAGGCGAGCGCACGTGTGACCCGGCGCGTACTGCTCGTCGCAGTTGAAGCTTGCGGCGCCTCTCGAGTTGCTCGGCCGTCGTCAGGCGACGGAAGGGACGTGTAGGCGCTGCAGGGGTTGTCGCGGCAGCCGGCAGCGCTGGGCGCGCCGGGGCCGTCTGGGTAGGGCGTGGTGGAGGGCGGGCTCCCCTGCCCTGGAAGGACTGCTGGATGGCGAGGGTGCGCTGCTCGTACGCCCGGGCGTAGTACATGGCGGTCTGTAGGTCCTGCGGCTCGCGCATCTCCACGTCGACCCGGATGTGGTCGGGAAGGCCGCCCACGAAGAGCTCGGCGCGCTGACGAGCTGAGACGCCGGGAGCATGACACGCCAACGACTGGAAGCGATCGGCGAAGTCCTGCACCGACGAGGTGAACTGCAGGCGCCCCAGCTCGGCGAGGCGACTCCCGCGTACCGGGGGTCCGAACCGGAGGAGGCACAGGTCGCGGAAGCGCTCCCACGGCGGCATCCCGCCCTCGTCCTGCTCGAGGGCGTAATACCACGTCTGAGCGGCTCCGCGGAGGTGGTAGGAAGCGATCCATGTGCGGTCGGACGCCAGTGTCCGCTGCCCCCGAAAGAATTGCTCGCACTGGTTGAGCCAGTTGAGGGGGTCGGTGGCGCCATCATAGGTGGTGAACTCCAACTTGGTGTAGCGCGGGGGCTGCTGAGCGGCTGGCGCGGCGACGAAGGTCGTGGCCAACGCGGTAGAGGGCGAATAGACAGCGCTGCCCCCCGCATGAGGATCGCCGTAGCCGCTGAAACCACCGAAGGGGGAGGGCGCAGCGTGCGCCGGCGGTGGAGGCACGGTCGGCTGGGCAGGGGCAGGTGTGAAGACCGGCGCGTCCACCCATGAGGGCCGCTGCGACGGCGACGCGGGCCACTTGATGTTGGTGATGGGGACGCCCTGGTTCGCGGCCGGGGCCGGTGGAGGCGGAGCGGAAGGCGCGGGCGGGGGTGGCGGCGGCGGTGGCGGAGCGGACACGGCGGCCGGCAGCCCATGCGTCACCTGCAGAAACGTCCGCATATTGGCGATCGCCATGGTGAGGTCGCGGACGGCCGCGGACAGTTCCGCCGGAGAGAGGACAGGGGGCGGCTCGGCGCCCGGCGCCACGTGCGCGGCGGTGGTGGAGGCCGGCGGCGTCTCGGAGGTGGCAGCGATGGTGGCGGAGGGCTGGCCCGACGACATGATCGCAACCGAGGAATCTGATACCAAATTGGTAGAGGCTAGGGTTCTACCAGGACGGGGGCGTAGGTTGTAGGGGTGGAAGTGCTGCGAGCGAGAGAAAGAGAGGCGGCGCCGGCGACAAGGCGCCGTCGCGAGGACTGGGGAAGGCGGCGGCTAGGGTTTGGGGCGGCACGTGAGGAGAAGGCCGACTCCTCTGGGAGTCGGCAACAATGAGATTGATTATTGCTTCCGTTCCTAGTACACGGTACTGCTCCTTATATAGGAGATGACCCATCTATTACAAGGAAAGCAGAGTCCGTATTGGACACAACTACTAGATGCAGAACAAAGACAATCCTGCACGGATACTACTAGACTCTAATCTGAACCTCTGGCTGACCACGTATAACTGGGCTAAGCCCCTAATTTGGCCCACTATTTGGGCTCCTTCCTGGAATAGGAGATACCGACCATAACAGCAACTAAAATGAAGGAGAAACAGCACCCGAACTTACCTTAGTTATGTTTTGTACATTCCACCGTAGTAGTTTCTCCTGTTCGTTAGACATTTATTATAGTCTTACTAATTATTTGACTGTTGTTCAAATCAGAAATGTGGTACAAATTGTGACTTGCGAGATATTCTTCCTTTTGTTTTCACCTCACACTCTTAATGGTTGGCGATGTTTGATGTCTGTTTGCAGATAATGAAAGGCCTTATCATAGTAATGTTTTTCATGAGCCTGTCTCCACTGGTGGGGCTAAAGTAGACTGTGAACCTGAAAAGGAAACTAAGAACAATCTTTTGTCAGATAAGATGGTTGAACAGACCAATCCATCAGAACACGCGTTTGTGAAGTCTGAGCATCAGAATGGAGGTAAAACCAGACAAATATGGATCGATGATGTTTCTTATGACAAGGATGTTGCTGAGATTAACCTGCCAGATGATGTCGTTTCTTCTGATTATGGCGGCAATTTTGTCAAGGATGTATGCATTGATGAGGGAGTGCTTACTGATAAGAAGGCTTCGGTAGAGAAGGTAGAAAGCGAAAAGATTTTCCCATACTTTGATTCTTCAACGGGCGATGCAAATGCTGATCTGACGGAAGACATAAGAGTTGATCCTCTGGAAACTGCACATAAGACAGATATAATTACCCTGCATGTCGCACGTGCTACTGATGGTAATAGTATGGAAGAAATAAGAGTTGATCATGTGAAAACTCCTGAAGTGCGTGATCTTGAAGGCAACAAGAGTACAGATGACTCTACCAATACAAATGTTGAGAATTTAAGCCCCAGAAAGTCATTAAGTAATGAAGCTGCAGAACAGTGCCAGCAGAAGAGCACAGTAATTCATGAGACCTCTGAAACTCACAAGCCATTTTGCGTGGTAGAAGCAATTGATGAGGTATGAAGGAATACTTGCAGTATTACTGATGATTTAATAAAATGTATGATTACCATAACTTGTATGACAACTATACTACTTCCTCTGGTTCAGTTTAACAGTCACACACTTAGTTTAAGAAAAACTTTAATGACCAATTTCGTCAACAAAATATAATATATATGCTATAAAAGATATATCATTGGATTCATAATCAAAATAAGTTCTCAATGATATGATTTTTATGACACGTCAAAGTTTTTCTTAAAATACGTGCGTGACTGTTAAACTGAACCGGAAGGACTAGCAAAATTTAGTTGTTATGCTTTATTATCATAGATATGTTTTGGTTCTATAATCTGTTCTAAGAAATGGGCCTTGGTATGTGTTTATTTGGATTAATAAAATGAGATTGGACATTAAATTATAAATATTTTTTTGCTGTTGTATCAATAAATGGATTCCTAATAATGGAATTAACCCTCTTCTAGTTGGAATTAACCCTCTCAGTATGATTACTGTCATTACAGGTTGCATCAGACGATTTTCATGAAACTGAAGCTAGTATTTCACCAGAAGCTGGTAACCTCAATGGTTTACCGGTTGAATCAACTTCTGATGGGTTCTCAGCGACAAATCCTGAAGAAGATGTTGGTGCACAATTAGATGAGAGAGGATTGAATCCAGCTACTCACTATAACCCGTTTATCGCTTATGGATCTTTCGAGGATTCATGGGAACCAAAGTATGCTCTACCCAGCATCGTCGACGATGTTTCTGTTGTACCTATCTGTCCTGTTGGAAAGACTGATAGCTTCAGTGATCTCGTCAACGGTGGTACACTGAGGCTGGGGGTCCAACCATCTGAAGAGAGTAATGATCAGAGAGGAAGTCTTGTTGAAAGGACAGATAGTTTTAGTGATCTGGTGAATGGTGGAGCAGGAGGCTTTGATTCGATTGTAACAGATGAAACCAAAATCAAACACAGTAGATTAGATTCCATAGAAGAAAGTTCAGGTAGATTGGATGTCCAAGCATCTGAAGAGAGCAATGATCAGAGAGAAGATCTTGTTAACGAGATGAGAACTGGCGGTGTACATGGAACAGGTACTAGCGGTGCAGAGCCTAGTGAGGCCATGGGTGATAACCATCCAAAATGTGAGACTGATACTTTCGAAGATGCACATGATTTCAACCCAAGAGACATGGAGGAGGATGACACAAATGTAATCAAGGACAAGAACGACAGTAAGAGTACTAGGCTTGCACAAACGGAGTCGCTGGTTCAGCAAAATGGACCTGATAGTGCAAGGCTGATGGCTCGAACTGGAATTCGCAACCCCTTTGAATCAAGCTTCTCCGGAGCTAGTATCACCTCGGATGCACTAGCGCCCTCTGCTCACATCGGCAACGTTTCTCTCCGTTCAGATAGTAGCACGACAAGTACTCGATCATTTGCATTCCCAGTGTACGTGGAGACTCCCCCTACCATTTGAATTTGTTTTAAAGAATGTAATTAAGTTCTTGCGCTGCTCTATTTTATTGCCTAATTCATTCCTTTTCTTTCTCAATGCACAGGCTACAGACGGAGTGGAACAGCAGTCCGGTGAAGATGGCAAAGGCGGACCGCAGGCGTTTCAGGCGAGATCGAGGCTGGGGTTACAGAGTCCTCTGCTGTAAATTCTGAATGTGCTTGCTGCTGCAATTTTTTCCTGTTTGTGTCCAGCTCATGGCCGGCTTCGTGCCTGAGCTCATGTTAGCCTTGTTAAATTCATTCAAATTCTGACCATTTATCCCTTTTCCCTGCCTCCTTGTTCTTGCTATCTCTCTCCCCCCACATGCCCTGCTGTTTTTATTTACCAATAGCAGGTTAATGGCTTGTCGGATTCGGTAGTCGCTTGTAATTTGCATCGTGAGTGAGAAATGAAAGTATAGCTCTTGTTATGTAGCATTTGTGATCATTGGTTGAAGTGCTACAGTATGTGAGAACCTGTTGGAGATGGCAAGCGAGAGAGGACATCCCGCGCTTGAGCTCGCTCTGCCATGGCTGAATAGTACTCCCTCCGGATGGATTAAATTGATGCTCTAGCTGAGCACAGGAAAACAACTACCTACATATGAACGCCGCGTCGATTAAACAAGACCAGAGGGAGTAGGTTTCTCTACTGCGTTTTTTTTTTTTTTGTATTCTCAAACAGAAAGAGGCCTGTACATTGATATAGAAAAGGTGAGGAAAAATACAACGATGCACTAGGCCATCTAAAGGATAACGTACAAATTTGCATTAAATATCCACTCCATGAATGGAAGCCTCTGTATTGTTTCCTGATAGCTCTATGAACCAACAATTTGATCTATTTCTTGAACTTTCTCTGCACCTATAAGGATTTGGTGGTATATCCTTAAAATAAAATCATCCCTTCTTGTCTGTAGGATGATGACCTCCACAAAAATGGTAGGCCAATGAGCTGCTTTTAAGTCTTTGAATATGATCATGGATAGAGTTAACATGAGGCATCCAAGTAGGGCAGAGGTATGGCAACAACTAGTAGCAAAAGGACACTGAAATAAAATATATGATTTCTTGTTTCCAGTCCAGCTGAATCACACATAACACGTCCATAGTGAGGAAAGCTGTTCCCCTTTACAAGAGTTCCCTTACGTTAAGTTTGTTGTGAAGTGAATGCTAAAATAAAGCTTTATGCTTTTTCTGGCAAAAAAGATTTCCACATCCAATGAAAAGCCTGGCAACGCGTAATATGGAAGCATCGCAACGTGTCCGTCTTCACCAATGCAAGGCCCTCTATGGCAACCTTGCTTGACACGATCAAGATCGAGGCAATATCATGGGCAGAGGCGAGTGCTCGGGGCATTCGCCAGCTGCTCCCCTAGGCTTTTATGGGTCTAGTTGTATAGCGTGGTGTTAGATCTCCTTTCAACTACTTTTTTTTTCTCGAAAAATGGCGTTTTATTACTCAAAATATTTGATGTAATACACCCGGCCTCTGCATAACTATGATGCACACAGTCATTCAACAAGAGTACAAAAACACACTATTCATTACATAAAAAGCGACTAAGTGAAAAGCGCATCTTGGTGTTGGAGCTCCAATCCTCCGACTATGCAACCACCCATGTTGGATAATAAACTCCTTGACCGAATTTTCCAACCATGTAGACACCTTCGTAAAGAGGTCGCGGTCCTCCAAGCGCTGAAGCGACGACCATGAACGGAGCAAGGCCGTACACCGGTAGATTACCTGCATAAGAGAAGAGTTTTTATCATTAAAAACCTTGTCATTTCTACATAGCCACATACCATATAACGGAATCGCTCCCACCCTGATAAGATTCCTATACCTAACATCTACCTCGTTTAGCCAATTCCCAAAAATATTAGCAATGCTTCGGGGTGGGTGTAAGCTAGATCCTATATGAATGATTGACCATATAGATCTCGCGAATCGGCAATGAAAAAAGAGATGTTTTATTGTCTCGTCTTCGTGACAGAAGACACATTTCTTACAACCATGTCAGTTTCGTTTGCAAGGTTATCTTTAGTAAGGATAACACCACGGCGTAGGTATCAAGCGAACACCTTCGTTTTTAGTGGATCCTCAGCTTCCAAATGTTTTTATTGTTCAACCATGCCAGTTTCGTTTTGCAAGGTTATCCTTTCAACTACATAAAATCATTTTTATCAATTCATCGAAAACACATTGTTTTTTCCGTTTTCATGAGCAAAAAACTGAAGAGGATAGTGCCACAAAACAGAGGAGCCACTAGAAAAAGAGCATGTCACGAAGGATTTCTATATCTATACTTACTCCTACATAGTGTGCCTAGGAAGAATAAGGAGTTGAGGATGCGGATTGGTTGTTTGGATCACACTCTCATACCGGAGACGACTGATGTTTTCATCCAGAGAGGCTTCTTCAAGCTTAGCTTTGAGGTGGAACCAGTGGTAGTGACACAGCTTGATGGGGTTGCTGGGATAAACAATGGGGATAATGATGATGAACGTGACAATGATGGTTCTAATGATGATCTTTTGGATGGAGCCAAAGATATGGACATTGAGAAAACCACGAATAATCAGCTGTAGGGATTCGTTGCATAGAAAACAAAAATTTTCCTACCGCGAACACGCAATCCAAGCCAAGATGCAATCTAGAAGACGGTAGCAACGAGGGGATTATCGAGTCTCACCCTTGAAGAGATTCCAAAGCCTACAAGATGAGGCTCTTGTTGCTGCGGTAGACGTTCACTTGCCGCTTGCAAAAGCGCGTAGAAGATCTTGATCACGGCGCCACGAACGGCAGCACCTCCGTACTCGGTCACACGTTCGGTTGTTGATGAAGACGACGTCCACCTCCCCGTTCCAGCGGGCAGCGGAAGTAGTAGCTCCTCTTGAATCCGACAGCACGACGGCGTGGTGTCGGTGGCGGTGGAGAATCCCGGCGGATCTTCGCTAAGCGTGCGGGGAAGAAGGAGGAGTGGGGCGGCTAGGGTTTGGGAGAGGGGGTGGCCGGCCTCCAAGGGGTGCGGCCAAGGTGGTGGCTTGTGTGGCCGGCCCTCCCCTATGCCCCTCATTATATAGGTGGAACCCCAAGTGTTGGACTACAAGTCTTCGAATAAGACCCGAACCAAAAACCTTCCATGTAGTAGGGAAACCTACCCAAGGTGGGACTCCCACCCAAGTGGGATTGGCCCCCTTGGGGGAGTCCACCTTGGACTTTCCCTCTAGGGTTGGCCGGCCATGGGTGGTGGAGTCCATCCGGGACTCCGCCTTCCAAAGTGCTTTCTTCCGGACTTTTCTAGAACCTTCTAGAACCTTCCATAAATGCACCAAATCATTTTCTAACATATAAAATGACTTCCTATATATGAATATTATTCTCCGGACCATTCCGGAACTCCTCATGATGTCCGGGATCTCATCCAGGACTCCAAACAAATGTTCGAACTCCATTCCATATTCAAGTTCTACCATTTCAACATCCAACTTTAAGTGTGTCACCCTACGGTTCGTGAACTATGCGGACATGGTTGAGTACTCACTCCGACCAATAACCAATAGCGGGATCTGGAGATCCATAATGGCTCCCACACATTCAACGATGACTTAGTGATCGAATGAACCATTCACATACGATACCAATTCCCTTTGTCACACGATATTTTACTTGTCCGAGGTTGGATCATCGGTATCACTCTATACCTTGTTCAACCTCGTCTCCTGACAAGTACTCTTTACTCGTACCGTGGTATGTGGTCTCTTATGAACTTATTCATATGCTTGCAAGACATTTAGACGACATTCCACCGAGAGGGCCCAGTATATCTATCCGTCATCGGGATGGACAAATCCCACTGTTGATCCATATGCCTCAACTCATATTTTCCGGATACTTAATCCCACCTTTATAACCACCCATTTACACAGTGGCGTTTGATGTAATCAAAGTACCTTTCCAATATAAGTGATTTACATGATCTCATGGTCATAAGGACTAGGTAACTATGTATCGAAAGCTTATAGCAAATAACTTAATGACGTGATCTTATGCTACGCTTAATGGGGTGTATCCATTACATCATTCATATAATGATATAACCTTGTTATTAATAACATCCAATGTTCATGATTATGAAACTAATCATATATCAATCAACAAGGTAGTTAAGAGGCTTACTAGGGACTTATTGTTTGTTTACATATCACACATGTATCAATGTTTCGGTTAATACAATTATAGCATGGTATATAAAAATTTATCATAAACATAAAGATATATAATAACCACTTTTATTATTGCCTCTTGGGCATATCTCCAACAGTCTCCCACTTGCACTAGAGTCAATAATCTAGATTACATTGTAAGGTACCTAACACCCATGGCATTCGGTGTTGGTCATGCTTTGCCCTAGGGAGAGCTTTAGTCAACGGATCTGCTACATTCAGATCAGTGTGTACTTTGCAAATCTTTACTTCTCCATCTTCGATGTACTCGCGAATCGAATGATAACGCAGCTTGATATGCTTCAGCCTCTTGTGTGACCTTGGTTCATGTGCATTGGCAATGGCACCCATGTTGTCACAATATATGACTAGTGGGTCCAATGCACTAGGAACCACACCGAGCTCTACAATGAACCTCTTCATCCATACCGCTTCCGATGAAGCCTCTGAAGCCGCTATGTACTCCGATTCTGTTGAAGACTTCGCCACCGTGCACTGCTTAGCTTGCCCAGCTTATCAGCACCATTCAATATAAACACGTACCCAGACTGTGACTTAGAGTCATCAGGATCGTGTTCCAACTTGCATCGGTGTAACTTGTTACAACGAGCTCTTGGTCACCTCCATAACAAAGAAACATATCCTTAGTTCTTTTCAAGTACTTCAGGATATTCTTGACCGCTGTCCAGTGTTCCATTCCTGGATCACTTTGATATCTGCTAGTCAAACTAACAACATGTGCTACATCCGGTCTAGTACATAGCATGGCATACATGATAGAGCCTACTGCCGAGGCATAGGGGATCTGACTCATCCTTTCTCTTTCTTCTGCCGTAGCCGGACCTTGAGTCTTACTCAAGACCTTGCCTGGTAACATAGGTAAGAATCCTTTCTTACTTTCATCCATTCTAAACTTCTTTAGAATCTTGTCCAGGTATGTACTCTGTGATAGCTCTATTAGACGTCTTGATCTATCTCTATAAATCTTGATGCCTAATATATACGATGCTTCACCAAGGTCTTTCATTGAAAAACTATTATTCAAATAACCTTTTACACTGCTTAATAGTTCTGTATCATTCCCAATCAATAATATGTCATCTACATATAATATCAGGAACGCTACAGAGCTCCCACTCACTTTCTTGTAAATATAGGCCTCTCCATGACACTGTATAAACCCGAAGTCTTTGATCACCTTATCAAAGCGTCGGTTCCAACTTCTCGATGCTTGCTTCAGTCCATAGATTGAACGCTGAAGTTTGCATACTTTGTCAGCATTTTTAGGATCGACAAAACCTTTGGGCTGTACCATATACAACTCTTCCTCAATGTCTCCATTAAGGAACGCCGTTTTGACATCCATCTGCCAAATCTCATAATCGAAAAATGCAGCTATTGCTAACAAAATCCTCACAGATTTTAGCTTCGCTACAGGTGAGAAAGTCTCATCGTAGTCAACACCTTGAATTTGTCGGAAACCCTTTGCGACAAGTCGAACTTTATAGACAGTAATATTACCATCAGCATCTGTTTTTCTCTTGAAGATCCATTTATTCTCGACAGCCTTGCGGCTATCAGGTAATTCTACCAAAGTCCATACTTTGTTATCATACATGGATCCCATTTAGGATTTCATGGCTTCTTGCCATTTGTTGGAATCTGGGCTCATCATCGCTTCTTCATACGTCGCAGGGTCTTCATCATTGTTGTCCACAATCATGACATTTAGACAAGGATCATACCAATCAGGAGTGGCACGTTCCCTTGTCGATCTGCGAGGTTCAGTAGCTATCTCGTTTGAAGTTTCATGATCATTATCATTAGCTTCCTCTGTTGCGGTAGGCGGCACAGAACATCTTCCGGTACTGCGCTACTCTGATCAACGAGCAAAGATTCTTCAATCTCATCGAGTTCTACTTTTCTTCCAGTCACTTCTTTAGTGAGAAATTCTTTCTCAAGAAAGGTTCCGTTCTTAGCAACAAAGATCTTGCCTTCGGATCGTGATAGAAAGTGTACCCTATAGTTTCCTTAGGGTATCCTATGAAGACGCATTTCTCCGCTTTGTGTTCTAGCTTGTCCGGCTGTAACTTTTTTACATAGGCTTCGCAACCCCAAATTTTAAGGAACGACAGCTTAGGTTTCTTATTAAACCATAATTCATACGGTGTCGTTTCAATGGATTTTGATGGTGCTCTATTTAAAGTGAATGCGGTTGTCTCTAATGCATAACTCCAAAATGATAACGGTAAATCAGTAAGAGACATCATAGAACGAACCATATCTAAGAGAGTTCGATTACGACGTTCGGACACACCGTTTCGTTGTGGTGTTCCCGGCGGTGTCAATTGTGAAAGTATTCCGCATTTCTTTAAATGCATGCCAAACTCATAACTCAGATATTCACCTCCGCGATCAGATCGTAGAAATTTAATCTTCTTGTTACGTTGATTTTCTACTTCACTTTGAAATTCCTTAAACTTCTCGAAAGTTTCGGATTTATGTTTCATTAAATAGATATACCCATATCTACTCAAATCATCTGTGAAGGTTAGAACATAACGATAACCACCGCGCGATGCTACACTCATTGGTCCGCACACATCTGTATGTATGATTTCCAATAATTCAGTAGCTCGCTCCATCATACCAGAGAATGGAGTCTTAGTCATTTTTCCCATCAGACATGCTTCGCATCTATCAAGTGACTCAAAGTCAAGTGATTCAAGTAATCCATCGGTATGGAGTTTCTTCATGCGTTTCACTCCAATATGACCAAGACGACAGTGCCACATATAAGTAGAATTATCATTCAATTTAATTCGCTTAGCATCAATGTTATGTATATGTGTATCACTACTATCGAGATCTAACAGAAATAAGCCATTCTTTTTAGGTGCTCGACCATAAAAGATATTATTCATAAAAATAGAACAACCATTATTCTCAGACTTGAATGAATAACCGTCTTGCATTAAACAAGATCCAGATATAATGTTCATGCTCAACGCGGGTACAAAATAGCAATTATTTAGGCTTAAAACTAATCCGAAGGTAGATGTAGAGGAAGTGTGCC
This sequence comes from Lolium multiflorum, assembly GCA_030979885.1. Lineage (NCBI taxonomy): Eukaryota > Viridiplantae > Streptophyta > Magnoliopsida > Poales > Poaceae > Lolium > Lolium multiflorum. The sequence goes on along the minus strand of CM061748.1, from coordinate 233,993,861 downwards.
GACAACGATCACATCGACTTTGGATCCATTTCCAACGCGCATCGTCACTTCATCCTTCAGTCTTCGTTTATTCTTTAGTTCTGTTTGAGTTACAAATATGAGCAACCGAACCAGTATCAAATACCCAAGTACTAGTACGAGAACCAAAGATAAACATCTATAACATGTATATCAGATATACCTTCTTTCTTCTTCTTGACAAGGCCGCTCTTCAGATCCGCCAAATACTTGGAGCAATTACGCTTCCAGTGTCCCTTCTCCTTGCAGTAATAGCACTCAGCATCGGGCTTAGGGCCAGCCTTAGATTTCACAGGAGGCGTGGCAGCTTTCTTGCCACCCTTCTTGTTCTTGCCTTTAGACTTGCCCTGTTTCTTGAAGCTGGTGGTCTTGTTGACCATCAACACTTGGTGCTCATTCTTAATCTCAATCTCAGCAGATTTTAGCATGGCGAAGAGTTCAGGTAACTCTTTGTTCATGTTCTGCATATTGTAATTCATCACAAAGTTCTTGTAACTAGGTGGTAGTGATTGAAGGACACGATTAATCCCCAGTCTGTTAGGAATCACTATTCCCAAGTCAGAGTTTCTTCGCATGCCCGGTCATGGCGAGCATGTGCTCACTAACGGAGCTGCCTTCTTCCATCATGCAACTGAAGAAGTGTTTTGATGCTTCATAGCATTCCACGGCCGCATGAGTTTCAAAGATAGTTTTCAACTCATTGACTAACTCATGTGGATCGTGGTGCTCAAAACGTTTTTGAAGATCGGCTTCCAGACTGCACAGGATGGACTTGAGAGTACCGAGTTTTCCGAGTCGCGTAAACATTCTTTACTTCATCGGTTTCAGTTTCTGCAGGAGGGTCACCTAGCGGTGCATCAAGCACATATTGCAGGTTTCCGCCATTGAGGAAGATCCTCACATGACGGAACCAGTCGTGAAGTTGCTACCGTTGCTCTTAAGCTTTTCTTTCTCTAGGAACTGGTTAAAATTGATTGGGGACGCCATATCTACAACATATATTTGCAATAGTTTAGACTAAGTTTATGAAAAATTGAGTTCAAATTTTAATTTAACAAAATTAAAAACTAGGTGAACTCCCACTCAAAACAATATCCCTCGAATTGTTTTAGTGATCACACGAACCAAATCCATCACACCTAAGTCCGATCATCACGAGACAAGATGTAATTTCAATGGCGAACACTCAAAGTGTTCATCATATCAATCATATGATTCATGCTCTACCTTTCGGTATCACGTGTTCCGAGACCATGTCTGTACATGCTAGGCTCGTCAAGGCCACCTTAGTATCCGCATGTGCAAAACTTACTTGCACCCGTTGTATGCACTTGTTGATTCTATCACACCCGATCATCACGAGATGCTTCGAAATGACAAGTCTTGGCAACGGTGCTACTAAGGATGAACACTTTATTATCTTGATATTTTAGTGAGAGGGATCATCTTATAATGCTACCGTCGCGATCTAAGCAAAATAAGATGCATAAAAGGATTAACATCACATGCAGTTCATATGTGATATGATATGGTCCTTTTGTCTTTGCGCCTTTGATCTTCATCTCCAAAGCACGGACATGATCTCCATCATCAACGGGCATGATCTCCATCATCGTCGGCGTAGCGTCAAGGTCAATGGCGCCGTCTTCATGATTGTTCTCCCATGTAGCAACTATTACAACTTCTTTGAAATACTACTCAACATGAAATTTAAAAACAACCATAAGGCTCCTGCCGGTTGCCTCAATACAATAATGATCATCTCATACATATTCATCATCACATTATGGCCATATCACATCACCAAACCCTGCAAAAACAAGTTAGACGTTCTCTAATTTGGTTTGCATATTTTACGTGGTTTAGGGTTTTCGAGTGAGATCTAATCTACCTACGAACATGAACCACAACGGTGATACTAGTGTTGTCAATAGAAGAGTAAATTGAATCTTCACTATAGTAGGAGAGACAGACACCCGCAAAGCCACTTATGCAATACAAGTTGCATGTCGAGCGTGGAGCAAATCTCATGAACGTGGTCATGTAAAGTTAGCCCGAGCCGCTTCATCCCACTATGCCACAAAGATGCAAAGTACTCAAACTAAAGACAACATAAGCATCAACGCCCACAAAACCATTGTGTTCTACTCGTGCAACCATCTATGCATAGACACGGCTCTGATACCACTGTAGGGATTCGTTGCATAGAAAACAAAAATTTTCCTACCGCGAACATGCAATCCAAGCCAAGATGCAATCTAGAAGACGGTAGCAACGAGGGGATTATCGAGTCTCACCCTTGAAGAGATTCCAAAGCCTACAAGATGAGGCTCTTGTTGCTACGGTAGACGTTCACTTGCCGCTTGCAAAAGCGCGTAGAAGATCTTGATCACGGCGCCACGAACGGCAGCACCTCCGTACTGCTATGGATGAGGCACGACCTCCTGTTGGAGATATGCCCAAGAGGCAATAATAAAATGGTTATTATATATCTTTGTGTTTATGATAAATGTTTATATACCATGCTATAATTGTATTAACCGAAACATTGATACATGTGTGTTATGTAAACAACAAGGAGTCCCTAGTAAGCCTCTTGTATAACTAGCTTGTTGATTAATAGATGATCATAGTTTCGTGATCTTGAACATTGGATGTTATTAATAACAAGGTTATGTCATTATGTGAATGATGTAATGGACACACCAATTAAGCGTAGCATAAGATCACGTCATTAAGTTCATCTGCTATAAGCTTTCGATTCATAGTTACCTAGTCCTTTCGACCATGAGATCATATAAATGACTTATGCGGAAGGGTACTTTGATTACATCAAACGCCACTGCGTAAATGGGTGGTTATAAAGGTGGGATTAGGTATCCGGAAAGTATAAGCTTGAGGCATATGGATCAACAGTGGGATTTGTCCATCCCGATGACGGATAGATATACTCTGGGCCCTCTCGGTGAAATGTCGTCTAATTAGCTTGCAAGCATATGAATGGTTCATAAGAGATGACATACCACGGTACGAGTGACAAAGGATTAACTTGTCAATGCCTACAGATTGTAGACTAGGGTTTTGCTAGAAGTAGAGGGCAAGTAGATCTCGAAGGTTCAGGCGAAAAGTACTCGACGATTACGAAAACTAGGGTTATGCTGACAGTAGATTCGATCCTTTCTTTGTCCCTCGACTCCCCTTATATAGGAGGTGGAGCCGAGGGTTTCGTTTTGTACAAGTTACAGTCCGGGACGGTTTCTAACTCATCCCGCCAGATTACAAATAACACTTCCTATTACAACTCTAACTTTCCTTAACATATCTTGGGCTCCCGAATCTTCTTATTCTTCGAGTAGTGGGCCTTCAGTAAACCCCGGGTACTATCTTCGGCAGGCCCATTTGGGATGCCTATGTCAGTAGCCCCCGAGATTTTGCTTGAATCGTAGAGTCAGGGAAAATCTCGACTGTTTATTTTTATTCGAGAGCTTTTATTCATACTTCTTCACATAAAATTCTATATTGTACAGGGATAATGGTAGTTGGGGCTAGTTCATCTGACGGATCAGGTACTAGTTAACTGCTCTAGTGGCAATCCGCAAAAACCTACTTCAAGATCACGTCCTGGACATGATCTCGGGATACTGGTGCAAACCGACGGGTGCCGCTTAAGGTCTTACCATTCTGTCGAGTCCCGTCAAATTTATCGGGTACCTAACGCGTCCGTTAGGATTTTCTTCGTATCTGTTGATACGGATAAAAGTAGCAGAGCGCAGTCTTTGGCGATGCCACGCCCAGCAGAACGGATCTGGGGTCTTACCTTCGCAAATTTGCGGCATTCAGAAATTGATCGCAACTTTGGCGTTCTGAGAATATATTGTCGTGTGCTTTTCGCCTTTGGAATAGCACATTTTATCGAGTCATATTTGATGACTTATTTTGTCTTCCCGATGGGAGTATATGTAGAGTTATATGTGTAACTCGAAATATACTCACTTCTGTTTCTTTATTTTGATAAAAATTCATCGGGCACGCGAACAGCGTTCCCGATGGGAGTAGCCCCGAGGCTACATCCAAGGACTTGTACTTGGTGTAGGCTCCACAGATTAGTATCCGTTGCCGCTATATTTATAATCTTTCTCGACAGTTTTATATTTATCGGGTGCGCGACCAGCGCTCCCGATGGGAGTAGCCCCCGAGGCTATGAACAAATGCTTGCATTTGGTCATAGGCTCTCGCCATTTATATCTTGTCATACTCGAAATTTTCTATTTTTCCAAAGTAGCCCCCGAGCGTTTGGGCAAAAACTTGTATTTGATCAAAGGCTCCCGAGATAATCTTGTATTGTCGATAAACTTCTGAAACCTCATAGTCGAATTTTTCTTTTATCTTGACGACGTCATTGCTGATGATAGCCACGATTTCTATTTTGGAAACTGACCATTACCGCTTGTTTCGCTGCCTTGTGGGTCCCAATTCCTTATCTGACGGACACGTCGTGCAAGTGGGGGACACATGTTCTCCCCTTTTTCTGGCACACGTTCGTAACCTCGTCAATGTTAAAATACCATTGTACCCTTGTATCCACGTGGTGATCATCTGCTGCATTCTTTTTTCATCCAACGGTTCCGTCGCTTCACCGCACCTGTATATAAGGTCCCCTTCTTCTTCCTCGAACACTTCCGCTCGCGCCGTTCCCCTGCTTTGCTCTGCAAAATTTCCTCCTGCGCTCCTCATCTCCCAAAGCTCTTCTCTTCATAGCTACACCTCTCCGCCATTGTTGATGCCACCGCGTCGATTGACCAGGCACAGCACACCTGATTCATCGATGGCTGCCGCGGATCTAGGAGCCGCGGTGGGAGAGGTCCAAGATCACGAACCAGGACCTCAATCTGTTGAAGAAGCTGGGGATTACCAAGAAACCTAAAGCGGTTTGCTTCCCCAGTGAAGAAAGCTACCCAACCCCTCCAATGGGGTATCGGGTAAGTTTTGTTGATCATCTCATCCGCGGTCTTTCCGCCCCCATTCACCCTTTTCTTCGCGGGTTACTTTATTTTTATGGTCTCCAACTTCACCACCTCACGCCCAACTCTATCCTTCACATTTCTATCTTTATCACCCTCGAAGCCTTCCTTGGTGTCCAGCCTAACTGGGCATTATGGAAGCGCATTTTCTTTTGTCGCCGTAATGGCTCTGCCAATGTCGCCTATAATATAGGCGGCGTTGTTATTTCTGTTCGCTCCTCTGTCAACTACTTCGACGTCAAACTCCCTGACTCCGTTCAAGGGTGGCGCAAGAAGTGGTTGTACATTCGTGAAGAAAACCATGGATGCGCCGAAGACAACATTCCTCCTTTTGACGGTGCCGAGAAAATCCTTCGCCGCCGTTCTTGGGACGCAGAAGCTACCGAGGAAGAAAGAACTTCGAAGAGGCCCTGATGACTCGTATCCATGAGTTGCAAAATACTCGTGGAAAGAATTATCAGGCATCCAAATTACGCGTACTTCCTTAGGACTAGGGTGCAGCCTCTTCAGGCTCGCAAAAACCCTTTCTGGAATTATGTTGGCGATGAAGACGCAGATCGCCTGTCGACGACTGGGAAGTCAAGGATTTGGATAGACTTATTCGAAGGATTTCATCTCTCAAGAAGAAAGACTCCATCCCTTCCAGTTGTCGCGTAAAACCATACAGCGCCGCCCATGCGCTTCCCAAGGTAAACATTGTTGCGCAATTTGTCTATTGCCTTGTTTTTGTGTTGTTATGCATTTCTGACAGCCTTCTCTCTTTTTATACAGGACCACCCAAATCTTGTTTCACTTCCTCCTCTTCCTGAAGGTGGGGATGTCGAAGAAAGGGCCGTTATCTCCGATGATAACCCAGATGCCCCCTCCTTTGTAAATGAACCCGCAGAATCTCGAAAATCTGCGGGATCCGACGAAAAAGAGGATGTCTCTGAAGCCACTGCGTCGGCACAATCTCCTCCTCTGTTTCTCCAAGGAACAAAAGGAAAAGGGATGATGTCGAAGATTCCGGCACCTCCAAAGTCGACGAAGCTGTTCCTTCGCGCCAGAAGGCAGGCTATGATCCATACCTCGAGGCTCTCATCAGTTCGTAAGTACCCTTTCTCTTGTTTATTTGTACTCGAAGATTCTTGTCTATCTTGCTTTTTATATTGTCGATGCTTGCTCGTAGTGATGATGAAGAAGAAGTACCAACTGCTGATGTGGCTGCTCGAACGAGTACATCACATACATTAGTCGCCTCGGAAACGCCAGTCGAAGGAGAAGAAACATCGCCTCCTCGACAGAATGTCGGCGCTGCTATTCCTCCGTCAAGCCTCCTTGTCCCTTCACCAAAAAGGGCAAGGGTTGAAACAAGTCTGGAGCTTACTCTTCAATCGAGTAGCTCTTCTAACCCTCTCTTGGATGATGTAAGTTGTTAACGCTCTTGTCGCTGTTTATATTTTCTCCGTTTGCTCTTATGTGTCATCATTTTTCCATGCCGACATTTTTTTTTGTCTCTCCTTGACAGCCTATGATCAAAGAGCTTCTTCGCATCGGTGCCCAATTCGTTGGGTACCGTGATTACGCCAGCAAGACTGAAGGTAATGCCTAGCTATTTTTTGCTTCCTTTCTGCATGACGTCGACGTTTATAACTGATCTTGTCTTCCTTTTTCGAGAAACTGCGAAGCCAACGAACGTGCTGACACACTTGCTCAAAAGTTAGAGCAATGTGAAGAGGCTCGTAAGAAGGCGAGTCATATGCAGTTGAAGCTAGGCAAGAAGCCGAAAAAGCTAAGGTGAATGCTGGTATCGAAGATCTTCGAAGCGTTTGCATGATGCCGAGACTTCGCTAAGCGATCACATAACTGCGCAATCGCTCGCGAAGCGGCGATCACCAAACGCATAAAGACACAAAGTCGTCGCTTTGTCGGTAAGTATTTGCACCATTTCATACCCTTTTGGATTTTTCTTTTTTGCACTTGTTTGTTGACCAAATTTTCTATTTTTATGTTGACAGATAGGACCTCTCAAGAATTTGAACTTGAGAATCCCGACAACGATTCTCTTCTTGACGCCATTTCATTCCTTGAGTTTCATGGGACGGAAGCGCGTGAAGCTATGGATGAAGCCAAGGCGGGGTTGTCGAAGCTTTTCCCCTACTTCTTCCCGAAGAAAGAGGAGCCCGCGACTTTCCTTGGTCTTGCCAAATGCTTTAATCCTCCCGAAGATCTTGGGCTGAAGATGCGCCATGAGAACATGAAGGTTGCCGTGGAAAGCACCGTTGCTCTAGTTGCTGACAGTCAACAGACTATTGACTGGGCCAAAGTTGGCGACACGGAGCAAATAGAGCAAACAAGGTGGCGGTCCTTGATCAAGGCAGCGAAGCTTAACACGAAGAAAATCCTGGCCTATCTCGGGATCAAGCCATCTTCGACTCCTAGCTCTTCAAGGCCGGAGGTCTAGTTTTTGCTTTCTTTATTTCCTTTGCTATTGTCGCCATTCTAGTCTTGGCGACAATTTCCCTGCCAGTCCCTTAGGAGAACTTCTTTTGTAATGGCCATGTAAATTTTCTAGAATCAATGAAATTCCTCTTGGTGCTATCATTAATCCGGGGATTTTCTTTTCCAGTTGATATTTGATAATTATTCAAAAAATCCTTCCTCTCCCGATGCTGCTCCCGCGTCTTCCTTGTCGAAGAAAGTAAGAACCGCCGACAATTTCCTTGAAGGTTCTTCAAGCACGGATATGTTAGGTATGTATCTCAAACTTTCTGATGCCTTCTCTTTATTTTGCTGTGCCTTCTTCCAAGTTTCTTCCCTTGTTGTCCAATAGGCTCAGTTCTTGATGCTGCTGCCGAAGATCTAAGAGTAAATGAGAGAACGAATCTTCTTGTCAACCTTTCTCTGAACCATGGCTCTTTATTTTGGGCCACTCCTGAACGAACCCAGCAGATTGTCAGGTTCCAAGATCGTGCTTGCCAAGTACGCGAATTCCTAAATTTTTGCACGACAACGTTGACCCTTGTTTTCAAGACTTTGTTTCCTCGGAATGAGGTTCCTGCGACTCTTCCTGAATTGCTAGAGACCTTCAGATGCTCCTCGTATTCATAATTTCGTACGAGCCCAACTGACTGCTGGAGCAAGATTTGCCATGATTATGATAAATATTTGCCATCCAAAGTTAGACCTGTCGACGATTGTCATTGATTGCATGGCGAAGAAAACGCGGCGGAAGAATAATATAGATGCAATCAATGAAATGGTGACTCCTGTGGCCGAGTCGATGGTAGACGAGCTTCTTCGGATGGATGCAGAATTCTTCGTCAAAGGATCTTATGCCGAGCATAAAACGACCAGAGGCTTGTCAATAGATACTATTTTGGGTTCTGATTGATTTGTAAAACTTTGTCGAAAACATTTGTTGTATACCGTAGAATGCTCTATATTGTCGGAGCCCCCGAGCCTTTTTGTCTGGAGTTTGTAATATTTTTCTCTTCCCAAGGTTCCTTCCTGAGCTGTAATAAAACACCTTGATGGACTGCATGATCTTGGCGTCGAAGTTCTATATTTTGTTTGTCGGGTTTTTGGACCAGAGTGATGAGATTTTCTGACGTGTGCACTATATTTAATCATGACCAACTTCCAATTTGTGTATTTGGCGAGGTATTATTGTACCAAGGCGAAATATTTTCAATAAATCGAGTTTGTCTGTTTTGATATTTGAGGGTGCAGAGCCCCCGAGTATGTCGACGAATAAGAAGTATATCTTTACTATCTTTATTATATTGCAGCACCGCGAGCCCGCCTCATTAAAAACCTTCTCCGGCCCCACTCGGTGCCCCGAAAAAGGAAAAGAGTGCGGAAAACTCGCGGGCGTTTCAGTACATTGTATGTTTACAAAGTAGACTATATTTCGGCATCTAAGCGTAAACGCCTGAGCTGTGCCACGTTCCAAGGATTTGGCTCGGCAATCCTGTCTTCTTGTCTTTGATTCTGTATGCTCCTCCTTCGATTACCTCTGTGACGATGTAGGGTCCAAGCCATGGTGACTCGAGTTTTTCGTGACTTTTTGGTTTAGTCGCAACTAAGTCACCAACTTGAAAAGACCTTGGGCGCAATCGTCGACTGTGGTAATTCTTCAGGTCCTGTTGATATTTGGCGACTCGTGACAGCACTTCATCTCGAGCTTCGTCAAGTGCATCGACATCGTCCTCCAAGGCTTCTCTCGAGGTTTCTTCATCATATTCTGTGACTCTTGGAGAATCGTGCTCTATTTCTATCGGAAGGACTGCTTCGGCGCCATGAAAAACGGCGTTTCCTGTGGCGCCGTATTTGGTGTTGTTCGGATACTCCACAATACACTTGGCAGCTCCTCCGGCCAAGTATGCCGTGCTTTTCCAATGGGTCCTAGCAGGCGTTTGATGCCATTGCAGATAATGCCATTGGCTTTCTCGACTTGTCCATTGGTCTGTGGATGTGCGACAGACGCAAAACTCAACTTAATGCCCACTTCTGCGCAGTATGCTTTGAACTCTTTGGACGTGAAGTTACTACCGTTGTCTGTGACAATGCTATGAGGAACTCCAAATCTAAAGACGATGCTTTTTACGAACTTAATCGCCGATGCGCCGTCCGGTGAATTTATCGGCTTTGCTTCTATCCACTTTGTAAATTTGTCGACAGCACCAGCATATACTCATAACCTCCTGGCGAAGCTTTGTGTTTTCCCACCATGTCGAGTCCCCATTGAGCAAAGGGCCAAGACAATGGGATTGGCATAAGTTCTGCTGCAGGGAGAGGTCTAGCGGCGAATCTTTGGCACGTGTCGCAAGTTCTCACTATCTCCTTTGCGTCCTCGATTGCTGTTAGCCAATCCTGCTCGAAAACCTTAGCCGCGATAGCCCGGCTGCTCGCGTGGTGCCCAGATATCCCTTCGTGCACATCCTTCAGATAATTTGTCCTTCTTCGGTGTAACGCATCTTTGTAGCACGCCCGAAATACTTCGTTTGTACAATTCCCCTTTACCACAGTGAAAGCTTTTGATCTCCTAATTATTCGCCTTGCTTCAACTGGATCGTCGGGTATTATTTTCCTTAGGATATATGATATGTAAGCCTGCATCCATGGAATTTGCACCATCATGACTAGCTCTTGCTCTCCTTCTTCTTCTGCTGTGTCTTTGGTGATACTCTCTTTCTTCTCCTTCTTTGTTTTTGCTGGCTTCGTTGACCTCTCGCTTATCTCTTCCCAAGACACGCCTGGAGGTATCGCGAGACACTGTGACCCGATGTTTGCAAGAACGTCGGCTTCATCGTTGCTCATCCTGCTAATGTGGTTTACCTCACAACCATCGAATAACTTCTCCAGCTCATTGTACACCTCTTTGTATGCTATCATACTTTCGTTGCATCGCATTGGTTCATGACTTGTTGTGCCACCAATTGTGAGTCGAAAATTTTCAGTCTGGTTGCACCGCAAGCTTTCGCCATCTTCATCCCGTGTATGAGAGCTTCATATTCTGCTTCGTTATTAGATGCGTTTGGGAACGTCATCCGCAAAACGTACTTCAGCTTGTCGCCTTCGGGTGATACCAATATCACGCCTGCTCCAGCACCTTCCGTCTTTTGGACCCGTCGAAGTTCATGGTCCAAGTTCTCGATAAATCTGGGGTCCCGTGTTTTGTAGCTCCATCCACTCTGCAATGAAATCTGGTAAGACCTGTGATTTTATTGCTTTTCTTTTCATACGTGATGTCCCGAGGAGAAAGTTCTATTCCCCAAAGGGAGACACGACCCGTAGCTTCTGGGTTGTTCAATATATTTGATAAGGGAGCCTCGTTGACCACTATTATCGGGTGCGCCGAAAAATAGTGTCGCAATTTTCTTGCTGTCGTGAATACTCCATACGCTAGTTTGATATTGCGGGTACCGCTGTTTGGAGGGCGACAGATTTCGCTGATGAAATACGGCCTCGAACTCCGTGAAGCTTGCCTTCTTCTTCTCTCTCGACTACTAGGGCCGTGCTGACCACCTGAGGTGTGGCTGCAATGTACAAGAGGAGAGGTTCTTTCTCTTTCGGTGCCACTAATATTGGTGGTGTCGAAATTGCTCGCTTGAGGTTCTCGAGCTCTATCTGCTTCCTCGTTCCATTGAAATTTTTCCCTTGTTTAATCGTTGCATAGAACGGCGCGCCTTTCTCCTAGCCTCGCGACGAATGCTTAAAGCTGCACTCGCCCGTTAATCGTTGTATTTCTTTCAACTTTGTTGGCTTTCTCATAGTAACGATGGCTGTATTTTTTCGGGATTAGCTTCAATCCCCCTTGCTGATACTAAGAACCCGAGAAGTTCTCTGCGGGAACTCCAAAAAGCACTTTGTCGGGTTCAGCTTGAGGCAGAACTTGTCGAGGTTGTCGAAGGTTTCCTTCAAATCTTCGATCAAAGTCGACCCTTTCTTTGATGTTATTACGACATCGTCGATGTAGACTTGTACATTTTTTCCAATCTGTGTTGCTAGGCACTTCTGCATCATCCGCTGGTATGTTGCTCCCGCGTTTTTCAGCCAAAGGGCATTGTTTTGTAGCAAAACACGCCATAAGGTGTAATGAACGCTGTCTTGGCTTCATCTTCTTCTTTTAACCTGATCTGGTTATAACCAGAGTATGCGTCCAAAAAGGAAAGACGTTCGCATCCTGCCGTGGAGTCGATGATTTGATCGATCCTTGGGAAAGTGATCCTTAGGACAATGTTTATTGAGACACGTATAGTCGACGCACATGCGAAGGACTATTGTGTGTTTTTCGGCACCATCACTGGGTTAGCTACCCATGTGGCTTCGTAGATATTTCTCTGATGAAACCAGCATCTTTGAGTCGATCTATTTCGATAACATGGCTTTGCGGCTAGGTTCCGAAAAACGCCGCAAAGGTTGCTTGACTGGTCGTGCGAGAGGATCCAAATTGAGGTGGTGCTCGGCGAGTTCCCTGGGTACTCCTGGCATGTCACTGGACACCATGCGAAGATTTTCCAGTGCTCACGGAGGAACTCGACGAGCGCTTTCCTATGCGACATCCATGTTTGCGGCAATGGACGTCGTTTTCTTTGGATCTGTCGGGTGGATCTGTACCTCTTTTGAATCCTTGGTTGTATTGAAAGTTGGCTCCTTAGAAGATCTCCTACCTCTGGCAGCACATCATAATCGTGAACCTTGGCGCCGCATACTCGCTTGCATCCCGAAAGTTTCTGACAATCGATGAAAATCTTTGTCGCATTTATCGGATAGCGCAAAACTTCCTTTGATTGTGATAGGTCCCTTGGGCCCAGGCAACCTCCACAACAGATATGTATAATGCGGCACTGCCATGAACCTAGCATACGCTGGTCGTCCCAACAAAGCGTGATATTGCGACGGGAAATCGACAACTTCGAACTCCAAATTCTCTATCCTGTAGTTTTCTCGGGTTCCAAACTGAACGTCGAGGTTGATCTTGCCCAATGGGTAACTTGGCTTCTCTGGTGTGATCCCATGGAAACGTGTGTCAATTGGTTTCAGATTTGCTAGGGATATGTTCATCTTCCTCAATGTATCTGCATACATGAGGTTTAAGCTGCTGCCGCCATCTATGAAAACTCTCGACACGTCGAAACCAGCGATTTGCGGGTAAGATGAGTGCTGATTGTCTGGTCGAGGAACTTGCTGCGGATGGTCCGATTGTGAAGCCGATGTCTTGCCCCGACCAATTTAGGTACTCGACTGTTGGTGGAGGCATCTTCTCTGCCATGAACACTTGTCGCGAGATTACCTTTTGTGCCCTATTTGATGGCCGAGCTTTCTGAATCATCGAGACCGCACCGTTAGAGTTGGGGTCAACATATGGAGGTGGATGTGGTGCTGCCGCTATTCTGAGCTGGTGTCGATTTTCATCGGTAATGGCGGGAGGAGGTGGAAGGTGGATCTCGCTCCTTGGCTCCCGAGGGTTTCTGTTATTTGCTTGGGCATTTGCAATTCCTGCGGCTCGCAGCATTGCCTGAAAATTACGGAAGTCTTTCTGGAGATGTCCTGACTGCCTCTTTCCATTGTTGTCGAGGTAAAAGTGCATTTGACATGGGCCGTTCATCATCTCCTCGGGAGACACGTAAGGTCTTTGAATCCTTGGTCCACTATTTTGCCTGTTGCCACGAAAATCACTTCTATTGTCGCCTTGTTGCTCATTGCTCCTTTGATAATCATCTCGACTATTTCCTCCAGGATTTCCTCGAAAACCAGCCGATATATGGCCGGAGCATCGTTGTTGTAGAACTGCGAGAAAATCGCCTTCTATTTTGATAATTTCGACCACGATCCTCTTCTGGCGACCTATGTCGCTTGTTGTATATTGCGTCTTCTCCATCTGCCCATTTATTGGCTATCTCCATGAGTGCTAATATGGTCTTAGGGTTAGTTCTCCCTAAGTCTTCGACAAAATCACCTCGGCGAATTCCTGCCACGAACGCATCTATTGCCCTCTCGTCGATATATCTTCCGCCGAGTTCTTTATGATGTTCCACCGCTGTATATATTTCCTCATCGACTCGTCGTGTTTTTGTCGACACGCCCTCAGCTCTTCCAACGACGCAGGTTTCTTGGTGGATCGGAAGTTTTTCACGAAGATGTCCTCGAAGTTTCCCGATGGAATTTAGGGGGAGTTTCTTTATCCAAGATCTCGCGGCACCACTCAGGTGAACTTGGATACTTTGCATAGCTGTTGCTCTGGTTCCTCCTACCAGCTTCACCATCTCGAGATAATCCACGAGCCAATCCTCGGGATCTTGCAGGCCGTCGAATTTCTTGAAATTTTCGGGTAGCTTGACCCTCTTGGGACTCGAGTTTTTCGAACTCTTCTCGTAAAACACGGGAGCCCACACATATCTTCGTCGGCGACTTCTGGTGAGTGCTGACGCTCCCTTCTTTCTTGTCGCGCCTGTCTACCCTTACTTGGACCGCTGTGTCTCTTGCTCCACTTGTTCTTGGGGGTCTTGAACTGCTGTATTGGGTCGTGGACTATTTCGCCTAGGATTTTCTTCGGGAGGCGTTGTTGCAAACGCTGTTCCCATTACTCCTACTCCAGCCATCGCCATATTGAACAATGGTTCTCTCGGGTCCCCAGGAGGTGGTCTAGACGCAAGGATGTAAGCTTGTGTTGCCATGTAACCTGCTTCTGGAGTTTTTGGGATGATATTTCCTCTTTCATCAATCGACATAAAGGACATGTCGAGATTTTGGATTATGCTTCCTCTTTCTGCTTCGGGTATGTTTTGGAGCCGAGACATCGCTCTCCTCCGAGCTTCTCTGTGACTATCTCCCGAAGTTCCTGAAAGGCGACTTAACTCTGCCCGTCTGCTTGATGCAGAAGCTGCTTCTTTCCTCCTATTCAGGGATGCTGTCTGTTTTTCCAACTCTCTGCTTACCCGAGCAAGTCTATATTGATATGCTTGTAGCTCTTGTACGGTAGCAGTAGTATTCATTGGTTCTGATCCATCCATGGCTCTCGCAGCCCTATCCCACGCAGCTTGCGGGAGTTGGACTTTGCGCGAGTTGAAGATCCGGCATATTTAGTGCCTAGGCCTGTTTGGAGATTAGCGGGATCGACGTATGGATTTCCCAAATCGTCGAAAGCCTCTGACGTTTGTGGTTCTGATGTACCCGCTTCTTCTATTGCACAGATCTGGTGGTATTTTGTGTGTTGATTTTTGTCAAGGTTGGTGACACCATCATACAGAGTGGTGAAGACCTTTCCGATGGGCGATTTGTCGATGAAGTTGAAGCTGTCGACGCTTTCGGGTCGCTACTTATAAAGGAGTCCGCAGACGACTCGAAGGATGTGTTGCTGAAGATCTTGGCGAGCTTTCCGCTTGCCTTGCTGTCGACGAATCGTGGCGACGAAAACTCCTCGTCACTCGACGAAAAGTTAGAATCGACCTCTGAAAATTCCGACGAGATCGGAACTTCGAGACGGTAGGATCCTTCCTTGTTGACGCCAAATCGGAATTCTCCGAACGTCATGATGATGGGCTCCTCCAGATAGGCACATGCATCCATACGGGAGGGCGGGTGAGGAATAAAATTGAATAGATCAGTTTTTCCCTTGTTACCTCGATCCATCACGTTACTTGCTGTCGACGAAGTCGAAGATCTTGAACGTGCCATCGAGATCAGCTCCTTGCAACCTCTAATCCCCACAGACGGCGCCAATTGACAAAGGATTAACTTGTCAATGCCAGATTGTAGACTAGGGTTTTGCTAGAAGTAGAGGGCAAGTAGATCTCGAAGGTTCAGGCGAAAAGTACTCGACGATTACGAAAACTAGGGTTATGTTGACATATTCGATCCTTTCTTTGTCCCTCGACTCCCCCTTATATAGGAGGTGGAGCGAGGGTTTCGTTTTGTACAAGTTACAGAGTCCGGGACGGTTTCTAACTCATCCCGCCAGATTACAAATAACACTTCCTATTACAACTCTAACTTTCCTTAACATATCTTGGGCTCCCGAATCTTCTTATTCTTCGAGTAGTGGGCCTTCAGTAAACCCGGGGTACTATCTTCGGCAGGCCCATTTGGGATGCCTATGTCAACGAGTAAAGAGTACTTGTTGGAGACGAGGTTGAACAAGGTATAGAGATACCGATGATCAAACCTCGGACAAGTAAAATATCGCGTGACAAAGGGAATCGGTACCGTATGTTAATGGTTCATTCGATCACATTGTTCATCGTTGAATATGTAGGAATCATTACGGATCTCCAGGTCCCGCTGATGATTATTGGTCGGAGAGGCGTCTCGGTCATGTCTGCACATTCTCGAACCGTAGGGTCACACACTTAAGGTTGCGATGTTGCTACGGGTAGTTTCGGGATTAAAGAAATAGTTTTGGAGAGTTACGGAATTGTTCCGGGAAAAGTATTAATAATTTATTAATTAATTGAATTACTAATTATTAATATATATTTATTTAGTAGAAATAAATATGAGGCTAAAAGTAGTCTATGAGTAGTTTTGTTAAATGGGCCAATTAAGTAGCTCATATAAACAGACTATTAAAGAAAAGAGGCAAAAGAAAAGAAAAGGAAAAAAAAGGACACGGCCCGGCCAGCTGGGCCGATCGGCCGGCCGCACGCCAAGGCCAAGCTAGGCCGGTGCAGAGGCAGCGATCGCTGCATGCACGCTAGCGTGACCAAGGCCAGCAGATGGCGTGTACACACGGGCCAAGCAGCAGTTCGACTGCTGTACGGCCGGCCGACCGTTTGCTTGGATCGTACGCCAAGCCATAGTCGGTTATGGACGTGGCTATAAAAGCTGAGACCGGGACGCGACGCAGATATAGAAAATCAGATTTTTGTTCCGCGGTCGTTTGCTCCGTTTGCTCCACCTTTTGCCTAGTTTCTTCCACCCAACGCGAATAGGCGAAGCCCTGTCCGCGCAAACTCTCCACCAACACCACGCCGTCGTGCTGCTGGACTAGATCCCATCTACCACATCTCCCCGCTTGCTGGAACAAGGAGAGGTGTCTTCATTGAGCTGTACGTGTGACCGAGTACGGAGGTGCTACCCGATTGTGGCACCGTCAAGATCAAGATCTTCTACGCGCTTTTGCAAGCGGCAAGTGATCGACTACATCCACCCCGAGATCTATCTCGTTAAGCTTTGCGAATCTTCGAGGGTTAGTCTCATCATCTCCTCGTTGCTACCATCTACTAGATTAGATCTTGGCTTGGTTTTCGTTCTTGCGGTAAATTTTTTTGTTTTCTATGCTACGAATCCCATCAGTGGTATCGAGCCGTGTCTATGCATAGATTGGTTGCACGAGTAGAACACAATTGTTTTGTGGGCGTTGATGCGTTTGTTGTCTTTAGTTCGTGTACTTTGCATCTTGCGGCATAGTGGGATGAAGCGGCTCGGGCTAACTTTACATGACCGGTTCATGAGACTTGCCCCACGTTCGACATGCAACTTGTATTGCATAAGTGGCTTTGCGGGTGTCTGTCTCTCCCACTATAGTGAAGATCCAATTTACTCTTTCTATTGACAACATTACTATCACCGTTGTGGTTCATGTTCGTAGGTAGATTGGATGTTATGCGAAAACCCTAAACCACGTAAAATATGCAAACCAATTAGAGGCGTCTAACTTGTTTTTGCAGGGTTTGGTGATGTGATATGGCCATAATGTGATAATGAATATGTATTAGATGATCATTATTGTATTGTGGCAACCGGCAGGAGCCTTATGGTTGTCTTTAAATTTCATGTTGAGTAGTATTTCAAAGTAGTTGTAATAGTTGCTACATGGAGGACAATCATGAAGACGGCGCCATTGACCTTGGTGCTACGCCGACGATGATGGAGATCATGCTCTTTGATGATGGAGGATCATGTCCGTGCTTTGGAGATGAAGATCAAAGGCGCAAAGACAAAAGGGCCATATCATATCACATATGAATTGCATGTGATGTTAATCCTTTTTATGCATCTTATATTGCTTAGATCGTGACGGTAGCATTATAAGATGATCCCTCTCACTAAATATCAAGATAATAAAGTGTTCATCCTTAGTATGCACCGTTGCTAAGACTTGTCGTTTCGAAGCATCTCGTGATGATCGGGTGTGATAGATTCTACATGTGCATACAACGGGTACAAGCCAGTTTTGTACACGCGGGTACTAAGGTTGCCTTGACGAGCCTAGCATGTACATGGTATCGGAACACGGGATACCGAAAGGTAGAGCATGAGTCATATGATTGATATGATGAACACTTGGGTGTTCGCCATTGAAATTACATCTTGTTCGTGATGATCGGGCTTGGTGTGGTGGATTTGGTTCGTGTGATCACTAAGACAATGCGAGGGATATTGTTTTGAGTGGGAGTTCACCTAGTTTTTAATTTTGTTAAATTAAAATTTGAACTCAATTTGTCATAAACTTAGTCTAAACTATTGCAAATAATTGTTGTAGATCATGGCGTCCCCATCAATCAATTTTAACCAGTTCCTAGAGAAAGAAAAGCTTAAAAGCAATGGTAGCAACTTCACCGACTGGTTCCGTCATGTGAGGATCTTCCTCAATGGCGGAAATCTGCAATATGTGCTTGACCGCTAGGTTCCACACCACCTCTGTAGTATCCGAGGAAGAAAAGAATGTTTTCGAAGCTCGGGCTAAAGTGTACTCTCAAGTTCAGTGTGCCATCCTATGCAGCCTAGAGGCAGAGCTCCAAAAGCGTTTTGAGCACCACGACCCTTGTGATATGATGCGTGAGCTCAAAGTTATCTTTGAAACTCATGCGGCCGTGGAGAGCTATGAGGCCTCGAAGCAGTTCTTTGGCTGCATGATGGAAGAGGGCAGCTCCATTAGTGAGCACATGTTCGCTATGTCCGGACATGCGAGGAAGCTCGTGACTTGGGGATTGTGATCCCTAACCAGTGGGTATTCATCGTGTTCTCCAATCACTGCCACCAAGTTACAAGAACTTCGTGATGAACTACAATATGCGAACATGAACAAGGAGTTACCAACTCTTCTCCATGCTGAAATCTGCTGAGGTTGAGATACAGAAAGAGCACCAAGTGTTGATGGTCAATAAGACCACCAAGTTCAAGAAACAGGGCAAACCTAAGAAGGACCTCAAGAAGGGTGGCAAGAAAGCTGCGCTCATCTGAGAAGCCTAAGGGTGGCCCTAAACCTGATACTTGACTGCTATTACTGCAATGGGAAGGGGCACTGGAAGCGGAATTGCTCCAAGTATCTGGCTGATCTGAAGAGCGGCCTTGTCAAGAAGAAGAAAGGTATATCTGATATACATGTTATAGATGTTTATCTCACTGGTTCTCGTACTAGTGCCTGGGTATTTGATACTGGTTTTGCTCACATTTGTAACTCAAACAGGAACTACGGAATAAACGAAGCCTAGCGAGGGATGAAGTGACGATGCGCGTTGGAAATGGATCCAAGGTCGATGTGATCGCTGTCGGCACGCTCCATCTACATCTACCATCGGGATTAGTTTTAGACCTTAATAATTGTTATTTGGTGCCTGCGTTGAGCATGAACATTATATCTGGATCGTGTTTAATGCAAGACGGTTATTCATTCAAGTCTGAGAATAATGGTTGTTCTATTTTTATGAATAATATCTTTTATGGTCATGCGCCTGAGAAGAATGGTTTATTTCTATTAAATCTCGATAGTAGTGATACACATGTTCATAACATTGATGCTAAGCGAATTAAATTGAATGATAATTCTACTTATATGTGGCACTGTCGTCTTGGTCATATTGGAGTGAAACGCATGAAGAAACTCCATGCAGATGGACTACTTGAGTCACTTGACTTTCAGTCACTTGACAGATGCAAAGCATGTCTAATGGGAAAAATGACTAAGACTCCATTCTCTGGTATTATGGAGCGAGCTACAGACTTATTGGAAATCATACATACCGATGTGTGCGGACCAATGAGTGTAGCCTCGCGGTGGTTATCGTTATGTTCTAACCTTCACAGATGATCTGAGTAGATATGGGTATATCTATTTCATGAAGCATAAATCCGAGACTTTTCAGAAGTTCAAGGAATTCCAAAGTGAAGTAGAAAATCAACGTAACAAGAAGATCAAGTTTGCGTTCTGATCGCGGAGGCGAATATCTGAGTTATGAGTTTGGCATGCATTTAAAGAAATGCGGAATACTTTCACAGTTGACACCGCCGGGAACACCACAGCGAAATGGTGTGTCCGAACGTCGTAATCGAACTCTCTTAGATATGGTTCGTTCTATGATGTCTCTTACTAATTTGCCGTTATCATTTTGGGGTTATGCATTAGAGACAGCATTCACTTTAAATAGGGCACCATCGAAATCCGTTGCAACGACACCGTATGAATTGTGGTTTAATAAGAAACCTAAGTCGTCGTTCCTTAAAGTTTGGGGTTGCGAAGCCTATGTAAAAAAGTTACAACCGGACAAGCTAGAACCCAAAGCGGAGAAATGCGTCTTCATAGGATACCCTAAGGAAACTATAGGGTATACTTTCTATCACAGATCCGAAGGCAAAATCTTTGTTGCTAAGAACGGAACCTTTCTTGAGAAGGAGTTTCTCACTAAAGAAGTGACTGGAAGAAAAGTAGAACTCGACGAGGTTACTGAACCTTCTCTCGTTGATCAGAGTAGCGCAAACCGGAAGATGTGCCGCCCGACTAGAGGAAGCTAATGATAATGATCATGAAACTTCGAGCGAGGTAGCTACTGAACCTCGCAGGTCGACAAGGGAACGTACCACTCTTGATTGGTATGATCCTTGTCTAAATCTCATGATTGTGGACAACAATGATGAGGACCCTGCGACGTATGAAGAAGCGATGATGAGCCCAGATTCCAACAAATGGCAAGAAGCCATGAAATCCGAAATGGGATCCATGTATGATAACAAAGTATGGACTTTGGCAGATCTACCTGATAGCCGCAAGGCTGTTGAGAATAAATGGATCTTCAAGAGAAAAACAGATGCTGACGGTAATGTGACTGTATATAAGGCTCGACTTGTCGCAAAGGGTTTCCGATAGATTCAAGGTGTTGACTACGATGAGACTTTCTCACCTGTAGCGAAGCTAAAATCTGTGAGGATTTTGTTAGCAATAGCTGCATTTTTCGATTATGAGATTTGGCAGATGGATGTCAAAACAGCGTTCCTTAATGGTGACATTGAGGAAGAGTTGTATATGGTACAACCCAAAGGTTTTGTCGATCCTAAAAATGCTGACATGGTATGCAAACTTCAGCGTTCCATTTATGGACTGAAGCAAGCATCCGGAGTTGGAACCGACGCTTTGATAAGGTGATCAAAGACTTCGGGTTTATACAGTGCCATGGAGAGGCTGTATTTACAAGAAAGTGAGGGAGCTCTGTAGCATTCCTGATATTATATGTAGATGACATATTGTTGATTGGGAATGATATAGAACTATTAAGCAGTGTAAAGGTTATTTGAATAAGTGTTTTTCAATGAAAGACCTTGGTGAAGCGTACATTTTAGGCATCAAGATTTATCGAGATAGATCAAGACGCCTAATAGGGCTTTCACAGTACATACTGGACAAGATTCTAAAGAAGTTTAGAATGGATGAAAGTAAGAAAGGATTCTTACCGATGTTGCCAGGTAAGGTCTTGAGTAAAACTCAAGGTCCGGCTACTAAGAAAGAGAGAGGATGAATCGGATCCCCTATGCCTCGGCAGTAGGCTCTATCATGTATGCCATGCTGTGTACTAGACCGGATATAGCGCATGCTGTTAGTTTGACTAGAAGATATCAAAGTGATCCAGGAATGGAACACTGGACAACGGTCAAGAATATCCTGAAGTACTTGAAAAGAACTAAGGATATGTTTCTTTGTTATGGAGGTGACCAAGAGCTCGTTGTAACAAGTTACACCGATGCAAGTTGGAACAGATCCGATGACTCTAAGTCTCTGGGTACGTGTTTATATTGAATGGTGCTGTAAGCTGGTGCAGCTCAAGCCACGATGGCGAAGTCTTCAACAGAATCGGAATACATAGCGGCTTTGGAGGCTTCATCGGAAGCGGTATGAATGAAGAGGTTCATTGTTGAGCTCGGTGTGGTTTCATTCAATTCGCGAGTACATCGAAGATGGAGAAGTAAAGATTTGCAAAGTACACACTGATCTGAATGTAGCAGATCCGTTGACTAAAGCTCTCCTTAGGGCAAAGCATGACCAACACCAGAATGCCATGGGTGTTAGGTACCTTACAATGTAATCTAGATTATTGACTCTAGTGCAAGTGGGAGACTGTTGGAGATATGCCCAAGAGGCAATAATAAAATGGTTATTATATATCTTTGTGTTTATGATAAATGTTTATATACCATGCTATAATTGTATTAACCGAAACATTGATACATGTGTGTTATGTAAACAACAAGGAGTCCCTAGTAAGCCTCTTGTATAACTAGCTTGTTGATTAATAGATGATCATAGTTTCGTGATCTTGAACATTGGATGTTATTAATAACAAGGTTATGTCATTATGTGAATGATGTAATGGACACACCCAATTAAGCGTAGCATAAGATCACGTCATTAAGTTCATCTGCTATAAGCTTTCGATTCATAGTTACCTAGTCCTTTCGACCATGAGATCATATAAATGACTTATGCCGGAAGGGTACTTTGATTACATCAAACGCCACTGCGTAAATGGGTGGTTATAAAGGTGGGATTAGGTATCCGGAAAGTATAAGCTTGAGGCATATGGATCAACAGGATTTGTCCATCCCGATGACGGATAGATATACTCTGGGCCCTCTCGGTGAAATGTCGTCTAATTAGCTTGCAAGCATATGAATGGTTCATAAGAGATGACATACCACACGAGTAAAGAGTACTTGTTGGAGACGAGGTTGAACAAGGTATAGAGATACCGATGATCAAACCTCGGACAAGTAAAATATCGCGTGACAAAGGGAATCGGTACCGTATGTTAATGGTTCATTCGATCACATTGTTCATCGTTGAATATGTAGGAATCATTACGGATCTCCAGGTCCCGCTGATGATTATTGGTCGGAGAGGCGTCTCGGTCATGTCTGCACATTCTCGAACCGTAGGGTGACACACTTAAGGTTGCGATGTTGCTACGGGTAGTTTCGGGATTAAAGAAATAGTTTTGGAGAGTTACGGAATTGTTCCGGGAAAAGTATTAATAATTTATTAATTAATTGAATTACTAATTATTAATATATATTTATTTAGTAGAAATAAATATGAGGCTAAAAGTAGTCTATGAGTAGTTTTGTTAAATGGGCCAATTAAGTAGCTCATATAAACAGACTATTAAAGAAAAGAGGCAAAAGAAAAGAAAAGGAAAAAAAAGGACACGGCCCGGCCAGCTGGGCCGATCGGCCGGCCGCACGCCAAGGCCAAGCTAGGCCGGTGCAGAGGCAGCGATCGCTGCATGCACGCTAGCGTGACCAAGGCCAGCAGATGGCGTGTACACACGGGCCAAGCAGCAGTTCGACTGCTGTACGGCCGGCCGGCCGTTTGCTTGGATCGTACGCCAAGCCATAGTCGGTTATGGACGTGGCTATAAAAGCTGAGACCGGGACGCGACGCAGATATAGAAAATCAGATTTTTGTTCCGCGGTCGTTTGCTCCGTTTGCTCCACCTTTTGCCTAGTTTCTTCCACCCAACGCGAATAGGCGAAGCCCTGTCCGCGCAAACTCTCCACCAACACCACGCCGTCGTGCTGCTGGACTAGATCCCATCTACCACATCTCCCCGCTTGCTGGAACAAGGAGGAGGTGTCTTCATCGAGCTGTACGTGTGACCGAGTACGGAGGTGCCCGATTGTGGCACCGTCAAGATCAAGATCTTCTACGCGCTTTTGCAAGCGGCAAGTGATCGACTACATCCACCCCGAGATCTAATCTCGTTAAGCTTTGCGAATCTTCGAGGGTTAGTCTCATCATCTCCTCGTTGCTACCGTCTACTAGATTAGATCTTGGCTTGGTTTTTGTTCTTGCGGTAAGAAATTTTTTGTTTTCTATGCTACGAATCCCATCAACCTCCCCGTTCCAGCGGGCAGCGGAAGTAGTAGCTCCTCTTGAATCCGACAGCACGGCGGCGTGGTGTCGGTGGTGGTGGAGAATCCCGGCGAAGCTTCGCTAAGCGTGCGGGGAAGAAGAGGAGTGGGCGGCTAGGGTTTGGGGAGAGGGGTGGCCGGCCTCCAAGGGGTGCGGCCAAGGTGGTGGCTTTGTGTGGCCGGCCTCCCCTATGCCCTCATTATATAGGTGGAACCCCAAGTGTTGGACTACAAGTCTTCGAATAAGACCCGAACCAAAAACCTTCCATGTAGTAGGAAACCTCAAGGTGGGACTCCCACCCAAGTGGGATTCCCACCTTCCATGTGGGTGGCCCCTTTGGGGGAGTCCACCTTGGACTTTCCCTCTAGGGTTGGCCGGCCATGGGTGGTGGAGTCCATCCGGGACTCCGCCTTCCAAAGTGCTTTCTTCCGGACTTTTCTAGAACCTTCTAGAACCTTCCATAAATGCACCAAATCATTTTCTAACATATAAAATGACTTCCTATATATGAATCTTATTCTCCGGACCATTCCGGAACTCCTCATGATGTCCGGGATCTCATCCGGGACTCCGAACAAATGTTCGAACTCCATTCCATATTCAAGTTCTACCATTTCAACATCCAACTTTAAGTGTGTCACCCTACGGTTCGTGAACTATGCGGACATGGTTGAGTACTCACTCCGACCAATAACCAATAGCGGGATCTGGAGATCCATAATGGCTCCCACACATTCAACGATGACTTAGTGATCGAATGAACCATTCACATACGATACCAATTCCCTTTGTCACGCGATATTTTACTTGTCCGAGGTTTGATCATCGGTATCACTCTATACCTTGTTCAACCTCATCTCCGACAAGTACTCTTTACTCGTACCGTGGTATGTGGTCTCTTATGAACTTATTCATATGCTTGCAAGACATTTAGACGACATTCCACCGAGAGGGCCCAGAGTATATCTATCCGTCATCGGGATGGACAAATCCCACTGTTGATCCATATGCCTCAACTCATATTTTCCGGATACTTAATCCCACCTTTATAACCACCCATTTACGCAGTGGCGTTTGATGTAATCAAAGTACCTTTCCAATATAAGTGATTTACATGATCTCATGGTCATAAGGACTAGGTAACTATGTATCGAAAGCTTATAGCAAATAACTTAATGACGTGATCTTATGCTACGCTTAATGGGGTGTATCCATTACATCATTCATATAATGATATAACCTTGTTATTAATAACATCCAATGTTCATGATTATGAAACTAATCATCTATCAATCAACAAGCTAGTTAAGAGGCTTACTAGGGACTTATTGTTTGTTTACATATCACACATGTATCAATGTTTCGGTTAATACAATTATAGCATGGTATATAAACATTTATCATAAACATAAAGATATATAATAACCACTTTTATTATTGCCTCTTGGGCATATCTCCAACATCAGCAACCAAGTAATGATAGTAGCAAGCAAAATAATGTGAAGAAGGTCTCCAATGCAAAGGGAGTGGATATTGAGCAAATTCAACACCAAGTTGAGGCAGCTTTCAACTCCAAGCTCGACGCCAAGTTCCAGGAGTTGTTGGCTCAGTTCCCGCAGCCTCGCGACAACGTGCGACGACACGCACGGCGTTCCTCGTGCGGAGGTGCCCGCGGGTACCGCCCCTGCTGCAGCAGCCGCACCTGAAGCCGTCTCTGATGAAGGATACGATGATTATGGAGGAGAAGAGGGGCTGGTCGATGAGAACATGCTGGATGGCGAAGAGGTCGAACAACCTGCACCTGGTCGTCCGCGGCAACTGAACCGCAACGCTCGCCCACCTCCACGACCGGTACGTGATGATGATCATGTTGCTAAACTTAAATTGAATATTCCGCCATTTGAGGGTAGATATAATCCTGATGCATATCTTACTTGGGAATCGGAAGTAGAGCAACGTATTGCATGTTTACGATATCCTGATCATTTGCGTGTTAGTGCTACTACTTATGAGTTCACAGATTTTGCATCTATTTGGTGGGCTGAACATTGTAGAATACATCATGCTAATATTCCTACTACTTGGATTGGTTTAAAACTTGCTATGCGTACTCGTTTTGTTCCTCCGTATTACCAGCGTGATTTGCTTAAAAAATTGTCTCGTTTAGAACAAGGAAAAAATTCTTTATAAGACTATTATCAAGAATTGCAAACTGGTATGATTCGATGTGATATTGTAGAATATAATAAGGCTATGCTTGCACATTTATTTGGTGGTTTGAATAAAGAAATTCAGCATATTTTAGATTATAAGGAGTACAACACTATTACTCGCTTGTTTCATCTTGCTTGCAAAGCTGAACGTGAAGTGCAGGATCGTCAACCACCATGGAGAAGAGCTAATATTTCTGCAGGTCGTACATCGTCGTGGTCTCCGTGACAATCAGCACCACCATCTCGTGGGGCTGCACCAGCACCTACTACCTCCAAGTACATCGCGCCTGCATCACGAGCACCACCTGCTGCTACTCCACCACCATCTGCTGGTCCTCCTCGGAGTTCATCTTCCATGGCCTCCACGGGGAAGACGCGTGACATTCAATATCGCAAATTCTTGGGATTCGGTCACATAGAAAGAGAATGCAGAACCAAACGGGTGATGTTCGTGCGTGAAGATGGAGAATATGATTCTGCAAGTGACTTTGATGAAGATACATTCGCCCTTATTGCTGCACGTGATGGTGCCAATTCTGATTCTGAGAGAGAGATGGAGGTAATGGAAGCTGGCACTGTAGTACAAGAGCTTAGTTGCACAACGTGTGTTGAGTGTGCAATTGAGAAAATCTGAGCATGATCAACGCCACAATCTGTTTCAAACAACATGCGTTGTAAAAGAGCAAGCTATACAGATCATTATTGATGGAGGGAGCTGCAATAATCTGGCTAGCGTTGACATGGTGGAGAAGCTTTCTCAACCTACGAGATAGCGCACAGATCCATATTACATTCAATGGTTTGAGAGCTCTCGGAAGCTCAAGGTAACAAGAACTACACGTGTGCATTTTACTATTGGTACATATTCCGATTTTGTTGATTGTGATGTTGTACCTATGCAAGCTTGTTCTTTGTTACTTGGTAGACCTTGGCAATTTGATAGAGAATCTGTTCATAATGGTAAAACTAATCAGTATTCTCTTATATATGCATGATGGAAAGAAAATTGGTCTCAAACCTATGACTCCTGAACAAATACTAAACGATGATCTTGCTAGAGCTAGTAGAGTAAAAAACGGGGAGAAACAAAAGAGTGAAAAGCTGATTGTTGCTGCAGATTTTGTGCCACATAAGACTAATACTAAATCTGATTCGAACCATGCTACGAAATTCGTTTAAAAAATCCTTGTTTGCTTGCTAGCAAATCTGATATTGTTGAACTTGATGTGAACACTACTCAATGCTATGCTATTATTTGCAAAGAAGTTATGTTTTCATTTGAGGATATGCCTCCTTCTTTGCCACCTGCGGTTGCTAACCTTTTGCAGGAATTCATTGATGTGTTCCCACAATATATTCCACCTGGACTACCACCTATTCTTGGTATAGAACACCAGATTGACTTGATTCCAGGAACTTCGCTGCCCAACCGTGCGCCATATCGTACCAATCCTGAAGAGACCAAAGAGATTCAGCGACAAATCCAGGTTCTCGAAGATAAAGGTTACATTCGTGAGTCTCTTAGTCCATGTGTTGTTCCTATTATTTTGGTGCCTAAGAAAGATGGTTCTTCGTGCTTTTGTACTGATTGTAGAGCTATTAATAATATTACAATTCGATATCTTCATCCTATACCTCGTTTAGATGATATTCTTAATGAATTGAGTTGTTCTATTATGTTCTCTAAAGTTGATTTGCGTAGTGGTTACCACCAGATTCGTATGCAATTAGGAGATGAATGGAAAACGGTGTTTAAAACTAAGTTTGGTTTATATGAGTGGTTAGTAATGTCTTTTGGTTTAACTAATACACCTAGTACTTTCATGAGACTGATGAACGAAGTTTTACGTGCTTTTATTGGATGTTTTGTGGTGGTATACTTTGATGATATTCTGATTTATAGAAAATCTTTGGAGAATCATTTGGATCATTTACGTCTTGTTTTCAATGCTTTACCTGATGCACGTTTGTATGGTAATCTTGATGTAACATCCCAAAATTTTAAAAATTTTGGAATGTTAAATAAAATAAAATATGTTGATTGAATTGTTGACTTTGTTGGATTTTTCGAAGAAACTAAAACTTTTTGAGGACTTGTTTATACTTTTCTCAACTACGATTGGAAACATTATATAGGAGTGGATTAATATGACTGTTCAAAAATTATATATCTTGGTTGAGGAAATTGTATACAAATCCAATTTGTGTGTTGTGTTTTATCACTTTGATCTAAGTGGTGTTGAAACTATTTATCCAAACCTTGTTGAATTACCTAAGAGAGGGAATAATATGACTTTCCCAAATTAATAAATGGTCTGGGAAGTATTCAATTTGTGGTATTATTTGACATTTATTGAATTTTTTATATATATCTTATTTCATTTCCAAAATAAAAAAAAGTATTACGAGACGGGGATAACATGACATCCTCAAATATAGAGTTGGAAATGATTTAAATATATCACATGTATGTTTGTTTTACAAACAAATGATTTTATAAAACTAAAATTTGGTGGGAGATATATTTTCTATTCCCATTATAAGTATTTCGTTTTATTAAATTTTCGGAGAAGATATAACAATTATATAAGTCATACTCATTTTTTCAGTGAGTAGATAAATAAATAACAGACCATACTAATCAGCCCAGCCCATCTTTCTTTCTCACCTCATCTAATTGGGTCGTACGGGCCCATCCAGCCAAAACGATCCAGCCAAGCGCTCGGGATCGTCTTCCTCATGGAGAGCACGTACACAGCTCGACTGTTACGGTCTCATGGCAGACACCTCTTCCCCTTCCGATTCCAATCAATCTAGTGACCGTTTTCCTTCGAAATAAACATGAAAGTTATTTCTCTTTAACCCTCGGTTTCATTCCACAGATTAAACGCCCGTTTTAGTGCACCGTAAATCTCCAATAGTGCCCATTAAAGCCATTGCCGAGCTGGCCATGATCCTTCGTGTCTCAGCGCTTAACTCCCTCCCCCTCAGTATAAATCCTACCTCCAGTTTCTCCGTCGCACACCACACGCCTCCAGCACTCCACGCCCCCAGGCTGCCCTGTAGAGGGAGAATTTCTTCACCGAACCCGACGGCGGTCGTACGACCCCGATGTCCGCGGCGAGGTAGTCGCTGGGAACCAGGACCTCATTCTACTCCCCATATCTTTGTTTCTTCCGTTGGCACTTGCTGAATATTCTCATCTCCCGTTTTCGTAGCCGAAGGTCAACCACGACGAACGTCCGACGCCGCGACACTGCAGCCGTCCGTCACCGTCTCAACGAGTTTCGGCAGAGGAGCTCCACGCCGTCTTCAACGTGAAGAGAGGAACGACGTATCATACTTTTCCTTCTCCGGGAACCCCACATCTTCGACACCATCTCCAATGAAGCCGCCGCATCACACAACTTTCCGACAACCTTCCGTCCGCCAGTTCTACCGGTGAGCTGCACCTGTTTTTTTTCTATATCCCTTCTTATCTATTATATTATTAAAACAACAAACAATGAATGGCTTAGATTAATCAAAGACTGGGCAATAGAAACCAACGCCTCAGATAAAAAAAATTTGCGCCTCATTTTAGCGATGGAAATACAACCGGTTAACCGGGAACGTACGAGCATACATCATCGATCCTTTAGAAGAACAAGGACTCCTATTTCTTTGCCCACAAGCAGTCTGCCGTTCAGATTGAGAGTTGATTGTGCCGTATGAAATATAAACTCTACATTTATCTCAACAACTCCTATTTATTTGCCCAGATAAGGCACGATACCGTTCGGCTTTGCCGGCAACTACTCATGTGTTTAGACCCTGTGTTTAGATATGCGCATGGCCGGCGGCGGAACAGGATCGAGATCTGAAAGGTGATGGCCGTGGCTCTCCAACACCGGAGACGCACGAAACGATTTGAGTCGATGACGACGGCGAGGCCATCTGGCTCCGACGAAGCAGAAAACCCTCCGAGTCTACGGTATGCAGCGGTGAGATTTAGTATCGATGGAGACACAGAAGCACGCCACGAAGATTGAATCTGTAGATAGCAACGTCCCCGGCAACAGTCCCGTATAAAGTTTCTCATAAATCCGAGGCGACGGCGAGACCTCATCCAGATGATTTCTTGAAGATACAAAAGGAATCATGTACAGGTAAGGCCTTGCAGATGCATCATACGAGTAGGACTTTAAGTTGACGCTACATCCGTGGTGCCGCATGGATGCAAAATTGCAGCTCATTGGAGTGTGCAGAGGCGTGACGAGGTGACGGTAGAGGCTGGCTGTGCGTACTCTTTTTGCTCGCGCTCCCCCGTCGATGGACGAGGTCCGTATTCCGTAATCCCTCGCAGCCATGTCATCGCCGTAGTCGTTGATCTGGTCGTCACAAAGTTCAGGGCTTCACACGATGATCTTCGTCGAGCTTCAGCGTTGACGCGCCGTGTGCCGCTGGATGTGAAACTCCTGAAAACAGAAGTAGTAGATTGATCGACACTGCAACTTCAACATCATTCTTACGTCACAATGATGTGTCAGGTACATGCACACGTACATGACTACTTGGGCATGTCAGGTGATGCGGCGCTGCCGCCGCCGACTAGCTCTCTCGACACGATGACGAAGATGTTTCTTATAAGGGTCACGTTGCCGCGAGCCCGCACCTCGCTCGGAGCCGCTTAATGTCTTCGACGCCGCCAATGACAAGCTGAGCCGCTTCCATGTGTTTGCCGCTGCCGACGATGGCCAGCTCGGCATGATACCAATAAACGAACAAAGGGCCACGTCGCCGATGAGCATCTTCATGTACTTGCTGCCGCTGCCAGAGATCAGACCAGGAGGACGCCGCTTCGTGCATTTGCCGCCGCTGCCGCGCATTGACAAGAAAACTAGCAGGACGCCGCTGCCTGAGTTTAAGTGAGCGCATAGATGGAGGCCGCTTAACAAGACCAATTTAAATGGAAGAGAGGCAATTCATGCATATAAGAAGTCGGCCCATCTGATGAGAGAAGTAACAGTGTCTGTCCACGACGTCGACCAATAAATGAATGTGCACCGGTCAGGTCACCTAGGAGTTTAAGACAAATAAAAAAGGTACATTGTTCGTCCATAGACATGAAATATTTGCATTATCGATCATGATTGCTTGATGATGTTTATGGCAGCAGCCACATATATTGATAATGAGTATTCAAATGACAGGAAAAAGTATCCGACGGCAAACATGACCTTCAGGTCGATATATTTTACAACTATTTGTCGAGATGCTATAGGTGTATTGGATAACTAGATTGTTAAGTATCTTTATTCATTTTAGTAGTAGGTACATCCTTCTCTAAAAAGACTGAGACACTTATTTTAACATGGAAGGAGTAGTTGTACACATTATGCATATTCTTTTACAAAAGTAATGGGTATTCAACTGAATACCATGAATCTCTTTGGTCCGCCTATGCTAAAGATGGACCAGTTTAATACAGAAAGCGTACTTTTATAAATTATGTATATTCTTTGTTTACTTTCTGGTAAGAAATTACAGAAAATCCTAATGCTGAACAGATACGTTGGGGGATGAGGAGCCTATCAAAGAGAAAAAATATATGAAGATCTGTATGGAAGCCTATATATGGACTCACGCCAGTCTTCCATTTGTTAGAAATCGACAAAAAATTGGCAATGAATATGATCATATTTTTCAAGACTTATAGTTGGCTACAATCTATACTTCAATGACATCTAATCAGTGGCTAATTATATCAATCAATATTTCATCGTGAGATCAAATCGATGACAAATTAGCAATGAATCTAATCATATTTTTCAGGACTTTCAGTTGGATACAATCTATACTTCAATGACATCTAATCACTGGCTAATTAAATTGATAAATATTTCATCATGAGATCAAATCGATGACAAATTAGCAATGAATCTAATCATATTTTTCAGGACTTGAAGTTGGCTACAATATATACTTCAATGACATCTAATCAGTGGCTAAGTCGATCAATATTTCATCATGAGATCAAATAGCTGGACAAAGTTAAGACCAAATATAATATATAAATATATAGTAAAACGAATTAATTGTTCAGTTGAGTTGATTGTGACATCAGATAGCTAGCGAAAAATTTCCCCAAAAATTACATAGTAAGTCTAGCCGCGCAAATGCGCGGGCTACTCAGCTAGTTATTCTGAAGCGGTATGCTCCCATCAGGTCATCATAGATCATAGCTTCATCAGGATTTCAGTGTACCACACTTCAGTTTCGGCATCCAAATTTGTACCTGGCGGTATAGTTTCAACGAGGCTCGTTTTCACGTAGTTCGCTTTCAGGTTGGAACAGTATAGTCTGCACATGACGTACAGGCAAGTCAAATTCGTTTTGGGACAGGTTGTACGTGAAATTTTAGAAACTCATAACTATAGTTCTACTTGGCCAAATTTCGAAAATAAAATATTTCTGGAAACTTTAGAAGGAGTAGAATACAATGGAACCCTCAGTTTGCATTTTTGGTAAAATTTCGTTTAGTCAATTTTTGAGGTAAATTTTCGGAATAGATTGGCAATAGTCTCTAATTCCGTCAACACTTTTAATTTTGTTCTCTTGAAAAACGTTGGAATTAATATAGTCAACTCTTAGTACTTTCTAAAATTGTTTTCACAAATTTAATAACCTAATTAGAGTAAGCCAATTAAACAAAATAGCTTTTATATGAGTATGTTCTCTGGATGTTAAAATCTAGTAGTTATTTTATTTTTATGATTCGCTGTTTTATTTGGAGTTCTTATGCATATTTCCATGTTTTCATATTCATTGGGTATTTGTGTTTTGGAATGTTATGTATGCGTGTATGTTTATACATAGTATTGTTTTTCATTTCGTACGATAGATTTCACGAAGAGTGACGGGATATTTTATCAAGGAAGTAATATTCGTAGCTATGTTGACAAGATAATTATTCTTCATCAATAAAAGGCAAGTTACACATGACCTTTTGTCCTACTATTTTTGATATGCATGTTTTACAAATATTTTCGTAGAAATGCATGTGTAGGGAAATTATGCTTTGCTATCCTAGTAGGGAGCCATAGGATTCCTTATCATGTTCCTTGTATCCCTTTTATTAAAATGCGTATATTGTATGAGTGCTTAGCCAATTGCTTGGTAGACGTGGGATATGGGTTTTCAAAGAACAAAATCTTTTATGAAAATTGACATGCGCCCATTCTGGGGTGGTATGGTGAAAATATTTCTGAAATAAAAACTTATCAAAATGTTTTCCTCTGGGCGGAGTGGTATGTTGGGAGCGTCTACAAGAGCTGCATCCAGTGAGTGGCTCTGCAGACTCAGGTTTTGGTGGGGACCGCCGCCCAGGGTCAAAGAGATCTTCAAAGTTTCAGTTGAGGAAGCTTCCAGTACAACCACATGCTATATGGGCTCTGGCTTAGTCGTACATAGAGGGAAACCCTTGCATCGGTACCGCCATTGGAGAGGGGTCTTCGGATCATGGTTGCGGGCGGACTGGGATTATGTATAGGGGGCTTCTATGGAAAACTTCGTCATGATCCATGCCCGGTTAAGCCAAATGAAGGATACAACAAAAAGGATGGATTGTGACATGTGGGGAAAGTGTACAACCTCTGCAGAGTGTATGATCTAATCGATTAGCCGTGCTCCCGGATATGAGCAATTTGAGCAACTGAAGATTGAAGCGGATGAAGAATCTCCTATGTTTTCAAAACCTTTTCAAAAATTGTTTTGGCATGCTAAGTTTATCCAGTGAGTGGCTCTGAACTTAGGATTGTCCGAACTGTTTTGCAATTACTACCTTCATCCAGTGAGTGGCTCTGAATTTAGTGTTGCCTAAAAACTTATTGCATGCTAACTCTATCCAGTGAGTGGCTCTGGAGTTAGTTTAGCTTGTTTTGGGGATGAGATATAGGATGGTGAACCTTGGTGGATTCCTTGTGTTCGTCCAACCCTATATTATTTTGTTTTTAAAATATATAAAGACAAAGAAAGTTTCTAAAAAAGATTTTCATGAAACAAAATTGGCTTTACGCAAAATAAACCCTGAGCCTTCCTTTGACATACCTTTGCATGTATAAAAATATAAACCACTTTGCAACTTGTGTAACTTGCCAATACATTCAAAGTATTGACCAAATGTTTTTGGCTGTAACTTTACCTGTTGCAGATGACGAGTAAGGACGATAGGATCACGGGCCTATACTCAACAAGCCCTGTGGCGTTGATGAAGCCCAAGACGTACCTTTATGTTTCCGCTGTAATGTGAGCCAGCCACTATGCTGTGCAAGGATGTAATTAAACTCTGGATTCATCGTTTTATTAATAAAATGACGTATGTTATATCTTGATATTCATTTGTTACTGTGTGTGCTAGCTATGATCCAGGGATAGCACTATAAGCACAGAGATTCGAACCCTACCAGGTTCGGGTCGCTACAAAATGGTATCAGAGCATATGTTGACTGTAGGACGTGACCCTAGAAAATGGAAACCATAGGATCAACTATATTCTTAAAGAGTTTTTGAAAATACTCTCATACTACTCATCTTCCTTAAAGATTTCAAAATGATTTCTAGTCTCTTGCCTCTTCCAATATGTAGTTGGACATTACCCACTAGAACCCGGAAATCTCAAAATTCTCTTTTGACAAGAATATTTATTTGTGGAAGAAAAATATTTGTGGAAATTCTCGTATTCTACTTCTCAGTTATTGTCTTTCTTGACCTATTTGGTTTTTGAAATAATTTGAAACTCTTCTCTTAAAATTCTTCAAGATCAAGTGTTTTCAATTCTGGGGTGATGACCGGATCTACAATGACACCATTGGACATCATCAAAAGGAATGAAGTTGTATATACCAAAGAATCTGAAGACTGAAGATTCCTAGATGACCTATTAGGAACCAAAGACCTGATAGCCTTAGCTATATCGCTAGATACGACGATTTGTGTGATTTGTGAGATGTCATTTTTTCTGGTTTTCATGACACTCACTAATAAAATTATTTTCAGAATAAAATTTGTTTGTAAGGGTATATCTATAGTTCTTTCTCCCTAGGATCTACCTCTTTCCTACGTTAACCCTCGAGATCGAGAACAAGGATTCAAGATGTGGAGAAGACCTGAAGAATAGCAAAGTAATTGGAGATACCTAGAAGATATTTGGTGATCTACTAAGACTTTCTTTTAAGGGTGGTAGCACCCTAATTTCTCCCAAAAACCATTTTCTTTCTAGCCTTCTCGAATCTCGAGGACGAGATTCCTTTTAAGGGTGGTAGTTTGTAACATCCCAAAATTTTACAAATTTTGGAATGTTAAATAAAATAAAATATGTTGATTGAATTGTTGACTTTGTTGGATTTTTCGAAGAAACTAAAACTTTTTGAGGACTTGTTTATACTTTTCTCAACTACGATTGGAAACATTATATAGGAGTGGATTAATATGACTGTTCAAAAATTATATATCTTGGTTGAGGAAATTGTATACAAATCCAATTTGTGTGTTGTGTTTTATCACTTTGATCTAAGTGGTGTTGAAACTATTTATCCAAACCTTGTTGAATTACCTAAGAGAGGGAATAATATGACTTTCCCAAATTAATAAATGGTCTGGGAAGTATTCAATTTGTGGTATTATTTGACATTTATTAAAATTTTTATATATATCTTATTTCATTTCCAAAATAAAAAAAAGTATTACGAGACGGGGATAACATGACATCCTCAAATATAGAGTTGGAAATGATTTAAATATATCACATGTATGTTTGTTTTACAAACAAATGATTTTATAAAACTAAAATTTGGTGGGAGATATATTTTCTATTCCCATTATAAGTATTTCGTTTTATTAAATTTTCGGAGAAGATATAACAATTATATAAGTCATACTCATTTTTTCAGTGAGTAGATAAATAAATAAAACAGACCATACTAATCAGCCCAGCCCATTTTTCTTTCTCACCTCATCTAATTGGGTCGTACGGGCCCATCCAGCCAAAACGATCCAGCCAAGCGCTCGGGATCGTCTTCCTCATGGAGAGCACGTACACAGCTCGACTGTTACGGTCTCATGGCAGACACCTCTTCCCCTTCCGATTCCAATCAATCTAGTGACCGTTTTCCTTCGAAATAAACATGAAAGTTATTCCCATTTAACCCTCGGTTTCATTCCACAGATTAAACGCCCGTTTTAGTGCACCGTAAATCTCCAATAGTGCCCATTAAAGCCATTGCCGAGCTGGCCATGATCCTTCGTGTCTCAGCGCTTAACTCCCTCCCCCTCAGTATAAATCCTACCTCCAGTTTCTCCGTCGCACACCACACGCCTCCAGCACTCCACGCCCCCAGGCTGCCCTGTAGAGGGAGAATTTCTTCACCGAACCCGACGGCGGTCGTACGACCCCGATGTCCGCGGCGAGGTAGTCGCTGGGAACCAGGACCTCATTCTACTCCCCATGTCTTTGTTTCTTCCGTTGGCACTTGCTGAATATTCTCATCTCCCGTTTTCGTAGCCGAAGGTCAACCACGACGAACGTCCGACGCCGCGACACTGCAGCCGTCCGTCACCGTCTCAACGAGTTTCGGCAGAGGAGCTCCACGCCGTCTTCAACGTGAAGAGAGGAACGACGTATCATACTTTTCCTTCTCCGGGAACCCCACATCTTCGACACCATCTCCAATGAAGCCGCCGCATCACACAACTTTCCGACAACCTTCCGTCCGCCAGTTCTACCGGTGAGCTGCACCTGTTTTTTTTCTATTTCCCTTCTTATTATTCTGAAGCGGTATGCTCCCATCAGGTCATCATAGATCTTATATAGCTTCATCAGGATTTCAGTGTACCACACTTCAGTTTCGGCATCCAAATTTGTACCTGGCGGTATAGTTTCAACGAGGCTCGTTTTCACGTAGTTCGCTTTCAGGTTGGAACAGTATAGTCTGCACATGACGTACAGGCAAGTCAAATTCGTTTTGGGACAGGTTGTACGTGAAATTTTAGAAACTCATAACTATAGTTCTACTTGGCCAAATTTCGAAAATAAAATATTTCTGGAAACTTTAGAAGGAGTAGAATACAATGGAACCCTCAGTTTGCATTTTTGGTAAAATTTCGTTTAGTCAATTTTTGAGGTAAATTTTCGGAATAGATTGGCAATAGTCTCAAATTCCGTCAACACTTTTAATTTTGTTCTCTTGAAAAACGTTGGAATTAATATAGTCAACTCTTAGTACTTTCTAAAATTGTTTTCACAAATTTAATAACCTAATTAGAGTAAGCCAATTAAACAAAATAGCTTTTATATGAGTATGTTCTCTGGATGTTAAAATCTAGTAGTTATTTTATTTTTATGATTCGCTGTTTTATTTGGAGTTCTTATGCATATTTCCATGTTTTCATATTCATTGGGTATTTGTGTTTTGGAATGTTATGTATGCGTGTATGTTTATACATAGTATTGTTTTTCATTTCGTACGATAGATTTCACGAAGAGTGACGGGATATTTTATCAAGGAAGTAATATTGGTAGCTATGTTGACAAGATAATTATTCTTCATCAATAAAAGGCAAGTTACACATGACCTTTTGTCCTACTATTTTTGATATGCATGTTTTACAAATATTTTCGTAGAAATGCATGTGTAGGGAAATTATGCTTTGCTATCCTAGTAGGGAGCCATAGGATTCCTTATCATGTTCCTTGTATCCCTTTTATTAAAATGCGTATATTGTATGAGTGCTTAGCCAATTGCTTGGTAGACGTGGGATATGGGTTTTCAAAGAACAAAATCTTTTATGAAAATTGACATGCGCCCATTCTGGGGTGGTATGGTGAAAATATTTCTGAAATAAAAACTTATCAAAATGTTTTCCTCTGGGCGGAGTGGTATGTTGGGAGCGTCTACAAGAGCTGCATCCAGTGAGTGGCTCTGCAGACTCAGGTTTTGGTGGGGACCGCCGCCCAGGGTCAAAGAGATCTTCAAAGTTTCAGTTGAGGAAGCTTCCAGTACAACCACATGCTATATGGGCTCTGGCTTAGTCGTACATAGAGGGAAACCCTTGCATCGGTACCGCCATTGGAGAGGGGTCTTCGGATCATGGTTGCGGGCGGACTGGGATTATGTATAGGGGGCTTCTATGGAAAACTTCGTCATGATCCATGCCCGGTTAAGCCAAATGAAGGATACAACAAAAAGGATGGATTGTGACATGTGGGGAAAGTGTACAACCTCTGCAGAGTGTATGATCTAATCGATTAGCCGTGCTCCCGGATATGAGCAATTTGAGCAACTGAAGATTGAAGCGGATGAAGAATCTCCTATGTTTTCAAAACCTTTTCAAAAATTGTTTTGGCATGCTAAGTTTATCCAGTGAGTGGCTCTGAACTTAGGATTGTCCGAACTGTTTTGCAATTACTACTTTCATCCAGTGAGTGGCTCTGAATTTAGTGTTGCCTAAAAACTTATTGCATGCTAACTCTATCCAGTGAGTGGCTCTGGAGTTAGTTTAGCTTGTTTTGGGGATGGGATATAGGATGGTGAACCTTGGTGGATTCCTTGTGTTCGTCCAACCCTATATTATTTTGTTTTAAAAATATATAAAGACAAAGAAAGTTTCTAAAAAAAGATTTTCATGAAACAAAATTGGCTTTACGCAAAATAAACCCTGAGCCTTCCTTTGACATACCTTTGCATGTATAAAAATATAAACCACTTTGCAACTTGTGTAACTTGCCAATACATTCAAAGTATTGACCAAATGTTTTTGGCTGTAACTTTACCTGTTGCAGATGACGAGTAAGGACGATAGGATCACGGGCCTATACTCAACAAGCCCTGTGGCGTTGATGAAGCCCAAGACGTACCTTTATGTTTCCGCTGTAATGTGAGCCAGCCACTATGCTGTGCAAGGATGTAATTAAACTCTGGATTCATCGTTTTATTAATAAAATGACGTATGTTATATCTTGATATTCATTTGTTACTGTGTGTGCTAGCTATGATCCAGGGATAGCACTATAAGCACAGAGATTCGAACCCTACCAGGTTCGGGTCGCTACACTTGAGAAGTGCACCTTTTGCACCAATCGAGTTGCGTTTCTTAGCTCTGTTGTTACTGCGTAGGGTAATGAAGTTGATCCAGCCAACATTGAGGTAATTGAGAGTTGGCCGGAGCCCAAGACAGTCACACAAGTGAGGAGTTTTCTTGCCCTCGCTGGTTTCTATAGACGTTTTGTGAAAGATTTTGGATCCATTGTTGCGCCGCTGAATGAGCTTACAAAGAAGGATGTGCCCTTTGTGTGGGGCGATGCACAACAAGAAGCCTTCATGATATTGAAAGATAAGTTAACACATGCTCCATTACTCCAACTTCCTGATTTCAATAAGACTTTTGAGCTTGAATAATGTGATGCTAGTGGAATTGGTTTGGGAGGTGTGTTATTACAAGAGGGCAAACCTGTTGCATACTTTAGTGAGAAATTGAGTGGGCCTAGTCTGAACTATTCTACTTATGATAAAGAATTATATGCGCTGGTTCGGACATTAGAAACTTGGCAACATTATTTATGGCCTAAAGAATTTGTTATACATTCTGATCATGAATCTTTGAAGCATATTCGTAGTCAAGCTAAGTTGAATCGTCGCCATGCAAAGTGGGTTGAATTTATTGAGTCTTTTCCTTATGTTATCAAACACAAAAAGGGTAAAGATAATGTTATTTCTGATGCTTTGTCGTGCCGATATACTATGCTCTCTCAACTTGACTTCAATATTTTTGGATTAGAAACTATAAAGGAACAATACTTGCATGATGCTGATTTTAAAGATATGTTGCTGAATTGTAGAGATGGTAGAACATGGAACAAATTCGTCATCAATGATGGATTTGTGTTCCGTGCTAACAAGCTATGCATCCCAGATAATTCCGTTCGTCTTTTGTTGTTGCAGGTATACCTGGCCATGGGCAGCCCGGCCCGGCCCGGCCTGAAATTTCAGGGCCAAGCCTGACCCGGCCATGCCTCTGGGCCGGGCCTGGGCCTAAATTTTTGGCCTGATGGTTAGGATGGGCTGGGCCTGGGCCGTCAGTTTGTTCGATTTAGTGAAGTGGCCTGGCCCGAGGCCCGATGGGCTTTCAGTGTGATGGGCCGGGCTTGGGCCTATTTTTTCGGCCCGATCGTCGAGCCGGGCCGTGCCTGAGCCGAGATTTTCCGCGTCGGGATTTGCCTGGCCCGGCCCGGCCCGAGAAATGCTCAGGTATAGTTGCAGGAGGCGCATGGAGGAGGACTGATTGGTCACTTTGGTGTCAAGAAGATGGAGGATGTCCTTGCTCACTACAAGAAAAGTTCTGATAGACAACGTCCCAAAATCGTCAACTAAGGGGCATTTTTCGTCGCCTATGGGCCTAACCCGACGATATGGGTTCTGTTGTCGAAACTGCGTCAGGCAAAGTCCAACGACGATTTTTCGGTCCGTCGCGCTTGGGCGCCTTCCACGGAAAATCGGACCGTTGGAAGTGTTTTCGAGCCCGTTGATCGCCGACGTCATGCAACCGACACGTGAAGACGCGTTAATCGCTAACGGCGTTAACAAACCCCGTGGTAGATGGTAGGCCCACACGAGGCCTGCCACGTCTTAAGCGGGCCGGGCCAGATGACATAGTTTGACCGGTCAACTATATAGCTGGGCTGGTCCATTAGTTACGTGGGCCGGGCCTAACCTCCAAGGTTGATGGTCAAAACTTAAATG
Organism: Lolium multiflorum; assembly: GCA_030979885.1. Classification (NCBI taxonomy): domain Eukaryota; kingdom Viridiplantae; phylum Streptophyta; class Magnoliopsida; order Poales; family Poaceae; genus Lolium; species Lolium multiflorum. The sequence goes on along the minus strand of CM061748.1, from coordinate 233,953,231 downwards.
GGCCGCCCATTTAACATGTGGGTCCACCTTACAAGCAACGGGGCCGGCCCAAGAAGCAAGTGGGCCGGGCAAAACACGTGGGTCCCACTTTCCGTTAAAAGGCCGCCCATTTAGTGTGTGGGGTCCATCGTATAGCAAGTGGGCGGCCCAACAAGCTAGTGGGCCCAAAAACACAGTGGGTCCCATTTCAGTTAAAGGGTCGGCCCATTTAGTTTGTGGGGTCCACCATATAGCAAGTGGGTGCCAACAAAATAGTGGGCCGGCCAAAAACAGTGGGTCCCACTTTCCGTTAAAGGGCCGGCCCATTTAGTATGTGGGGCCCACCATATAGCATGGGCCCACCAAGATAGTGGGCGGGCCAAAAACACAGGTGGGTCCCACATTCCCGTTAATGGGCCAGCCCATTTGGTATGTGGGGTCCACCATATAGAATGGGGCGCCCAACAAGATAGTGGGCGGCCAAAAACACAGTGGGTCCCACCTTCCTATTAAAGGGCCTACCCATTTACCATGTGGGACCACCATAGAGCAAGTGGCCGGCCCAACAAGATAGTGGGCCGGCCCAATAAGCATGTGGAGCCCATTATCGTGTAACCGGTCGGCCTACTAAAGAAGTGGCCGGCCCAAAATGAAAGTGGGTCCCACACTATAAGTGGGCCGGCCCAATCTATTGTAGGGCCCTACTTGTTTGACTAGTCAACTTGCATTAAATTTCATGAGCCTAAAATCTGATTTCAATGATACACACAAGTACATACACAAATAAAACAAATAGGAAAATTATAAGGCAATTAATGTGCCCAAATAAAAAAATTACATAGAATCATTGAGGACTTCTATTAGCATCATCAATAACACGTTGACATTTGGCAATCGCCTTGATTGAATCTTGTGTACTCTTTGTCAACATATCAGCTACAGATCTTAAAGCAGCAATACCATGTCTTTTATAAAGTACAACCTTGAGATATTTATTGTTTGATGAAAGAAATGGTCTAGGTTGACGGCTATGAGAAGATGCATCAGAAGAAAGATCAGAACTTTTTGTGGGCCTCACTTCTAATGAAGATTGCTTCATCACAACTGCATTAATAATGCAAAAAGAGTTAAACGATGAACTATGCAAACATTTATTATGCAATGTAGATATAAGATAATAACAAGTTGCATAAATAAGACATGTATGGAACTTGTACTAAGCACAAACTTACATCATAATGTTGCACAGGGTCGCTACAGATCCTTTTTGGCGACTATCTTCTAATGATGACTGCTTCATTAAAACTGCATTCTGGTAACATTGTAAACATAGTTACAACAATTAACTATTCAAACATGTATTACACAATGTAGAGATCAGATAACAGCATGTAGCAGAAATAAGCACAAGATAAGATAAGATGCATGTACTAAGCACATACTGGCTCACTGCAGGTCCTTCTCTTGCGTGCACTAGTCGTGGTCAACATGCCTATCATTTTAGGTTCAGCCATCAAGTAAAATGCTAATCCTCCTGCTCCATTGTCCTTAATCTGTGTTTAGATATCACATTTAAGACCAAGTCAGCTGGTTTCAAATAACAAAAAACTTGAGCTGCCAAATGAATAAGCCAATATTTACCAGATATCAGATTAAAACCAACTAGATGTTGCTTTGCATGAGATACGAATTTCAGACATTCAGATTTAGAGTAGGGTAATGCCAAGGTTTTACACATAAAGTAAACTGGCATTAAGAATGACCAAATGTCAGGTTCAAATCACCTTCGCAGTTTCTCCAAGACAAGCATATCAAATAGGCAGAAACATAGTAAAGCATGAATGGCATTGCTATGGCAGGGTTCCAAGTGTTAATCTCTTGCATAAGGAACAATGCATATAGGTTATAGATAATAACGGAAGTAAACTGCCAAAATTACCAACCACGAACTCAGATTCCAACCTTACCTAGCGTCCCCGCTGTTAATGTTGGATGTTCTAATAAGTGGTTCGCATGATCAATCCCTAGGAAAAATAACATTGACAAGTCAGTCTACGATAATACAAAGACCAGACATGCACGCAACAATAACTATATAAGCTAAAGACGAGGTATAAGAGCAAGCAGATTGGAAATGCACATAGCATGGTTATAAAAGCAGTGTGAGAATAGCAGACACGAGAAAACAGCTAGCGGTGAGCTAATGACGTGGTATAAGAACAAGCAGATTGGAAATGCCCATAGCACGACTATAAAAGCAGTGCGACAATAGCATGCAGTACAAAAACAGTTGGCAGCAAATGAATGGGTACAAGGCTATAAATATGTGGATGCACACAGGTGTCAGTAGAATGAACAGGATGGTAGCGACCGGATAATGCTTTTGTACTGTACAATATTTAAACAAACTTCATGCGAAGCAACACATCAAGAAAGTTAACGGCATATGAGATCTGCAAATAACTACACAAAACATGGCTAAAGAAACACCGCGATCTAACGGGCCAGCGTACTAACCAAGCCGCGGCGGGTGGACGGGGGCGGCAACTTGCATTCCAGCGGCGGCGAACGCGGGAGACGATGAATCGACCCTGTTTCAGAGAAGCGGTGTTAGTGAAGCGATCTGGTTGGCTGGCAAGGTATTCGGTGAAGTTGATACAGCCGCTGCGGCGAGGTAGTCGGTGGCGAGGTCGGCGGTGAAGCAGATCCGTCGGTGACGAGGGCGGCGGGGGAGCGGATCAGGTGGGTGGACAGCCAACACGATCAAGGCTACGCTGTGGAGGAGTATGCCGGCGGCGAAGCATATCTAGTACTGTAGAGAGTCAGATCTTTGGCGTGTGAGAGTATTTTTGAGCTAATGGGGCGAATGGTTGGTGGGTGGGTGTGGGCCTGTGGGGAGGGTTCGGGATCTAGGCAAGATATTTCATTGTTACCGAATGAGCCCTCCATGGTCGGTGGGTTGTAGCTTCCGGACCAGGGTTAAAAGGGTAAAACTGGTCACGGGATTTTCGAATGGATGCGGCGGGATGATTTGGCGCGCGGCCGAAATTTTCAGTTTCAAGCTACGAGCAGAACGACAAAAATAATGTTCTTCCCCAGGGAGATCTCATTTCTTCCTCTTCTCTTTCTCTCTCGAGTCTCTCCCACTCCCCCGGCTCCTCTCCCCTTCTCTCCGGCGGCCTCGCCGGCCGGAGACGAGGCCGACTTCTCTCTGTATATTGTACACCCTCCGAACTAAATTAATTGATTCAACTTTCCTTAGACGTGTATGTATCTAGAGTAAAAACATGTGTGGATACATCCATATTTAGATAAGCAAAGTTGAGTTAGCTAATTTGGATCCGAGGGAGTTAGTGTTGTTGTAAGCTTAGATCCAGTGTTTCCCATGAGCAGAATGACGCAATGGAGTCGGGGATCTCGTCATCGGCTTCAGATCTGGCCTATGGTGAATCTGGCGGATCTTGCCGCCAAACCCCGATCTGGTGCCATCAATGTGATGGCGCTAACGGTGAGGCTTGCTTTGGTCAGTGCTTCAGATCTGGCCAATGGGGAAGTCAAGCTGCTAAAGTTCACAAGCTCGGGGCATACGACGGCGTCATCCGTCTTGCCCGTGTACATCTTGGACTTTCAGCGCCCTTCTCAGAGCCAATATGCCGTTGCTGAGGCCCTTCTTCTCCTTCGTCCTGGCGACTACCGGCGACACCGTCCCAAGTGGTGCGTCCCCGGCGACGGAGTTGCTGGAAAGGATGCGGAGCAGAGATCTGATGTGCGGTCGAGAAGGACTCGATTGATTTTCTTCTATATGTTTTGGGGTCCTTTTTGTAAAGTTGCAGGTTCTATTAGTTATTGTCTAGTACTTTTGGTCCTCTATGTAATTTTTTGGACTAGTTTCCATTGGCACTGATAAACTTGAATTTTGACAAGTTCACGAGGAAAAAAATTCCTTTGCACATATGGCCTATCATGTATAAACATTCTTGAGATTTAAACTATATGTAATGTGCCATGCATTAACCCTAAACCATATATATGTAACTAACCCTAGCTGATCAAACCCTACTTAATTAAAACAAATAACCCTAAACTATACGCATGCACTTTATGCGCAAAGGCGCGGGTGCCTCTAATAATGTGTGTGCGCACTCGATCGATGATCCCTAAACCTTATACAACCCTGAAACCCTAATCCCTAATCCCTAAACCCTAAACACCCTAAACACTAAACCCTAGACCCTAAACCCTAACCCTAACCCTAAACCCTAATTAAACCCTATATATAGGCCAACGACACTTAATTGTGCATCAAGCAGGCCAGGGGTGCCTCGCGGTCCTCTAATTAAATTAAATGTGCCATGCATTAACCCTAAACCATATATATGTAACTAACCATAGCTAATCAACCCTACTTAATGAAAACACATAACCCTAAACTATACTAGCTATAACCCGATCTAATAAAAACATGCTCTATATATAGCAGCTAGCTAGCAAACCGTAGATTAACACCAATTAATATATACATGGCCTATATCGATCATGTTGTATAACATATCCCTGAGATTCATTAATTAATTATATAATTATCGTGATAAATTAATTAACTTTAATTTTGACAAGTTCTCTCGAATGAAAACACATTTGATTAAGTTGCCTCATAATATATATATATATATATTAGTGTGCATGCATGGCCTACCATGCATTCGTGCATATATTTTAATGTATATTTGAACATATTCTTGGGATTTCAATCTCTCTCTCTCGATCATCTATATATCGTTGGTGGCCAAAAAACACACATATATATGCATGCAATTTATGCGTAAAGGCGCGGGTGCCTCTAATAATGTGTGTGCGCACTCGATCGATGATCCCTAAACTTTAACAACCCTAAAACCTTAAATCCCTAATCCCTAAACCCTAAACACCCTAAACACTAAACCCTAAACCCTAGACCCTAAACGTACCCTAACCCTAACCCTAACCCTAAACCCTAGCTAATCCTAAACCCCAATTAAACCCTATGTATAGGCCAACGACACTTAATTGTGCATCGATCGAGCGGGTCATGGGTGCCTCGCGATCCTCTAATAAAATTAAATGTGCCATGCATTAACCCTAAACCATATATATGTAACTAACCCTAGCTAATCAACCCTACTTAATTAAAACACATAACCCTAAACTATACTAGCTAGCTATAACCCGATCTAATAAAAACATGATCTATATATAGCAGCTAGCTAGCAAACCGTAGATTAACACCAATTAAAATATACATGGCCTATATCGATCATGTTGTATAACATATCCCTGAGATTCATTAATTAATTATATAATTATCGTGATAAATTAATTAACTTGAACTTTGACAAGTTCTCTCGAATGAAAACACATTTGATTAAGTTGCCTCATAATATATATATAATTAGTGTGCATGCATGGCCTACAATGCATTCGTGCATATATTTTAATGTATATTTGAACATATTCTTGGGGATTTCAATCTCTCTCTCTCTCGATCATCTATATATCGTTGGTGGCCCAAAAACACACATATATACGCATGCACTTTATGCGTAAAGGCGCGGGTGCCTCTAATAATGTGTGTGCGCACTCGATCGATGATCCCTAAACCTTAAACAACCCTAAAACCCCTAAATCCCTAATCCCTAAACCCTAAACACCCTAAACACTAAACCCTAAACCCTAACCCTAACCCTCTACCCTAGCTAACCCTAAACCCTAATTAAACCCTATGTATAGGCCAACGTCACTTAATTGTGCATCGAGCAGCCCAGGGGTGCCTCGCGGTCCTCTAATTAAATTAATTGTGCCATGCATTAACCATAAACCATATATATGTAACTAACCCTACTTAATTAAAACACATAACCCTAAACTATACTAGATATAACCCGATCTAAGAAAAACATGCTCTATATATAGCAGCTAGCTAGCAAACCGTAGATTAACACCAATTAAAATATACATGGCCTATATATATCGATCATGTTGTATAACATATCCCTCAGATTCATTAATTAATTATATAATTATCGTGATAAATTAATTAACTTGAATTTTGACAAGTTCTCTCGAATGAAAACACATTTGATTAAGTTGCCTCATAATATATATATAATTAATTAGTGTGCATGCATGGCCTACCATGCATTCGTGCATATATTTTAATGTATATTTGAACATATTCTTAGGGATTTCAATCTCTCTCTCGATCATCAATATATCGTTGGTGGCCAAAAAACACACACATATATATATACGCATGCAATTTATGCGTAAAGGCGCGGGTGCCTCTAATAATGTGTGTGCGCACTCGATCGATGATCCCTAAACCTTAAACAACCCCTAAAACCTTAAATCCCTAGCTAATCCCTAATCCCTAAACCCTAAACACCCTAAACACTAAACCCTAAACCCTAGACCCCTAAACCCTAACCCTAACCCTAAACCCTAGCTAACCCTAAACCCTAATTAAACCCTATATATGTATATAGGCCAACGTCACTTAATTGTGCATCGAGCAGCCCAGGGGTGCCTCGCGGTCCTCTAATTAAATTAATTGTGCCATGCATTAACCCTAAACCATATATATGTAACTAACCCTAGCTAATTAACCCTACTTAATTAAAACACATAACCCTAAACTATACTATATATAACCCGATCTAATAAAAACATGCTCTATATATAGCAGCTAGCTAGCAAACCGTAGATTAACACCAATTAAAATATACATGGCCTATATATCGATCATGTTGTATAACATATCCCTCAGATTCATTAATTAATTATATAATTATCGTGATAAATTAATTAACTTGAATTTTGACAAGCTCTCGAATGAAAACACATTTGATTAAGTTGCCTCATAATATATATATAATTAATTAGTGTGCATGCATGGCCTACCATGCATTCGTGCATATATTTTAATGCATATTTGAACATATTCTTAGGGATTTCAATCTCTCTCTCGATCTTCAATATATCGTTGGTGGCCAAAAACACACACATATATATATATACGCATGCAATTTATGCGTAAAGGCGCGGGTGCCTCTAATAATGTGTGTCGATCGATGATCCCTAAACCTTAAACAACCCCTAAAACCTTAAATCCCTAGCTAATCCCTAATCCCTAAACCCTAAACACCCTAAACACTAAACCCTAAACCCTAACCCTAACCCTAACCCTAACCCTAAACCCTAGCTAACCCTAAACCCTAATTAAACCCTATATATGTATATAGGCCAACGTCACTTAATTGTGCATCGAGCAGCCCAGGGGTGCCTCGCGGTCCTCTAATTAAATTAATTGTGCCATGCATTAACCCTAAACCATATATATGTAACTAACCCTAGCTAATTAACCCTACTTAATTAAAACACATAACCCTAAACTATACTAGATATAACCCGATCTAATAAAAACATGCTCTATATATAGCAGCTAGCTAGCAAACCGTAGATTAACACCAATTAAAATATACATGGCCTATATATCGATCATGTTGTATAACATATCCCTCAGATTCATTAATTAATTATATAATTATCGTGATAAATTAATTAACTTGAATTTTGACAAGTTCTCTCGAATGAAAACACATTTGATTAAGTTGCCTCATAATATATATATAATTAATTAGTGTGCATATCACCACACTGTGCATATTCTAATGTATATTTGAATATATTCTTGGATTTCAATCTCTCTCTCTCGATCATCAATATTTGGTGGCCAAAAACACACATATATATACACATGCAATTTATGCGTAAAGTGCCTCTAATAATGTGTGCGCACTCGATCGATGATCCCTAAACCTTAAACAACCCCTAAAACCTTAAATCCCTAATACCTAATCCCTAAACCCTAAACACCCTAAACACTAAACCCTAAACCCTAGACCCTAACCCTAACCCTAACCCTAACCCTAACCCTAACCCTAAACCCTAGCTAACCCTAAACCCTAATTAAACCCTATGTATAGGCCAACGACACTTAATTGTGTGCATCGAGCAGGCCAGGGGTGCCTCGCGGTCCTCTAATTAAATTAAATGTGACATGCATTAACCCTAAACCATATATATGTAACTAACACTAGCTAATCAACCCTACTTAATTAAAACACATAACCCTAAACTATACTAGATATAACCCGATCTAATAAAAGCATGCTCTATATATATAACAGCTAGCTAGCAAACCGTAGATTAACACCAATCAAAATATACATGGCCTATATCGATCATGTTGTATAACATATCCCTCAGATTCATTAATTAATTATATAATTATCTTGATAAATTAATTAACTTTAATTTTGACAAGTTCTCTCGAATGAAAACACATTTGATTAAGTTGCCTCATAATATATATAATTTTAGTGTGCATGCATGGCCTACCATGCATTCGTGCATATATTTTAATGTATATTTGAACATATTCTTGGGGATTTCAATCTCTCTCTCTCGCGATCATCTATATATAACGTGGTGGCAAAAAACACACATATATATACGCATGCACTTTATGCGTAAAGACGCGCGGGTGCCTCTAATAATGTGTGTGCGCACTCGATCGATGATCCCTAAACCTTAAACGTACAACCCTAAAACCCTAAATTAATTATCGATCTCCCTGTGATTCATTAATTAATTATATATATAATTATCGATGATAAATTAATTAACTTGAATTTTGACAAGTTCTCTCGTATGAAAACACATTTGATCAAGTTGCCTAGCTCATAATAAATATATAATTAGTGTGCATGCATGGCCTACCATGCATTCGTGCATATATTTTGATATATATTTGAACATGCATATTCTTGGGGATTTCAATCTCTCTCTCGATCATCTATATATCGTTGTTGGTGGCAAAAAAATACACATATATATACGCATGCACTTTATGCGCAAAGGCGCGGGTGCCTCTAATAATGTGTGTGCGCACTCGATCGATGATCCCTAAACCTTAAACAACCCTAAAACCCTAATCCCTAATCCCCTAAACCTAAACACCCTAAACACACTAAACCCTAGACCCTAAACACCCTAAACACTAAACCCTAAACCCTAGACCCTAAACACCGTAAACATTAAACCCTAAACACCCTAAACACTAATTAAACCCTAAACCCTAGACCCTAAACACTAGACCCTAAACCCTAGACCCTAAACACCCTAAACACTAAACCCTAAACCCTAGACCCTAAACACCGTAAACACTAAACCCTAAACCCTAAACACCCTAAACACTAATTAAACCCTAAACCCTAGACCCTAAACACTAGACCCTAAACCCTAGACCCTAAACACCCTAAACACTAAACCCTAGACCCTCTAAACACCGTAAACACTAAATCCTAAACCCTAGACCCTAGCTAAACACCCTAAACACTAAACCTAAACCCAGCTAGCTAACCCTAAACCCCAATTAAACCCTATATATAGGCCAACGACACTTAATTGTGCATCAAGCAGGCCAGGGCCATGGTCCTCTAGTTAAATTAAATGTGCCATGCATTAACCCTAAACCATATATATATAACTAACCCCTAGCTAATCAAACCCTAGTTAATTAAAACACATAACCCTAAACTATACTAGCTATAACCCGATCTAATAAAAACATGCTCTATATATAGCATGCAGCTAGCTAGCAAATTAAACGGTAGATTAAAACCAATTAATATATACATGGCCTATATCGATCATATGTTGTATAACATCTCCCTGAGATTCATTAATTAATTATATAATTATCGATGATAAATTAATTAACTTGAATTTTGACAAGTTCTCTCGAATGAAAACACATTTGATTAAGTTTCCTCATAATATATATATAATTAGTGTGCATGCATGGCCTACCATGCATGCATTCGTGCATATATTTTAATATATATTTGAACATATTCTTGGGGGATTTCAATCTCTCTCTCGATCATCTATATGTCGTTGGTGGCCAAAAAACACACACATATACGCATGCACTTTATGCGCAAAGGCGCGTGTGCCTCTAATAATGTGTGTGTGCGCACTCGATCGATGATCCCTAAACCTTAAACCCTAAATAAACCCTAATCACTAATCCCTAAACCCTAAACACCATAAACATTAAACCCTAAACCCTAGACCCTAAACCCTAACCTCCTAACCCTAAACCCTAATTAAACCCTATATATAGGCCAATGACACTTAATTGTGCATCAAGCAGGCCAGTGGTGCCTCGCGTCCTCTAATTAAGTTAAATGTGCCATGCATATATATATGTGTTTAATTTGGGGATTTCAATCGCTCTCTCGTATGTAGCTCTCTCTACCTCTCTCTCTTTCTCTCTCTCTCTCTCTCTCTCTCTCGTTGGTGGCCAACAACACACACATGCACTTTGTGCGCAAAGGCATGCGCCTCTAATAATGTGTGCGCAGTCGATCGATCTAGTTTTGATTAATCATAACACACAAATAAAGAAGTTGTATTTGAATCCACACAACCTAATCTAAAACACATAACCCCTAACATGGCCTAATTAATTAACCCTTCTCGATCTCTACCTAATTAGTGGAAATTGCACAAAATCAAAAGGGGTCCCTCACTAATTATGCATATCTGCTAGATTGTGATAAACTTTTGCCACATATATATTTGGTGGATGGGTGCATCTTGGCATGTAAACAATTAGTGTTTGCAAATGGCGTTGTCAAAATTTATGTACAAATGATTTCTTTCCATCCAAAGTGCATAAAATGGGAATTTTAATGAAGAAAGTACAAATAAAACAGCTCAACATGCTTCCACACCCCGATTTTCACACGAAGTAGAGCATATTTAAAGGATAATTCCAGAGTTTTACTATTTTTCAAGCAACTTTGCTAATTTTCCCCCACTCACATGACTTTATGTCGATTTAACGAAAATATGGCGAATTTAAACTACATGGGTGGGATAGTTTGAATTGTGCGCGCGGCAAAGGGAACCGCCTATTCCTCAACCTTGTGCACGGCAAATTACACACGCAACTCCATTAAACGCCACCTACCGACCTTAATTATCACCCCGGCGGCCCGGCCGCATGACCCCCCACCCACCCTACACAACTTATCCCCGTCCGTGCGAAGAGCTTCCCCTCCCCGTCCCGTCCGTGCGAAGAAGAAGCTTCCCCTCCCCGTCGTTCTTCTCGAGACGCACCGGCGGTCAAGTTGATCCACGGTAGGGCTGCTATCTCTAGCTCAATCATGTATCGGGCAAGACAGCCTAACGATTTATATTTTCTTGATGCTGCTAAAAAAATTCGTCAGTATGCTCGAACTAATTGGGCACTTTATAGTTTTCCGCTCGATTTGTCATCGATCAATTTGTTCATTTGCGTGGGCATATAGAGTCAGTTCTGCACTCGATCCGTTAATTTGCTGAAATGCCATGGCAGAGTTTTGTACACGATCTGTTTGCTAAAATGTCGATGGGCATTTTTTGTTTTGTACTCGACATGATTGCTGAAATGCATAATCATGTAGTATAGTTTTGTACTCGATGGATATACATTTCCTACTTCGCCTTAAATTAATCACCAACCACTGTATCTCATAATTAAACAGATGGACAGAACTTGGATACTGCATGGACACTTATGTTCCCCTTCATATATAAATGGTGTTCAACCCTTTATGGGGTTTATTAGAGCTCATGATGGTCACAACCTGGACGTGTATTGCCCGCGCTGCACATGTATGAATGGTGAGAAGAGGCCTCACCCTGTAGTGGCAGATCATTTACACATTTTTGGGATGGACCGCACATATGTTAGGCGGGTTTAGCATGGTGAACCATATAATGATCCTTTAGCAGGAGAAGCAGATCTTGCTCACACTGTATGTGTGCTGGCATATGTAGTTAATTATTTATATTGATGCTGCCGCTATTTCAATCAATAGTTTGCATTGCTGTGCAAGGTTCTGTACTCAAATTTAACTTGTTGCAGATGGATGGACGGGAAGGAGAGAAAAGCGCTTGCTTCAGGAAACGGGTTTCAGCTCTGGGACATGTGCTGTGCCAGATGAGAAGGTAAATATGTAAAACGGCATTTGTTCAGGTTGCATCCCTTAGATGTTTGTCTAATCGGTTGATGTACTAATTGCAGAAGCATAGAGTTGAAGAGGTCTCTCAGTTTGATGGGAGATTTGAAGATGAATCTCAGTTTGATGCACCTGTGGATGGTACTGATGACGAGCCTTTCATAGACGAAGGTCCCGCACCTGAGATTATCCAGCCTACAGAAGGAGGCCGTGGACCGAGTACACAGCTTTGCGTTGAAGTGGATGCACGCCCGGAGATCATCACGGGCGTCCGGGTAGTCTCAAGACCACCCAGCCCTGATGCACCTGTGGATGGTACTGATGACGAGCCTCTCATAGACGAAGGTCCTGCACCTGAGATTATCCAGCCTACAGAAGGAGGCCGTGGACCGAGTACACAGCTTTGCGTTGAAGAGGATGCACACCCGGAGATCATCAGGGGCGTCCCGGTAGTCTCAGGACCACCCAGCCCTGATGCAAAATGTTGAGCTACTTTATGATTCGTACTCTTATGTTCTGGTGCTGTAGTATGTTATGATTTGTACGCCTTTGGCGCTAGATTAAGCATTCAGTGGATGATCGCGTTGCAAAATTCGACACCCACACAATCAGTTCATCGTATGAGTAGTAGCACAATTACTTCTACAGCGATTCCTGCCAGCGCATTAGTTGGTAGCATGAAACACTTTCAGGTACTCCCCTCTGATTCATATTAATTGACTCAATTTGTCTAGATATGGATGTATCTAGATGCATTTGTTAACTAGACTAACAAACTTGAGTCAGTTAATATGAATCCGTGTAAACCGCCCAAGTCCTCGAGCAGCTAGTTTATTGACTCTGGACTCCAAGCCTCTCGCGGCAAGCCATCGACGAAGCTTTGACCAGATCTTGGCCCGCAATTTTTTTTGTGTGGCGAATAGCAAAGCTTTGACCAGTTCCTCTCGGGATACAGCACGCCGGTGAGCTTGCACGGTTGCCATGAGCACTTTCCGGCGGAACTTCCTCTTCAGCGCCCTCAAGCCGCTGCTGCGAGACAGCACGCAGTGCCTCGAGGTGGACGGAATTCTGGATCTCAGGGCGGGTGGTCCGCATCGTCCGGGAACGATCTCCAGCGGGTTAACGAGGACATGCATGGCGGCCAGGGGATTTGTTTTTTTTTTTTTTTTGGTTTGAGCTTGGGATTTGGGGTTTTTTCGGATAGGGGAGGAGGAACCGAGGAAGAGGAAGGAACAGCCGCGTGCTTGGCGCGTGGCGGTGTGCTTGAATTTCGAATTTTTGTGAAATGTTTCATTTCCCCGCTACAATTCGGGGGTTTCTTGACGCGCCAATGCGTCCCGCCGGGCAGCTTCAAGTAAATTTGGGGTGCCACACTATGGGCCCTAGTTTCAGTGAGACATGTAATGACTAGTCACATCAGTAAGTTCACTGTGTAATAAAATATGTTACCCCTCCCCTTTATGTAGCACCCCTTCTCTCCCGATCGAGTGCCGATTGCCGACGGATGCAAGCCGCTAGCTCGATCCCCTCCTTTCGCCTCCACCGTCCAGGCATCCAGCTTGGAGGGGCAAGCTGCATCTAGCCCAAGCGGATTAGGTAGGACTAGTAATGTTCTCTCCTTTCTCGAGATCGGTTCTTTTTTCCTCTCCTCGATATCTTGCGCATCTCTTTCCTATTCTGGGCGAAGGGGTGTCTTTCTGGTCACCCTCGAGCTGGGAGTGATTGATGGGGGTGGGGGCGGGGCTACCTTTGCTTGGATTGGGGTGTTCTTCCTTTATTTGTCGACATTTGCAACCTTTGTAGTTTCTGCTGATCCTCACTGTATCTTTTGTCAGCTTGTACAGGAAAGGTAAGACCTCGGCGGTGGGGGCAATGGAGCGTAAGGCCACCACGCATGTGGGCAGTTGGCTGAGCCTGAGCTGCGTCCCCAGCCCCGCGAAGCAGGTACTCCGTTTGCTTATCCACTCTTTACCTTTTAAGTGTCTCTCTGGTCTCTGCATCCTCAATCTGTTCCTGTTCTGGAATATGCTTAAAGTAGCACATGTCTTCAGCTGTTTGTGCGTAAAGCCTCTGTGACACCATGCTCTATATTCTCTGTATCAGGTTGGTACCTCCAGGTTCCGTGCTGAGGCTATGGGGAACGAGAATAGCGCCCCACCTGCTGCAGGAGCATGGCCCGATCTGCAGCACAAGAAGCGAAATGCCACTGCCGAGCTGGGCAGGGACCGCCCAGGGGTAATTTTTTTAACCAACTTACCATGATGTAGTCTGAATCTGATACTCCCTCAGATCCAAATTAATTGACTCAACTATCTGTAGATACGGATGTATCTAGATGTGTTTTAGCTCTAGATACTACTGCCTCCATCCCAAAGCTTTGGGCTTATATTATTTTTAGAAAGTCAAACTATACCATGTTTGACTAAGCTTTTACCAAAAATCAGTAACATGCAAAATACAAAATTAATATCATTAAATAGATAATAAAATATATTTTCCTACGGTATCTACACAGTATTATATTTGTTGATAGAATGTTCTAAAATTTTGGTCAAACTTTGCTTGTTTTGATTTCTCAAAAATAAATAAGGCTTAAGCTTTTGGATGGTGGTAGTACATTCATATCTAGACAAAGCTGAGTTAACTAGTTTTTTGTCTGTCCATAGCTAGTGTTCACGCTGCAAAAGGCTAAGAGCATCCACTATATGCATCAGTCTATCTCATACAGTAATTCAATATCACTGCTGAGGTCTGCCTTTTGTTTTGCTATTCATATGCAGACTGAAACTTTAGGGCCTTTACTCAAAAGGAAGATCAAAACTGCGGCTGATCAGGCTGCCAGTATGTTGATGCCGCCCCCATCTTCTAAATGCCTCTACAAGCACAAGGCCACGCACCAGCTGGGTGGTGATCTTTTAATGAATATGGTATATTTTCTTAATCCACAAAACATGCCTTGATTTTTCTCTGTTTATTGTCGGTTTTTTCTATGCTTGCCAAAAGTTTACAACAACAACAACAACAACAACCAAGCCTTTCAGTCCCAAACAAGTTGGGGTAGGCTAGAGTTGAAACCCATAAGATCTCGAAGCCAAAAGTTTAGAAACACCAAATTCGTTTGCTTACAATCATCATACAGTAATGTTCATCTACTCCAGTTCCCCTAACCCAACATAAAATGATGTTAATTACGATTTTTAGATTAAAAGAGCACCATTAGGCGCTGTTAATTACGACTTTGAGATTAAAATGTCATTTGCAATTGTTAATTACAATTTTGAGACAATTGGTTAGTTTAACCTCGATCTCTTCTGCTCTCCATTTTTCCCAACCGAACAAAAATGTAACCATTCCATTCCTCTGAAATGGAACCATTCCATTCCATTCCACGCTGTTTCAGAACCGAACACACCCTTGCATTGTTGTGAACTGTTGTCCATACACGGCCATACCCTTCCACTTACATCTAGCACTATATGCATCAGTCTGTCTCAGAGTCATTCAATATCACTGCTGAGATCTGTTCCCATTCTTATGCAGGCTGAAACTGCTGCGCCTTTACTCAAGTGGATGCAAAATGAGGCTAATGAGGCTGCTGTGAGGACGATGGTGCCGGCACCATCTTCCGAAAACCTCTACAAGCACGAGGCCATGGGCCAGCTGGGTGGTGACCTTTTAATGAATATGGTATATTTTCTTAATCCACATACATGATTTCATTATTATCTGTTTAATTACTGTTGGCTTTGTCTAATGCTTACCAAAAGTTCAGAAACACTGCGTTTGCTTACAATCATCATACACTAATTTTTCACTTTTCAGTCTGTCTCATCCAGTATATAAACTGTTGATTTCCATTGGCTTCTTTTGTAATCATTTGCATTGTTGTCAACTGTTCTCTATGCACAACCCTATTCTTCCACTTACACCCCGCACTATTTGCATCAGTCTATCTCATAGATTTATTAAATATCAATGATGAGTTCTGTTGCTATTCATATGCAGGATGAAACTTCTGTGCCTCTACTCAAATGGATAAAAAATGATCCTGATGAGGCTGCTGTGAAGACGATGGTGCTGCCACCATCTTCTGAAAACCTCCTCAAGCACAAGGCCACGGGCCAGCTGGGTGGTACCCTTTTCAGTAAGCAGGTATATTTTCTTAATCCTCATACATGATTTGATTTTTGTCTGTTTATTGCCGGCTTTGTCTAATGCTTACCAATAGTTCAGAAACACACACACCTATTCTTCCACTTACATCCAGCACTATATGCATCAGTGTCTCATAGATTCATTTTATATATCACTGCTGATGTCTGTTGCTCTTCAATTTTTATATGCAGACTGAAACTGCTAAGCCTTCATTGGTCAAAAGGATTGCAACTGCTGCTGATGAGGCATCTGCAGAGGCTGCCACCAAGTTACTGTCAGCCCCACCTTCTGGATGCTTATATAAGCTCAAGTCCAAGGACCAGCCGGGCCGTAACCATCCAAGGGTTCGGGTATATTTTCTTAAGCCACATATACATGCCATGATTTATGTCTGATATTATCACTGGCTCTGTCTAATGCTTTTTGGAATTCGGAAACACCAAATTAGCATGCTTATATTCATCATACACTAATTTTTCACTGTTCAGTTTGTAACATAGTGTTATGCACTTGCTTGTCAACATTTGCATTGCTCTGAACTATGCACTTTACACAACCTAATTCTTCCACTTACGTTCAGCGCTACGCACCAGTAGTACCTCCCATGTTTCCTTCACCATCCCGATGCCGAGCTTGCGGGAATATGGCGGGCCCATGTACATACCCCGCATATAACACCTCCTATGGCTCTATCTACCTTTCTAGTAGCTCCTTCACAGAGTTACAGGTATGTATTCTCAGTGGTTTAGCATGAATTGGCATATAGTAAAGTCTTGTTTTTAGTCTTCCTGCTTCTTACATTTGTATCAATTTTCACATGCAGACTGTACCTTGTGAACTTCGTCCAATGATTAACCAGATGTGTCCGCATGAAGGATCTTTCACTATGCATGGCAATGGCAAATTGATGAACACCTACACGGTCTATGAGGTGTATGTCTACAAGACGCAGGCCATCACATATTTGTATGGACATGATTGGAGAAAGTTTGCTTTTGACTACGGTCTGAAGAAGGGCGACGAGCTGAGGATCAGAAACTCAAACGGGCAGATATACGTAACTGCTTACAGAGTTGGAGACACTTCCAAATATATAATATGTAACTTTTTTCTACTCATATCTTTTGATAACTGCATTCTGAGCAGTTGTTCTAAACCATTCCCTCTGTTCTAGCTTGCTGGGTTTAACATGATCAAAGCTGCAGATCCCCTGATGGAACAGGAGCGGATGTCACAAAGGGCAACCACACCAGCACCGGCACCGGCTTCCCACTCTCCTGCATCAGCACCGGTTCCTGTACCAGCTCCGTTTACTGCATCTACCCAGCAGTCCCCTACATCAGCATTGGTTCCTGTAGAGGCCCCATATACTACACATGCCCAGCAGGCTCCTGCATCAGCACTGGTTCCTCTAGCTGCACCGTTTACTGCACCTGCCCAACAGTCTCCTGCATCAGCACCGGTTCCTCTAGAGGCACCGTTTACTGCACCTGCCCAGCAGTCTCCTGCATCAGCACCAGCTCGTGTACCAGCCCAGGCTCATGCACCTGCCCCAGCCAGATCACCGAGGTCTCAGCTCATTGCTGTGGCCACCCGTGTGGTGACCAGGACGCATCTGAAGGCTATGTTCGTGAGTATATGACAGCATAACTGCTCTTATCTTGATGTCTTCTCTGCTCAAAGTCTCACATGGTTCAGTGCATTGGTGCCATTGACTAATTTTTGGTGGTATCTCTTGCTTTGAATCAGAAATTGCCTAAAAGTATCTCCAAGGATCTCAATGCTGGCCGAAGGGGCAAGATATCCCTCGTCATGGAGAGTGAAGGTCTCACCGTGGAGGGACGGTACTCTGTCAGTCCCACAGATGGCCGCTTGGCTGTTACTTCCAGGTGGAAAAAGTTCATTGACGGTGCCAAACTTCGCATTGGATCAAAGTTGAAGGTCAAGATCTTTCGATGCCGCTGTGACATGCTGGTCATAAAGTTCGCGGTTGTCTAGTTCTGTTGTCCCATGAGCCCTTAGCAAATGCATTTGTAGTTATACTTATATAAGGTTATCTTATCTGAACTGCTAATTAATTGTATGGGTGGTAAAACTCTGGCAAGCTTTTGCTCTTAGCAAGTATGTATGTATGATCAGCTATTATGATAACTAATGTTTGTGTTCATCTTAATTTGCATTTCCTTTTAGAAAAAAACTTAATTTCTATTTTGGCTGACCTGTTAGAGAACTATCAGATTGAACCCACAACATGATTCATATAGATTCATTACACCGAGCCACATGTCTTGACCTTGCGATACACTACTTCCATTAATTAGTGCAAGAAGGCTTACCTGAGCTGCCTGAACCATGGCAGATTCGAATCCACCTTATCTATCTAGAAATACAACCTTTGCAGAAAGAGGATTTGCAGTATGGGGAGGCTGACATTGGGGACCCATGAGCCAGCAGCGTCGTCAACGTTTTAAAGGTGGCAGGAGATCGAAAGAAAAAATAAGCCAAAACTCAGTTGGTAAACAAATTCAAGAAAAGAAACATTTACCTTTCTGAGAGGATGACATGCGGGACCCATGAGGCAGCAGCATCCTCAACTATTTCAAGGCGGCAGGGGATCAAAATAAAAAAGGAAATAGCCGAAATTAATTAGGGTCAAAAATAAATCCATCAAAGGAAACTTTTATTGTTCATAGAGGATGACATGTGGGACCGACTTGCCAGCTGCGTCGTCATCGTTTCAAAGGGGGCAGGGGATCAAAAGAAAAAGACAAATAGCCAGAAATTAGGGAAAAATAAATCCAACAAAGAAAACTTTTATTGTTCATAGAGGATGACATGCGGGACCCATGAGCCAGCAGCTTCCTCAACGTTTCAAAGTCGGCATGAGATTGAAAGAAAAAGTCAAGTGACATAATATCAGGAGCCAAAAATAATCCAAGAAAAGAAACTTTATTGTACATAGAGGATGACATGCGGGTCCCATTTTGTAGCAGCGGTCTCAACGCTTCCAAGGCGGCACAGGACCGAAAGAAAAATGAAGTAGCCAGAAATCAGGGTGTGAAAAAAATCCAAGAAAAGAAAGATTTCAATTGGGCTATATCTAGACATCTGGGCCTTCGAACTATCCTGCTGGGCCTTTTGACTCGTACAATTTCAGCCCACTCCAAAACAGGAAAGGTCGGATTTTTCTCAAAAAAAAAACAGGAAAGTCCTATGCTTCGCAAAAACAAAAAACAAGGAGATTCAACATATAAGTTTGTTTATGTAGATATAAAGATTTAATTTATCCGTTTGCAATAGCTCAGAGCGAAATACAACGTTTATTGTCTGCAAAATAAAATATCACATGTTTCTTGTACGGGGAGGCTGACATCGGGGACCCATGAGCCAGCAGCGGAGTCAACGTTTCAAAGGCGGCAGGGGATCGAAAATAAAAAAAGCCAAAAATCAGTTGGTAAAAAAATACAAGAAAAGAAAACATTTATCGTTCGAGAGGATGACATGCGGGACCCATGAGGCAGCAGACATCCTCAACGTTTCAAAGTCGGCATGAGATCGAAAGAAAAAGGCAAGTGACATAATATCAGGAGCCAAAAATAATCCAAGAAAATAAACTTTATTGTACATAGAGGATGACATGCGGGTCCCATTTTGTAGCAGCGGTCTCAACGTTTCCAAGGCGGCACAGGATCAAAAGAAAAATGAGGCAGCAGCATTCTCAACAATTCCAAGGCGGCAGGGATCAAAAGAAAAAATAAAGGAAATAGCCAAATTAATTAGGGGTCAAAAATAAATCCACCAAAGGAAACTTTTATTGTTCATAGAGGATGACATGTGGGACCGACCTGCCAACAGCGTCCTCATCGTTTCAAGGCGGCAAAGGATCAAAAGAAAAAGGCAAATAGCCAGAAATTAGGGTAAAAATAACTCCAAGAAAGGAAACTTTTATTGTTCGTAGAGGATGACATGCGGGACCCATGAGCCAGCAGCTTACTCAACGTTTCAAAGCGGCATGAGATCGAAAGAAAAAGGCAAGTGACCAAATATCAGGAGCCAAAAATAATCCAAGATTTATTGTACATAGAGGATGACATGTGGGTCCCATTTTGCAGCAGCGGTCTCAATGTTTGTAATGCGGCTTGAGATCAAAAGAAAAAGAAAGTAGCTAGTAATTAGGGGGTGAAAAAAATCCAAGAAAAGAAAGTTGATGGACATAGAGGATGACATGCGGGTCCCTTGAGCCAACAGCTTACTCAACGTTTCAAAGGGGGCATGGGATCAAAAGAAAAAGGCAAGCCAAAAATCAGAGGGTGAAAAAAAATCCAACAAAGGAAACTTTTATAGCACACAGAGGATGACATGTGTCGGGGGGAAGACCCCGGGTAGGGCAATGGACGCGGAGCGGCCGGCTCGAGGACGGCCGGCTCGCGGCAAAGGCCGGCTGAGGAGCAGCCGGCTGGAGCCGTGGCCGGCTGCCTCGGGAGCCGGCTGGCTCTAAGTCCTAGTCGGCCTGGCTGCGGCCTTCGACGCTGTAGCTGGGCCGGCTTCTACAAGCCATATCCGACTGGGGTTTGTACCTCAGACCGACTCGAGGCTGGCGAGCCTTGCACAGAAGGAACTGGGTAGGTGAGCCGGGTTCAAAGGTCCACGCTGACCTCATCTCCCGTAAAGTACGGGGCACTGTAGAGCAGCAGTGCCGCGCGCCGGACAGGCCATCATGGCGTACGTCGAGCCGTACGCGCTACAGAGCATGATGACGACAACGACAGCACCTCCACGCCGCTGACCTGAGCAGGCGGATGGGACGTGCCACTACGCTCAACGGCTCCCTGGCGTCAGCGCCTCGGGAAGGGACGGGAGCCGAAGCCGGCCCATGCTGGCCACTAGACTCTAGGGACTTATATGTAAAGTGCCGGTACCTATATAAGCCGGGCTACCCCCCTCGTGCGGGGGACGATCGATCAGTTGCCATTTCACTAGTCTTAGAGCTGCCCTGTGAGAGAGACCTTCGTCTACCTTAGCCTCCCAGGGGCAGCCGGATACAGCTCAAGGAGCACCATTGTACCGTGTTACACATCATATACACTCATAGCAGGAGTAGAGGTGTTACCTCCATCGGAGGGCCTCGAACCTGGGTACGTCGCCGTGTCGCTCGTGCCCATACCCGCTTCCGGATACCGCCGTGAGACCATTAGGAACCACCTCGATTAGCCACCCTATGGCATATGTCATGACGATACCACGACATTTGGCGCCCACCGTGGGGCCTTCAGCGTCCTCGGCCGGTGTTTCCATCCGGACGGGCCTCACCACCACCGGCGAGAGGGTCGCTTCAGGCTTGGTCTGGAGATTCGGCTCCCTCGACTGCGTCAGCGACAACGCTGGCTGCTTCGCCGACCGGCCATTCCCTGCCGGCGGCAACATCATCAGCTTCGGCGGCTTCGACGTCTACGTCGCCACCGTCGCACCACCGCGCTACCCGCGCGAGATCGTGCGCTGCGCAAGCCCTCCCCCAGCCGGCGCCAGCCTCACCACCACCGGCCCTTGCATCATGCAGGAGGTCATGGCCACCGGCGACGACGCCGGAGGCAAGTCCACGCGCGTCCGCGGTCCTGAGTTGGAGCGCAACAAGGAGACCGGCGCATCCGCCTCGGGCGCAAAGGCGCCGCCACCACCATCCCGGCTGGACGAAGTTCGGGCCAAGCTGAGCACTCCGCTCACGCCTGGTGCCGACCCCACCACCATCGAGAAGGACCTGGAGGAGCACCGCCAGCTCCTCCTCAAGCAAACAGAAGAGCTGGCTGCTGCAAAGCGCCAGTGGGAGATCTCCCAGCGCGAGTTCAACCGCGCCCACGGCCTCACGCCAGCCGGCGACAACCCAAGCCGAGCCGGCCAGATCCGCCGCAGAGGAGGCGGCCTGGGCGCAGAAATCGCCCGGGACGGCGCTGCATCGCCGGCTCCGTCTACGGAGCTGCCCATCTACAACACCCCCGACAAGAACATGCTCGCGGCTGAAGCTGCCGCGGAAGAGCTGCACCGCCTCGAAGGCGCAGAGTTACGCCGCCAAACTGAGCGGGTGACTGAGCTGCTGAAGGCGGCCAACCGGCTGACCAAGGACCCCAGGTACGCCCATGCCCCCAGAGCTTCTCACGCTCATGGCGCTGCAGGCAAGGACCGAGACGGTCCGAGGGACACGGCCGAGTCCACCTCCCTCGCACCAAGCCGGCGAGCCGACAGCCGGAACACCCACGCAAGTTCCAGCCGCACAAGCCGGCCGCCCAGTGGCAACAGCGGTCGCAGCCGGCCACCATCAAGCCGGCACGACGACGAAGAGTACGAGTACGAGAGGCCATCCACCATCAAGCACCGCGCGGCTCCAGAGGCCAGCGGCCAGCGCCAGCCGGCCCGCTCCCCGCCGCGCCCGCGCGTCGAGCCGGCACGCCAGAGATCGCCTCGACCGGCTGGTCGAATCCCGCATCGCGGAGGAAGAAGGGCCAGCCGGCCCCAAATGCTTCGGGCCGCGGATCCTCAACGAGCCCATGAGAGCCGGTCCAGCTCCCCCGCGACACACCCAAGTACGACGGCACGACCTGCCGGAGGATTGGTCGTGGACTACCCACCGCACGGCATCGCCCAGGCAACAAGCGCCGGGCCGTGCGCTACTCCCCTCATGCTGCTCGGCTCCGCCCGCACATGGCTCAACAACCTGCCAGCCGGCAACGGCTGGCTCGACTTCGAGGACGCCTTCATCAGCAACTTCACCGGCACCTACCGCCGGCCAGGTCGCCCCCAACAGCTTGAGATGTGCAAGCAGGGCGCGACGAGACGGACCGTGCGTACCTGACGCGCTGGTGCGAGATGCGCAACTCCTGCGAGGGCGTGCACGAGATCCAGGCGTCGGCTTCTTCATGGCCGGCTGCCGGCCCAACACCATGCTGTGGCACAAGCTGCACCGCAGCGACCCCAAGACGATGGCTGCCTTGATGGCCATCGCAGACAAGCACGCGCTGGCGATGGAACCAGCAGCACGCCGGCTGAGATTTCGCCGGCTCCATCCAGGCGGGACAACAACAAGCCGGCTGAGCACAAGCCGGCCGAGGGCGGCCACCATGGCAGCCGGCGGGACAACTACCGCGGCAAAAGGCACAGCGACCAGCCGGACCGCCGGTACGGCTCCGCCCACGTGGCGGCAGTTGTCGACCACGCGGCTGGCGCAAGCCGGCGCCAGAAGCGCACGGACCGGCCCTGGAAGCCGATACACCTTCGAGCAGATGCTCGACTCGTGCAAATACCACAGCGGCAAGAACCCTCCAACCACTCCACCCGCGACCGCCACTTCATGAAGCGGCTGACGAGCGGCGAGCCCCTTCCGCCTCCACCCCCACCACCACCAGCCGGCGGGCCGGGTGGCCAAGCCGGCGCGGAAGCCAACAACCTCGAGCACCACGAGGCTAACCAAGTGCACCATGGCGGCCGGTACCTGGCTGAGGATGCCACCTACATCATCTTCACCTCCGAGCCCGAGGACAAAACGAGCCAGCAGCGCCGTTCCCTCGAAGTCAACGCGGTCCCCAAGTACCTACACTGGTCAGAGCAGGCCATCACTTTTGATCGCCGCGACACACCGGCTGTCCTACCGAAGCCGGGCAGCTACGCCATGGTCCTCGACCCCACCATCGGCACAACCCGGCGCAGCGTGCGCTTCTCGCGCGTCCTCATGGATGGGGGCAGCATCAACATCCTCACCGCGACACCGCCCGCAAGTTGGGCATCCAGAGGCCGAGTTGCGCCCCACCCCCACCGTTCTCCATGGCATCGTGCCAGCACCGCTGCCACCGATCGGCCGGATCACCCCGAGGTCATGTTCGTGCCGGACAACTTCCGCAGGAGAACATCGAGTTCGAGGTGGTGGACCTCGTGAGTCCCTACCACGCGCTCCGGGGCAGGCCTGCCCTGACCAAGTTCATGGCGGCCCCATTATGGGTACCCCAAGATGAAGATGCCCGGTCCTAAGGGGTCATCACCGTAGCCGGCGACTACCGCCGCTCCATGGTCTGTGCCACGCAGAGCTCCAAGATGGCCCAGACGCTGGTCATCGCCACCGAGAAGCAGCTCATCCACGACGCCGTTGCCTTGGCTAAGGCCGCGCAGGCGGACATGCCGGCTGGGCAACCCGGACGACTCACTTCCAGCCGGCCGACAACACCAAGAGGATCCTGCTCGACCCGCCCAGCCGGACAAGTACGTCACCATCGGTGCCGGCTTGAGCAGCAAATAGGAAAGCGAGCTCACCAGCTTCCTCCGTGAGAATCGGGACATCTTCGCATGGTCTCCAAGACATGCCGGTAACAGGGAGTTGGCTGAGCACCACCTCCACGTCCGGCCTGAAGCCAAGCAAGCAGCCTCTCAGGCGCTTCGCCGAAGAACGAAGGAAGGCCATCGGTGAAGAAATTGCCCGGCTCCTAGCTGCCGGCTTCATCATGGAAGTACTGCACCCGGACTGGTTAGCAAACCCGGTCCTGGTGCCCAAGAAGAAACCGCCTGCGCATGTGTATCGACTACACCAGCCTCAACAAGGCGGTCCAAGGACCCCTTCCCGCCGCGCATAGATCAAGTCATAGACTCGACCGGCTGTGAACTGTTGTCTTTCCTAGATGCCTACTCAGGCTACCACCAGATTCCTTTGAATCCGGCTGATCAAATAAAGACTTCGTTCATTATCCGTATGGGGCTTACTGCTACACGACTATGCCATTCGGCTTGAAAAATGCAGGCGCCACCTACCAAAGGTGCATGCAAAAGTGTTTGCAGGATCAAATCGGCAGAAATGTTCACGCATACGTGGATGATGTCGTTGTAAAAACCAAGGAGATGCCTACCCTCCTTGATGACTTGAGAGAAACCTTCACCAATCTGCGAAGATTCCGGATGAAGCTCAACCCGGCCAAATGCACGGGCGTGCCGCCGGCCAACTCTGGGCTACCTCGCTTCTCAGCGAGGAATCGGCCAACCCGTAGAAGATCGTCATTGAGAAGATGGAACCGCCGCAGTTGCCTCAAGGACGTCCGTGTTCACCGGATGCCCGGCCTCCTTGAGCCGCCACCGGCTGGGGAGAAGGTACTGCCCCTGTATCAATTGGGAAGTCGGACAAATTTGTCTGGTCACCACAGGCGGATGAAGCCTTTCGGACTTAAAGCGCGTGCTCTCAACCGCGCCAATCCTTGCAACGCCGGCTTCAATGGAGCGATGCTTTTGTACATCGCAGCCACCAACCGAGTGGTTAGCGTTGTCCTGGTGGTGGAGCAAAGAAGCACCAACAGGAGCACTGGTTCAGCGCCCAGTTCATTATCTGAGGTGCTGTCCCACGAAGTTAACTACCCCACTACTGGCAGGTCACCTAGCGGCGTGTACATGGCGGCCAAGAAGCTCAAGCACTACTTTCAAGAGCACCCCATCAGAGTGGTGGCCACAGCGCCCTTGGCGGAAATCATCGGCAGCAAGGATGCCAACGGCCGGGTTGCCAAGTGGGCCCGGGAGCTAGCCGCCCACACCATCCTCTACGAGCCGCGCACAGCCATCAAGTCGCAGATCCTCGCGGACTTCTTCGTCGACTGGGCCGAGATGCAATACCTGCCGCCTGTGCCCGACTCCACGCACTGGAAGCTGCACTTCGACGGCTCGAAGATGCGAAACGGCTTGGGAGCCGGCATTGTCGTCACTTCCCCCAAGGGAGATCGGCTGGACTATGTCCTGCAGATCCACTTCGCCGCATCGAACAATGTGGCGGAGTATGAAGCGCTCATTCATGGGCTGAAGTGGCTAAGGAGATTGGCGTACGTCGCATCCTTTGCTTCGGCGACTCCGACTTGGTTATACAGCAAGCATCGGCGACTGGGACGCGAAGGACGCCAACATGGCCTCATACCGCTTCCACGTCCAGCAGCTATCCGGCTTCTTCGATGGCTGTGAATTCCACCATGTGCCACGAGCAAACAACGAGGCGGCAGATGCCCTATCCAAGATTGGCTCGACCCGGCAAGCCATTCCGCCGGGCGTTGCCTTGGCGATTCTCAAGAAACCGTCCATCATACCGTCACCGGACTCGGATTCCATATTCGTGCCGGCTGACCCGGGGCTTCGAGCCAAACCCGGGGGTTTCATTGCTAAGTCGGGGGCTTATCAGCCAAACCCGCCGCTTCAGCCGAACCCGGGGCTTCGGTCCAACGCGGGGGCTTCTCAGCCAAACTCGGGCTTATCAGCCAAACCCGCCGGCTTCACAGCCGAACCCGGCGACCACGCAGTCGAAACCGGAAGCTCCGAAGATGGAGGCCTTAGTGGTTAGCGTATTTGAAATAAAATGCGCACCATCATGGGCACAAGAATTCCTCTCCTACCTCACCGATGGTGTGCTGCCCAATGACAGGGTTCAAGCCAGGCAGATTGAGAGAAGGGCCAAGGCCTATACAATCATCAACCACGAGCTGTACAAACGCAGCGTAAGTGGGGTGTTCCAGCGGTGCGTCGAGCCGGCTGAAGGGATTGAACTCCTACGGGAAATCCACCAGGAGAGGTGGCCATCACGCCTCTTCCAGAGCCATAGTGGCCAAAGCCTTCCGGCACGGTTTTTACCGGCCGACTGCGCTCGAGACGCAGAGACTTGGTGAAGAAGTGCAACGCGCAGCGCTTCGCAAAGCAAAGGCCGGTTTCCGCCTTGAAACCATCCCCATTACCTGGCCGTTTGCCGTATGGGGATATGGTGGGCCCATTCAAGACAGCCCGAGGCGGCATGACGCATCTCTTGGTGATGATTGATAAATTCACTAAGTGGATCGAAGCCAAGCCGATCAAGAAGCTGGATGGCTCCACAGCCGTCACATTCCTCAAGGAGATAATCGCGAGATACGGCTACCCGCATAGCATCATCACCGACAACGGCAGCAACTTCGCCGAGGGCATTTTCAAGCGCTACTGCGGGGAGATGGGGATCCGAATGGACCTGTCGTCCGTAGCACACCCAGAGACCAACGGCCAAGTGGAGAAAGCAAATGGCTTGATCCTAGCTGGCATCCGGCCCCGGCTGGTGGAGCCGCTGAGCGCCAGCTGCTGCTGGATTGAGGAGCGCCCAGCCGGGCCGTGGAGCCTCGCGCACAACACCCAACCGCTCGCCGGCTTCACACCCTTCCTCGTATACGGGGCTGAAGCCATCCTGCCGACGACATCGAGCACGACAAGGATCAAGCTATACACTGAAGCCGCCAAAGAGTCGACCTGGTTGAAGAGGTCCGGTTGATGGCCGAATCCAGGTCCACCGTATACCAGCAGAGCCTCCGTCGCTATCACAGCCGGAAGGTTAAGTCCTAGCATTCCGAGAAGGAGCGGCTGATCCAACGGACAGCCGGACAGCATAAACTAGCATCCCCATGGGAGGGTCCCTTCATCGTGAGCAAGGCAATAGGCAATGATTCCTACTATCTCATAGATGCCCAAGAGGCTAAGAAAAAGGCGAGCAAAACCGACGAGGAGACAAAACGTCCTGAATGTCGTTGTTTCTAATTATTTTACACTTAAGAGGGAGGAATGTATGTATCCTTGCATCCTTTGTAAGCTACAAAAAGCATGCGCCAAGAGCGCCGTTTCCGACAAGTTTTTCACGCACTCATTTTCGTTTTGGCCAATTGGCTTGAACCCTTTCACGCGACGGCTTAGGTATCTGATCTCGATTTCCGACACCGGCTCCCCGACCACACAGACTTCCGCAATCTGCCAGTCTGCTCAAGGGAGTAAGGCCTAGGGAGATGTGGCACGAAAAACGAAGTTAAGGAAAGAGTAAAAGCGAGTTGACTTGCAACCTTTCATAAAAGTGTCGGATTGCCGAATTCAGCTCGTTCGACTGAAATACTGTCGGCCTCACCCAGCGGCCCGCCTTGATCCGGCGACGGACCGCAAGTCGGACGTGCGACCGGCAAGGGCACAGCCAAAGAGTGGGGCGGATGGAAAAAAGCGAACAAGTCGGAAGAAAGCTGCTTTCGACCATTTTACACTTGAGAGGAGGAATGTATGTATCCCTTGTATCCCTTTTGTAAGCTATGAAAAGCATGCGCCAAGAGCGCCGTTTCCGACAAGTTTTTCGCGCACTCTATTTCGTTTCGCCAATTGGCTTGAACCCTTTCACGCGACGGCTTAGTAACGTGATCTGATTTCCGACAGCCGGCTTCCGACCAGCTACAGACCGCAACCCGGCTGTCCGGCTGGCGGGAGTAAGGCCTAGGAAGTGGCACGCGAAAAACGGCTAAGGAAAGAGTAAAAGCGAGTTGACTTGCAACCTTCATAAAAGTGTCTGATTGCCGAAATCGACCCGTTCGACGAGTCATCGGCCTCACCTGGGCCGGCACGCTCTTGATCCGGCGACGGACCGCAAGTCGGACGTACGACCGGCAAGGGCACAGCCAAAGAGTGGGGCGGATGGAAAAAAGCGAACAAGTCGGAAGAAAGCAAGCCGGCACACAAATGATTAACAAACACATTAAAGTGCGTCATAATAAAAAAGGAGATAATACTGTCTTTACATAAGCACCCGGCATTCCGGGGATTTAATAAATTGTCTTGGCAAAAGCAAAGTTGCATAAACAGGAAAGTCTAAACACCGGCTGGAGCAGGACCAGTCGGATCAACAGCAGGCGGCGGAGAATCCATCTCAACCCCTTCGTCTTCAAGCTCCTCCTCCTCATCAGAGTGAGGGTTCGGATCCGCGATGAAAAGGCGCTTGTCGACGAAGTCGGCGATGGCGCTGGCTCGGGCAAGACGGGCGGCCTTCTGATCGGCTGAGAGCTCCTCCTCCACGCCGGCTCGCCGATACTCGAGCTGCCCCAAGTCCACCTCGTTGTACCAGGAGAGGACGAAAGACAGCGCCATGTCGGCGCCGGCACGCGTGGCAGACCCCTTCCAGTCGATGAAGCGGTCCGGCGCCTGCTCGATCAAGGAAGTGAGGCTGGAAATGTCTTGCGGCGCCTCCTTGTCGGGCCACAGCATCGGCACCAGCTCCTCAGCCGCCTTCCGGAGCTCCCAGCCAAACTTGGTGATGGGCTCGACGCGGGCAGCCAGGGACGACATGTGGTCCTCCATGGTGAAGGTCTCGAGCTGCCTTCGCCAGTCGCCCGCCCCCTGGCCTCGCGCGCGGCACCAACGGCATCCAAGGCCATGTCCTGCGTTTCCGGGAAGGCCGCTGCAAGAAGAAAGCATGTCAAAAGTCATAAAAGCCGAAAGAAGCTGAAAAAATGCAAAATTTCGAAGTCCTAAAGTAAGACTGGCGGCAGCCGGCACGAGCCGACCGCCCCCAGCCCGAAGATGGAGATTCCGAAGCTCTAAGGCGGGCGGCAGCCGGCACGAGCCGACTGCCCCCAGCCCGAAGATGGAGATTCAAGTCCTAAAGTAAGACTGGCGGTAGCCGGCACGAGCCGACCGCCCTCACCAAGATGGAGATTATGAAACATAGCCAGAGCTGCCACGCCGGAAGTCGAGAGCCGATGCACCAAAGCCCCAAGAAAGGGGAAGGAACATAAACTCACCCGAGAAGCGGTATCGATCGCTTCAATAATATCCGCTCCAGTGCTTGCGGCCGCCACCTCCGTGGACCTGGCGGTGACTTCCCCCGCCAAGCGCAAGCCGCCGCTTCTCCACCCCGGCCCGCCGGCTCGGGATCATCCACTTTCTCCTTTCTCAGCCGTCCTAAGGAGGTGAGCTCGCGAGATGGTTCTTCTCCAACACGCAGCCGCCTCAACTCCCCATCAGCCACCCTGAGCTTGGCGGCGGCAGCACGCGCCTCCTCGCTCTCGGCGCACTGAGCGCGAGCAACCCGGAGGTCCTTCTCTTGGGGCCCAGGACCTCGGCGGCCTCAACCGTGAGGCAGCCGGAAGAAGTGTTAGCCAATATAGGCAAAAGAAAGAAGTACATCAAGCCAAAGAAATGTGAGCTTACCCTTGGCGTTTCCACCACGGGCCAAGGTGGCCCGCTGCTTGGCCCATGGTAGCCGGGCTGTCACCACCTTGTTGTACAAGGCGGTGCGTCGCTCGTCGACCGCCTGAAAAAGAGTTAATCGTTTAGACGAAACCTGGGCCGGCTTCGAGCAGCCGGCCCATGCCTCGGAGGGCTACCAGGATAACAATAAAATCGCAGAAAACAAGATGAGACGCCACCTACCTTGTCAGCTTCCTCCAAAGTCGACAGCTGGGCCACGGCCTCGGCGGCTTTGGTCTTCAAGCTGGCTCGGTAGCCAGAGAAAAGCATCTTCAAGGGCGCCGTGCCAGGCTGCCCCTCCCGGCTGATTATCTCGCAGGAGTCCGCCTGGTTCCAGGCCTGCTCCATGGTGCC
The DNA here is from genome assembly GCA_030979885.1 of Lolium multiflorum. Taxonomy (NCBI): domain Eukaryota; kingdom Viridiplantae; phylum Streptophyta; class Magnoliopsida; order Poales; family Poaceae; genus Lolium; species Lolium multiflorum. The sequence continues at coordinate 233,922,620 of CM061748.1, read as the reverse complement.
AGCCGAGCCAAAGCTGGAGTCCGAGGCGGACGGCACGCTCACCAGCCGGGCACCCTTGGCCACGTGAAGTCCAGCGGGCGGCACCGCCGCCGGGCCCTTCGACCTCACCAACGCCCGGGAGTCGGCGTCCTCAGCACGCGCCGGCTCCTCCCGCTGCGGCTCCGTCCTCGGCGGCTCCGAAGCCGGAGGCGGCACGGCTGGCCCGGTGGGAACCACCTCCGGCTCCTCAGGCGGCGCAGCTCCGCCGGCTCCAGCTCCTGCCGCCGGTGGCACACCTCGGCCGGCTCCAGCAGTCGGCCCCAGCAGCGGCGCGCGGTGCGGAAACAGGTCGCCAAGAGTGGGCCCCTGGGCCGACTCGCCCTGGGCGCCCCGGCCTGGCGCTGAAGGAGGCGCAGCCGAAGAAGATGCCCCCGCAGAAGGCGGCGGCACAACGACAACGGGCGGCGTGCGCGCACGTGTCGTAGGCGGCGGCGTCGGCTCCCTCTGCCGGCGGAACGGCGGCGCAACGCGCGCAGCCGGCCCAGAGCTGCCGCCTTGGGCGAACTTGATGGCGGCCCTAGTCAAGCAAACAAAAGAAGATAAATGCAAAGTAAGGAAAGAAAAGGAATCAAACAACAAAGAAAACAAAAAGGACTTACCCGGCCATCTCAGGGACCTTCTTGGGCCCCTGCTGGCGCTGTCTCTTGGCCTGGCCCTCCAGCCTGGCCGTGTTCCCGCCGGCGGCCCGCTTCTTCTTCTTCGGCGCGGAAGTCGCCGAGGCGGCAGGCGGCCTCGTGCGCAGAGGCACCGCCCGGATCGGAGTCGGCCCCGTGGTGGACGTAGCCGGCTCCGCCTCCTCCTCCTCCCGCTGCTCCGGCGAAGGCGGCGGGTTGTGCTCCCCTTGGCCGCCCTGGTCGGGCACCGCCGGCAGGTCGTCATCGCCTGCTTGGTCGCCGGCTTGGTCGCCGGCTGGTCGCCCGGATCCACGAGATCCGCCGTCCAGATCTTGTGCGCCAAGTCGCCGTCCTCGATCTTGGCGAGGGAAGATCTAGAAAACAAGAACAGATGAGTAACAAGCGAGCCACGCAGCCGCAAGCCAAGCACAAGCTAAAAATACAACTTACCCGCTCAGGCGGCGCGGCCCGGTCGTAAGGCGGCAGCCCCCACGCCCAGTCCTCCGGCATGTTGGCCTTGGTGATGTTGTTCACCCGGTGAGCGACTTGGGCCTATCCTCGACGTCCGGGTCGGATCCAGCCGGCCGGACATAAGCCCGATCTTGTGGACACGGCCCTGGAGCGGGATCACCCGGCGCTCCACGTAGGTGCAGAGAAGGTCCTCGGCGCTCAGCCGGCCCTCATTGACGCACTGCCCCAGGAAGTCCCAGAGGAGGTTGACCTCCGCGTCCGGATCCGCCGACTTGGCGTTGTGGCCCCAGTTGAGCCGGGTGGTCGGAGGAGCCGGATTATACTCCGGCAGGTTGATCCGGTCGAAGGCTGGGTTGGCGTTCTTCACGTAGAAAAACGTCATCTGCCAGTTCTTCACCGAGTCGACAGTCGTTCGGGAAGAGCGAGCCGGCGCGAGGATAGATGGAGGCGCAGCCGCAGGTCCTCAGGCGGCCCTCAGTCATTTGCGACTTGAGGTAGAAGAGCCGGCTCCAGAAGTCCACGTCGGGCCACAAGCCGGCGTAGCCCTCCATGAAGGCCACGTAGCAGCTGAGGAGGACGCACGCGTTGGCTGGCAGATGGTGAGGCTGCAAGCCGAAGAAGTCCAGGAACCGGCGGAAGAAGGCCGAAGCCGGCAGACCTAGCCCGCGGTCAAGGTGCGCGCCGAAGACGACGCGCTCGCCGGGCTCCGGCTTGGGCTCCACCTCCGCGCCAGGCGCCCGCGTGACCACCTCCCGAGGAATCCGGCGGAGGCGCACCAGCCGCTCGATGTCGTCGTCGTTCATGAGCGAGCCCCTCCAGGACCCGCTGGCGGAGGCCATGGACGAAGAGGAGGAGGAGGAAGACCACTCTAAATCAAAGGGAGAAGAGGAACCGCTCCTCACCGGAGGAAGGCGCGGCGGCGATGAACGCAGCGTCGAGCCGCGGGGCCCCGTGGCGCCGGCTTGGCGTGCGGACGGCTGCCGAACGGCGGAGGACTCCGGCCGCGAAAGGTCACCGAGGTTCGCCAGGTGGTCACCGGAGAAAGATCGACGGCGTGCGAAGTGCGCTCGGACGAAGAAAGTGAGAGAGAGAAGGGGCAGCGGCGAAAGGAAGAAGAAGGGTACCTCGGTACCGCGCGGGGGGCATTTATAGCCGCCCGGCGCGCCCGTTACGCAGCCACGTGGCGATCGTGGGCCACGATGGGATTAACTGCGCCGAAACCGCCCCACACGACGCGGCAGTTACCAGAAACGGCCGCACCACTTCGCCCACTACCGCAGAAAATCCGGAAGGGGACAGTGATGTGACCATACGAAACGGCCACGCTGACGAAGCCGTCAGAACGGTCAAGTCGGGCGCGGGACTCGAGGCGGCGGAGTTGCCGGTGTACCCGAGCCGGAGCCGGACGATAAAATCGACCCGGCCCCAAATTCTGGCAACAAGCCGGAAACGTCTTCAACACTTAAGAAAAAGTGAAAACGACAGGAGCAAAAAAGGCGTCCGGCTGGAGGAAGCCGGACGGGGCGAGCCGGATGAGGGCGCAGCCGGCTGAATGAAAATCCTCTGGCTCCGGGAGCCGGAAACAAGCGAGAGATATGAAGCCAGGGAAACCTGCCTAGGTCCTTCTTAACGCAGGACCTTGCCAGCTTCGGGGGCTAATGTCGGGGGGAAGACCCCGGGTAGGGCAATGGACGCGGAGCGGCCGGCTCGAGGACGGCCGGCTCGCGGCAAAGGCCGGCTGAGGAGCAGCCGGCTGGAGCCGTGGCCGGTTGCCTCGGGAGCCGGCTGGCTCTAAGTCCTAGTCGGCCTGGCTGCGGCCTTCGTAGCTGGGCCGGCTTCCACAAGCCATATCCGACTGGGGTTTGTACCTGACCGACTCGAGGCTGGCGAACCTTGCACAGGAAGGAACTGGGTAGGTGAGCCGGGTTCAAAGGTCCACGCTGACCTCATCTCCCGTAAAGTACGGGGCACTGTAGAGCAGCAGTGCCACGCGCCAGACAGGCCATCATGGCGTACGTCGAGCCGTACGCGCTACAGAGCATGATGACGACAACGACAGCACCTCCACGCCGCTGACCTGAGCAGGCGGATGGGACGTGCCACTACGCTCAACGGCTCCCTGGCGTCAGCGCCTCGGGAAGGGACGGGAGCCGAAGCCGGCCCATGCTGGCCACTAGACTCTAGGGACTTATATGTAAAGTGCCGGTGCCTATATAAGCCGGGCTACCCCCTCGTGCGGGACGATCGATCGTTGCCATTTCACTAGTCTTAGAGCTGCCCTGTGAGAGAGACCTTCGTCTACCTTAGCCTCCCAGGGGCAGCCGGATACAGCTCAAGGAGCACCATTGTACTGTGTTATACATCATATACACTCATAGCAGGAGTAGAGGTGTTACCTCCACCGGAGGGCCTCGAACCTGGGTACGTCGCCGTGTCGCTCGTGCCCATACCCGCTTCCGGATACCGCCGTGAGACCATTAGGAACCACCTCGATTAGCCACCCTATGGCATATGTCATGACGATACCACGACAACATGCGGGTCCCATGAGCCAGCAGGTACCTCAACGTTTCAAACGTGGCATGAGATCGAAAGAAAAAGGCAAGTGACCAAATATGAGGTGCCAAAAAAAACTCCAAGAAAAGAAAGTTGATTGCTCATAGAGGATGACATGCGGGTCCCATTTAGCTGCAGCGGTCTCACCGTTTGAGAGGCGGCAGGGGATCGAAAGAAAAGTCAAGTGACCAAATATGAGGTGCCAAAAATAATCCAAAAAATGAAAGTTTTATAGTACATAGAGGATGACATGCGGGTCCCATTTAGCAAAGAGGTATCACCGTTTGAGAGGCAGTAGGGGATCGAAAGAAAAGTCAAGTTACCAAATATGAGGTGCCAAAAAAATCCAAGAAAAGAAAGTTTTCTAGTACATAGAGGATGACATGCGGGTGCCATTTAGCAGCAGCGGTATCAATGTTTGAGAGGCAGCAGGGATCGAAAGAAAAGTCAAGTGACCAAATATGAGGTGCCAAAAAAAAATCCAAGAAAAGAAAGTTTTATAGTACATAGAGGATGACATGCGGGTCCCATTTAGCAGCAGCGGTATCACCGTTTGAGAGGCAGCAGGGGATCGAAAGAAAAAGTCAAGTGACCAAATATGAGGTGCCAAAAAAATCCAAGAAAAGAAAGTTTTATAGTACATAGAGGATGACATGCGGGTCCCATTTAGCAGCAGCGGTATCACCGTTTGAGAGGCGGCAGGGGATCGAAAGAAAAAGGTAAGTGACCAAATATGAGGTGCCAAAAATAATTCAAGAAAAGAAAGTTTTATAGTACATAGAGGATGACATGCGGGTCCCAATTAGCAGCAGCGGTATCACCGTTTGAGAGGCTGTCGGGATCGAAAGAAAAAGGCAAGTGACCAAATTTGAGGTGCCAAAAAAAACTCCAAGAAAAGAAAGTTGATTGCACATAGAGGATGACATGCGGGTCCCATTTAGCAGCAGCGGTCTCAACGTTTCCAAGGCGGCAAGGGATCAAAAGAAAAAGGAAGTAGCCAGAAATCAGGGGTCAAAAAATCCAAGAATAGAAAGAATTTTGGTTCATAGAGGATGACATGCGGGACCCATGATCCTGCATCGTAAACGGCTCGATCGGAGAACGTTGAACGAGATGGCGCGATCTAGAAAAAAACAATGCCAGAGAGGCTGCCATCCGGGCCCTACATCCCCCGGCGGTGGGATTTGCGTTGACTCGGCCGGCGAACCCGAGATTTCGAGATGCACCACGTCCCGGCCACCATACGTGACGTTTTGGCCGCTCCGGGCTAGGTGGCCTCAAAACGAGAAAAAAGTTTTGACATGAACCACGGAGGGACCAAAAATCGCGCCATGGTACAAAGATTGATGGGTCACTTTGGTGTGAAGAAGACGGAGGATGTACTTGCTGCACACTTCTTTTGGCCACGTATGCATCGAGATGTTGAGAGATTTGTGGCACGCTGCACTACATGTCAAAAAGCTAAGTCTCGACTTAATCCACATGGTTTATATATGCCTCTTCCTGTTCCTAGTGTACCTTGGGAGGATATTTCTATGGATTTCGTTTTGGGTTTGCCTCGCACACAGAAGGGGAGGGATAGTATTTTTGTTGTTGTGGATCGGTTTTCTAAGATGGCACACTTTATTCCATGTCACAAGACTGATGATGCTACACATGTTGCTGATTTGTTCTTTCGTGAAATTGTTCGTTTACATGGTGTGCCAAATATTATTGTTTCTGATCGTGATACTAAGTTTCTTAGCCATTTTTGGAGATGTTTATGGGCTAAGTTGGGGACTAAATTGTTGTTTAGTACTACATGTCATTCCCAAACTGATGGACAAACTGAAGTAGTCAATATAACTTTGTCTACTATGCTGCGGGCTATTTTGAAAAAGAACTTAAAATTGTGGGAAGAATGTTTACCTCATATTGAATTTGCTTACAATCGTTCGCTGCATTCTACTACTAAGATGTGCCCTTTTGAGATTGTGTATGGTTTTGTTCCACGTGCACCTATTGATTTATTGCCTTTACCATCTTCGGTGCAAAATGATTTGGATGCTACACAACGTGCTGAACTGATATTAAAATTGCATGAGACTACTAAAGACAACATAGAACGCATGAATGCTAAGTATAAAATTGCTGGGGATAGAGGAAGAAAACATGTTGTGTTTGATGTTGGTGATCTTGTTTGGTTGCATTTGCGCAAAGATCGTTTTCCTGAATTGCGGAAGTCTAAGTTAATGCCACGTGCTGCGGGTCCTCTCAAGCGGTACTACCGCTCATGGTACCGTAGAGGTACCGTAACGCACTCTGTGGGACTTTTCAGTGCAAATACCTAGAGCGGTACTTCAGGGCGGTACCAGTAGGGTAGCGGTACTACCGCTCCTGGTACCGGTAGTACCGGTTAGGCAGAATCTGCTGTTTTTCTCTTTTCCTCTCCAACCACGTCACCTCGCGACACACACACAAAACCAGAAAACCTATAAGCTACGCTTCAGTCTTCCGATCATGACGTGTTCAGCGAGGGCACCGTGCACCTGCAAATCTATCAAAGACAATCTATGCACACGGTTAAATTCATTCAAGTGTTGTTATTAAACACACAAAACACGGGATATAGACCTTGCTCTTTCATCTGTCAGATGGGTCCCGTCTGTTAGAACTGTGTTAAAATGTCATCAAATGACACGCCTTAGAACCAATAGTCAACTGGGATTTTTTTTAGCAAAATAGGGGCCTAAATTGTGGTAGTTTTATGTAATTTACTCTGAGGATACAAAGAACATGAGGCATAATAAACTCCTTTTTTGGTTTAGTGTTGCACACACACAGCCCAAAATATGTGAAAATAATGCTACCAAGCTAACACTGAAGGGCATATGCAAAAAGGTGGACTCTATCCTCTGAGATATTAACTGAACTAATTGTAATTCACCCTCAATCTAGTGACATCCCAAGTGAGTGTAATAAATCCTTCAAATGGTTGAGCGCCACACCTCCTTGCATAAAAATGAGAGCAAAATTGGTGGTGATCCCACGTTATTGTAACTAACATATAAAATGAATTAAAGCCACTTGGAAGATTATACACTTGGGCTAATGATCTGCCTGATCCTACTTTTAAGAAACTAGATACAATTCTAGTATCATCTTCATGGGATTTCAGATTTTCTATCTCTAATATGGTTGGGTGGAACAAGGGTCTTTTTTATCATGTTCATCTCCACTTTTCATGTGGAAATCTTCCTCTATACCACAACTTATTTATATATATTAGAATTTTTGCATGGATAGAGTTAGGTTTCATGAAGTGGTGAAAAAAGCTAGAAGGCACAAACATATTGTGGTCGTGACATAGACAAATAACGATAATAATATAGAATATATAGAAGAGCTTTGAGGGGATGGAACATTAATAATTAAGGAGCATATAAAAAGGTGAAGACATATATTTTTGCAAGGTTTGATGTGCAGGATAGGAAAAGGAGAGACAAATATTCTGTAAGTGGAAGAGAACGATTCGCGGTTGACCTTGAATTATAGGCATTGGAATCTTTTGAGAGATGATGAGTTGAAATGGATCGAGGAGAGCTACGGAAAATTATCTCAAGGAAGGTGATGGCAATACTTAATTTATATTTTAAAGCTAATGGAAGGAAAAATAAAAAACCACTTGGTAGTTGGTATACTTCAATACAATGGAGATGAAGTAACTGGAGATGATAACTTGATTAATCATGTTTGGAATTCGATGAGGATATATTTGGGCAATCATATTTGACATAGTTGAGGCTAGGTTGAATTTTTTTTTAGAAAACCACTAGTGAAGAGAAAGAAGCTTTAACAAGTCCTTTAGTACAGATAAACTAAAAATGTGTTGTTTGATTTGAAACAAAATAAACTAGCTGGCCCTCATGGGCTACCTGGAAAATTCTATCAAGTGTTCAAAGAAAACATTGATATTGATTTGAAGGAAATGTTGGGTACTTTTATTACAAGGAAGTTGCATATTGAAAGTTCCAACCATGCCATCGTCACTCTAATTCCCAAGTTCCATGATGCCGAAGTTATAGAAAAATTATGGACATATTTGCTAGCTAAATGTCAATTTTAAGGTATTGACAAAGCTTGTAGAAAACATATTAGGTTTAATTATTCACAAATTCGTAGCATACACTCATACTTCTTGATCAAAGATAGATATATATTATCAAAGGGATTTCCCTGCTTCATGAGGCAATAAATGAAGTTCAACAGGAAAAAAGTTTGGAGTTATTTTCAATATTGACTTAAAAAAAGAATATGGTGAAGTAAACCATACTTCTCTATATGAGATGATGCAAGTAAAAGGGCTAGGTGACATTTCTCGTAGCATATGATCAAGTCATTTAGTTCTTTGTGCTTCAAGCTTTAAGATACATAGTAACCTAATCCTTCGACCATGATATCATGTTAATCACCTACACCGGATGGATGCTTTGATGACATCAAACACTACTTCGTAAATGGATTGTTATAAAGGTGTCATTAAGTGTTCGGAAAGTATAGGGTTGATGCACGTGGATCAAGAGTGGGATTTGTCCATCCAAATGACAGACAGATATACTCTGGGCCCTCTCGGTGGAATGACATCCAATTAGCTTGCAAGCATGTGACTGGTTCACAAGGGATATCATATCACGGTACGAGTAAAGAGTAAGGTGTGATGCGCAACAAGGTTTCCCTCAGTAGAAACCAAGGTTATCGAACCAATAGAGGAGCCAAGAAGCACGTGAAGGTTGTTGGTGGAGGAGTGTAGTGCGCAACACCGGTGAAACCGGCGCCAACGTGGAACCTGCACAACACAATCAAGATACTTTGCCCCAACGTAACAGTGAGGTTGTCAATCTCACCGGCTTGCTGAAAACAAAGGATTAAGCGTATCGAGTGGAAGATGGTGTTTGTTTGCAAAGAACAAAGAAGAATAATGATTGCAGAGATTGTATTCAGATGTAAAGAATGGATCGGGATCCACAGTCACTAGTGGTGTCTCTCCAATAAGATAACTAACATGTTGGGTGAACAATTACAGGTAGGCAATTGACAAATAAAGATTCAATACATATCAATGATGATTACTATGAGATTTAATCTGGCATATTACAAAGTAGATAGACCGCTATCCAGCATGCATCTATGCCTAAATAATGCACCTTCGGGTTAGCATCCGCACTTCTCCAAAGATTAAGTTGTAAACAACAGATAATTGCATTAAGTATGGTGCGTAATGTAATCAACATAAATATCCTTAGACAAAGCATCGATGTTTTATCCCTAGTAGCAACAGCACATCCACAACCTTAGAACTTTCTCTCACTGTCCCAGATTAAATGGAGGCATGAACCCACTATCGAGCATAAATACTCCCTCTGGAGTCACAAGTATCAACTTGGCCATAGCCTCTACTAGCAACGGAGAGCATGCAAGAACATAAACAACACATATATGATAGATTGATAATCAACTTGACATAATATTCTAGATTCATCGGATCCCACCAAACACAACATGTAGCATTACAAATAGATGATCTTGATCATGTTAGGAAGCTCACAAGATCTAAACAATGATAGCACAAGCGGAGAAGACAACCATCTAGCTACCGCTATGGACCCATAGTCCAAGGATGAACTACTCACGCATCAATCCGGAGGCGGGCATGATGATGTAGAGCCCTCCGGTGATGATTCCCCTCTCGGCAGGGTGCCGGAGGCGATCTCCTGAATCCCCCAAGATGGGATTGGCGGCGGCGGTCTCCGGAAGGTTTTCCGCACGTGGCTCTCGGTACGAGGGTTTCGCGACGAAGGCTTTAAGTAGGCGGAAGGGCAGGTCGTGGGACGCGAGGGCCCCACACGCCAGTGGCCGCGCGGCCAGGGGGTCAGCCGCCCGCCCGTTGTGTCGGCGCCGTGGCCCCACTTCGTATCTCCTCGGTCTTCTGGAAGCTTTGTGGAAAAATAAGACCCCGGGCGTTGATTTCGTCAATTCCGAGAATATTTCCTTTGTAGGATTTCTGAAACCAAAAACAGCAAAAACAAAGAATCGGCGCTTCGGCATCTTGTTAATAGGTTATGCCGGAAAATGTATAATAATGATGTAAAGTATGTATAAAACATTCAAGTATTGTCATAAAAGTAGCATGGAACATAAGAAATTATAGATACGTTTGAGACGTATCACATCCCCAAGCTTAGTTCCTACTCGCCCTCGAGTAGGTAAACGATAACACAAATAATTTCTGAAGTGACATGCTACCAACATAACCTTGATCAACATTATTTTAAAGCATATGAGATGGATGGAGTGATCTGAAGCAAAAGATTGCTAACAAAGATAATGACTAAACAAATGAATCATATAGCAAAACTTTTCATGAATAGTACTTTCAAGACAAGTATCAACAATACTTGCATAAGAGCTAACTCATAAGCAATAAATTCTTAGTAGAATGCATTGAAACAACACAAAGGATGATTAAGTTTCAGCAATTGCTTTCAACTTGTAACATGTATATCTCATGGATATTTGTCAACATAGAGTAATATAACAAGTACAATAAGTAAACATGTAAGAATCAATGCACACAGTTAACACAAGTGTTTCCTTCTAAGATAGAAAGAAGTGGGTAAACTGACTCAACATAAAGTAAAAGAATGGCCCTTCGCAGAGGGAAGCATGGATTACTATTTTTGTGCTAGAGCTTTTGTTTTGAAAACATAGAAACAATTTTGTCAACGGTAGTAATAATTCATATGTGCTATGCATAATACCTCCTACAAGTTGCAAGTCTCATGCATAGAGTACTAATAGTGCTCGCACCTTGTCCTAATCAGCTTGGATAACACGGATTATCATTGCATGACATATGTTTCAACCAAGTGTCACAAGGGGTACCTCTATGCCGCCCGTACAAAGGTCTAAGGAGAAAGCATGCATTGGATTTCTCGACTATTCTCAACTTAGACATCCATACCGGGACAACATAGACAACAGATAATGGACTCTTCTTTTAATGCTTAAGCATTCAACAACAAGATAATATTCTCATAAGAGATTGAGGTTGTATGTCCAAACTGAAACTTCCACCATGATACATGGCTTTAGTTAGCGGCCCAATGTTCTTCTCTAACAATATGCATACTCAAGCCATTTGATCATGAAATCGCACTTACTTCAGACAAGACGAACATGCATAGCATCTCACATGATATCCAACAAAAGGTAAAGTTGATGGCGTCCCCAGAAACATGGTTACCGCTCAACAAGCAACTTATAAGAACTAAAACACATAACTACATATTCATCACCACAATAGTTTTTAAGCTATTTGTCCCATGAGCTATATATTGCAAAGATAAAGGAATGGAATTTTAAAGGTACCACTCAAGTAATTTACTTTGGAATGGCAGAAAAATACCACATAGTAGGTAGATATGGGGACACAAATGGCATGGGTTTTGGCTCAAGGTGTTTGGATGCACGAGAAGCATTTCCTCTCGGTACAAGGTTTGGGCTAGCAAGGTTGTTTGAAGCAAACACAAGTATGAACATGTACAACAAAACTTACACAAGAACGTATTGCAAGCATTATAAGACTCTACACCGTCTTCCTTGTTGTTCAAACACTTTACCAAAAATATCTAGACTTAGAGAGACCAATCATGCAAACCAAATTAAACAAGCTCTACGGTAGTTCTCCATTAATAGATTAAACTACATGATGCAAGAGCTTAAACATGATCTATGAGAGCTCAAACAATTGCCAAGTTATTCCAAACCATATGCAGCATTTTCTGATTCCAACCAAATAGCAATTTAACGAAGGAATTTCAGCTTTCGCCATGAATATTAAAGCACAATTAAGAACACAAGTGTTCCATATGAAAAAGCGGAGCGTAATATCTCCAATATAAGGATGGTGGGATCCAACTTTATTCAAACCAAAGCAAAAATAAAAGCAAAACCGACGCTCCAAGTAAAGAACATAAGATGTGATGGAATAAAATATAGTTTCACTAGAAGTGACCTGATAAGTTGTCGATGAAGAAGGGGATGCCTTGGGAATCCCCAAGCTTAGATGCTTGAGTCTTATTAAAATATGCAGGGATGAACCACCGGAGCATCCCCAAGCTTAGACCTTTCACTCTTCTTGATCATAGTATATCATCCTCTTCTCTTGACCCTTGAAAACTTCCTCCACACCAAACTTCAAGCAAACTCATTAGAGGGTTAGTGCATAATCAAAAATTCACATATTCAGAGGTCACACAATCATTCTTAACACTTCTGGACATTGCACAAAGCTTCTGAAAGTTAATGGAACAAAGAAACTCATTCAACATAGCAAAAGCGGCAATGCGAAATAAAAGGCAGAATCTGTCAAAACAGAATAGTCCGTAAAGACGAATTTTCAGGGGCACTTAACTTGCTCAAACGGAAAAACTCAAAACTAATGAAAGTTGCGTACATATCTGAGGATCACGCACGTAAATTTGCAGATTTTTTGACTCTTCTACAGAGAGTTCTGCGCGAATTCGTGACAGACAGCAATGATGTTTCTGCGCAGCAATCCAAATCTAGCATCAACTTTACCATAGAGACTTTACTTGGCACAAAAACATGATAAGGGGAGGTTGCTACAGTAGTAAACAACTTCCAAGACTCAACAATACAGTAAATAAAACATGGGTTATCTCCCAAGAAGTGCTTTTCTTTAACGCCTTTCAGCTAGGCGCATAAAGTGCAAATCAAGTAACATCAAGAGAAGAAGCATCAACATCATAATTTGTTCTAATAGAATCAAAAGGCAACTTCATTCTCTTTCTAGGGAAGTATTCCATACCTTTCTTGAGAGGAAATTGATACTTAATATTACCTTCCTTCATATCAATAACAACACCAACGGTTCGAAGAAAAGGTCTTCCCAACACAATAGGACAAGATGCATTGCATTCAATATCCAAGACAACAAAATAAACGGGGACAAGGTTATTGTTAACCGTAATGTGAACATTATCAATCCTCCCCAAAGGTTTCTTTTTAACATTATCAGCAAGATTAACATCTAAATAACAATTCTTCAATGGTGGCAAGTCAAGCATATCATAAATTTTCTTAGGCATAACAGAAATACTTGCACCAAGATCACATAAAGCATTACATTCAAAATCATTGAATTTCATCTTAATGATGGGCTCCCAACCATCTTCTAACTTCCTAGGAATAGAAGCTTCAAGTTTTAATTTCTCTTCCCTAGCTTTAATGAGAGCATTTGTAATATGTTTTGTAAAGGCTAAATTTATAGCACTAGCATTGGGACTTCTAGCAAGTTTTTGTAAGAACTTTATAACTTCAATAATATGACAATCATCAAAATCTAAACCATTATGTTCTACAGCAATGGAATCATTGTTACCAATATTTTGAAAAATTTCAGCAGTTTTATCACAAGCAGTTTCAGCAGTTTCAGGCAGTTTTGCACGCTTTGCACTAGGAGTAGAAACATTGCCAACACCAATTATTTTACCATTGATAGTAGGAGGTGTAGCAACATGTGTAGAATCAACATTACTAGTTGTGGTAATAGTCCAAACTTTAGCTACATTATTCTCTTTAGCAAGTTTTTCTTTTTCTTCTCTATCCCACCTAGCATGCAATTCAGCCAACATTCTAATATTATTATTAATTCGAACTTGGATGGCATTTGCTGTAGCAGAAAATTTTGTATCATTATCCTCAGGTTTAGCAGCCATTTTATTAATTAAAGAAGATTGTGATTCAGACATATATGAGATTCGATTTTCAGCATTTGTAAGTTTAGTTTGTAAACCAGAGATTTTCAGGAGTACCCATTGTAGCAGTAATAAAAGTAAACAAAGCAAGTAGAATAAAGTAAAGACAAGTAACTATTTTTTTTGTGTTTTTAATATAGAGCTAGTAAATAAGACAGAAAGTAAAGTAACTAATTTTTTTGTGTTTTTGATATAAAGCAAACAAGACAGTAAATAAAATAAAGTAAAGCAACACAAAAACAAAGAGATTGGATGTGGAGACTCCCCTTGCAGCATGTCTTGATCTCCCCGGCAACGGCGCCAGAAAAAGAGCTTGATGCTCGTAGATGTACACGTCCGTTGGGAACCCCAAGAGGAAGGTGTGATGCGCACAGCAGTAAGTTTTCCCTCATAAAGAAACCAAGGTTATTGAACCAGTGGGAGCCAAGAAGCACGTGAAGGTTGTTGGTGGAGGAGTGTGCGGCGCAACACCAGGGAAACCGGCGCCAACGTGGAACCTGCACAACACAATCAAGATACTTTGCCCCAACGTAACAGTGAGGTTGTCAATCTCACCGGCTTGCTGAAAACAAAGGATTAAGCGTATCGAGTGGAAGATGGTGTTTGTTTGCAAAGAACAATAAAGAACAATGATTGCAGATTGTATTCAGATGTAAAGAATGGATCGGGATCCACAGTTCACTAGTGGTGTCTCTCCAATAAGATAACTAACATGCTGGGCGAACAAATTACAGGTAGGCAATTGACAAATAAAGATTCAATACATATCAATGATGATTACTATGAGATTTAATCAGGCATTACGACAAAGTACATAGACCGCTATCCAGCATGCATCTATGCCTAAATAATCCACCTTCAGGTTAGCATCCGCACCCCCTCCAGTATTAAGTTGTAAACAACATATAATTGCATTAAGTATGGTGCGTAATGTAATCAACACAAATATCCTTAGACAAAGCATCGATGTTTTATCCCTAGTAGCAACAGCACATCCACAACCTTAGAACTTTCTGTCACTGTCCCAGATTAAATGGAGGCATGAACCCACTATCGAGCATAATACTCCCTCTTGGAGTCACAAGTATCAACTTGGCCAGAGCCTCTACTAGCAACGGAGAGCATGCAAGAACATAAACAACACATATATGATAGATTGATAATCAACTTGACATAATATTCTAGATTCATCGGATCCCACCAAACACAACATGTAGCATTACAAATAGATTATCTTGATCATGTTAGGCAGCTCACAAGATCTAAACAATGATAGCACAAGCGGAGAAGACAACCATCTAGCTACCGCTATGGACCCATAGTCCAAGGATGAACTACTCACGCATCAATCCGGAGGCGGGCATGATGATGTAGAGCCCTCCGTGATGATTCCCCTCTCCGGGGGTGCCGGAGGCGATCTCCCGAATCCCCCGAGATGGGATTGGTGGCGGCGGCGTCTCCGGAAGGTTTTCCGATCGTGGCTCTCGTTACAGAGGGTTTCGCGACGAAGGCTTTAAGTAGGAGGAAGGTAGGTCAGGGGGCGACGCGAGGGCCCCACACGCCGTGGCCGCGCGTTGGGCCAGGCCGCGCCACCCTCGTTGTGTCGGCGCCTGGCCCCACTTCGTATCTCCCTCGGTCTTCCGGAAGCTTCGTGGAAAAATAAGACCATGGGCGTTGATTTCGTCCAATCCCGAGAATATTTCCTTTGTAGGATTTCTAAACCAAAAACAGCAGAAACAGCAACTGGCGCTTCTGCATCTTGTTAATAGGTTAGTGCCGAAAATGTATAATAATGATGTAAAGTATGTACAAAACATTCAAGTATTGTCATAAAGTAGCATGGAACATAAGAAATTATAGATACGTTTTAGACGTATCGCTGGTTCACAAGGGATATCATATCACGGTACGAGTAAAGAGTACTTATCGGTAACGAGGTTGAACTACGTATGGAGATACTGACGATCAAACTTCGGATAAGTAGAATATCGCGAGCCAAAGGGAATTTTTATTTTATGTAAATGGTTCTTTCGATCACGAAGTCATCGTTGAACATGTGGGAGATATTATGGATCTCCATGTCCCACAATTAGTTATTGATCAGAGAAGAGTCTCGATCATGTCCACATAGTTCTCGAACCGTATGGTGACACTTAAGCTTTGATGTTGTTTTAAGTAGATATGGAATATGGAATGGAGTTTGAATGTTGTTCGGAGTCTCGAATGGGATCCATGACATCACGAGGACTTCCGGAATGGTCCGGAGAATAAGATTCATATGGGAAGTCACATTCCAAGTTTGGGAGGTCCGGTGAATTTATGGAAGGTTGTAGAAGTTTCTAGAATCATCCGGAATAAATCACTATGGAAGGAGGAGTCCCGGAGGGACTCCACCAACCCTAGCCAACCCACCAAGTGGGAAGGTGGACTCCATGATGGACTCCACCTAGTTGGTTGGCCAAGAAAGAAGGAAAGGGAGAAATCCCTTTCCCTCTAGGTTTCTCAATTTGGTAAGTTTGGTGTTGGACTTCAAAGTGGTTTGGGGGCAAACCCTAGGTTTTCCACCTATTTAAAGGGGAGGAGAGGGGAGGGGCTGGCCACCACACCATCGCCCTCCCACACAAACCCTAGCGCCTCTCTCCCCAACCCTAGCTACTCCCACCTCCTTATTCTCCCACGGTGCTTACAGCGAAGCGCTGCCGGAGATCTCCACCACCACCGTCACCACGCCGTCGTGCTGGTGGGATTCCGAGGAGGATCTACTACATCCGCTGCCCACTGGAACAGGGAGAAGGACGTCGTCATCAACACCGTACGTGCGACCGAGTGCGAAGGTGCTGCCCGATTGTGGCACCGTCAAGATCTTCTACGCGAACGGCAAGTGGCTACATCCTCCACGAGATTTATCTTGTTAACGCTTAGCGATCTTCGAGGGTATGTTGATCTTAACCTCATTGCTACCATCTACTAGATTAGATATGTGCTTGTCATTCCTTCTTGCGGTAGGAATTTTTTGTTTTCTATGCTACGAATCCCTGCAGTGGTATCACAGCCGTGTCTATGCATAGATTGGTTGCACGAGTAGAACACAATGTTTTTGTGGGATGCTTTTGTTGTCTCTTGTTTATCGTGTACTTTGAATCTTATGGATGGTGGGATGAAGTGTCCTAACTTTACATGACCGCGTTCATGAGACCTGATCCACGCTTGACATGCAACTTATATTGCATAAGTGTCTTTGCGGGTGTCAGTTTCTCTCATCATAGTTAAGATTCAATTTTCAATTGACAACACTTTTATCAGTGTTGTGGTTCATGTTCGTAGGTAGATTGGATCTTAGTCGAAAACCCTAAACCACGTAAAATATGCGAACCAAATTAGAGGCGTCTAACTTGTTTTTGCACGGTTTGGTGATGTGATATGGCCATGATGTGATGATGATTATGTATGAGATGATCATTATTATATTGTGACAACCGGCAGGAGCCTTATGATTGTCTTTATATTTCATGTAGTAGTATTATTTCAAAGTAGTTGTAATAGTTGTTACATGTAGTGAACAACCATGAAGACGGTGCCATTGACCTTGACGCCCCGCCGACGATGATGGAGATCATGCCCATTGATGATGGAGATCATGTCCATGCTTTGGAGATGAAGATCAAAGGCGCGAGATAAAAGAGCCATATCATATCACATTATGAATTGCAGGTGATGTTAATCCTTTTATGCATCTTGTATTGCTTAAATCGCGACGGTAGCATTATAAGATGATCCCTCTCACTAAAAATCAAGATAATAAAGTGTTCGCCTTAGTTAGCACCGTTGCTAAGACTCATTGTTTCGAATCACGTGATGATCGGGTGTGATAGACTCAACGTGTGCATACAACGGGTGCAAGATTTGCAATGCTGGCGTAAACTAAGGTTTGACTTGACGAGCCTAGCATGTACGGACATGGCCTCAACACAAGACGAAAGGTTAAGCATGAATCATATAGATTTGATGAACATGTTGATGTTCGCCATTGAAACTACATCATCTCACGTGATGATCGTTTTGGTGTAGTGGATTTGGTTTGTGTAATCACTAAGACAATGCGAGGAATATGTTGAGTGGGAGTTCACCTAGTTAATTTAAGAATTAATAGTAAACTCAAATTTATCCTGAACAAAGTCTAAATTGTATTTGAATTAAATTTTGTAGAATTGGCATCCGTTTTCTACTTTGCGCTAGGCTTGTAATTGAGATAGAAATACTGTTAAATCTGACAAGTAACTTTACGGACTGGTACCGTATCGTTAAAGAATCAAGAAATGATTAAGTCCTATTGCAAACTTTTGGTAATCCTCAAATTGCTGATTCGAAAAGCAATGGTTTCAATTAGTATCTAAAATTATCTTGTCTCCATGAAACTTGATGTTCAAATCCATTTGAAAAGTAAGGAGCTGAAAAGTTTGTTTCCAGAAATAAGCAAGGTGTGAGATATATGTGATATCTAAGACTTTATTACAAGATAATAGAATATTATTTTGTGAGACTACATAAACTCATAAGTTCCATGGGAATGTACGAAGGTTGAAGACGCTAGGCGTCCCGATCCTCCAACTAGTTGGGCACTAACATTATTCGCATATCCAGAAAGCCATAGTTGCTTCATCATGAAGTTTTCATGATTTGATGGGTAAAATTATGAGTGAAATTGTTCATCACATTAAAAGTTACTAATAGTGAAATCTGGAACACTTGTCATATGATCAACTTCAAAGTAAGAACCTCAAGATTATTGGTATTTGACCAACAAGCCTAGTTGTTGATGTTGAAGTGTTTTTCAAATAATGAGGAAATGAAAGAGAAACTACAAAAGGATTTTGGAAGAAGAAAGAAAAGACTAGAAAGTCTAGCTCAGGTGTATATAGATGATATACATGCTATGAATGTATTCTTTGATTGGTCACATAATGAAGTTCTTGGATATTTGTACCATATTGGTTGGTATGAGATGTCATACAACACAACGCAATACAAGAATACAATGGCCTAAGTGACTGATAAGGAATATGGTAAAATGCACGTCTGGAACAAAATAAAGTGTTATTATGTTGTCGTTGGCATTCTACCTAGCCCTTCAGATTTATAATAAAGAACTTAATAATTATTATTTTGCTCTGGTCAAATGAAAACAATGAGTTGTTCAAATTATGACATTACAAATGATGGATAAGTTATTATAAATCTTAATGGTGAAACACACATGCATAACACTGACGCTAAAATGCCATAAGGCAAATGATTTGAATTCCACTTATAAGTGGAACCCCATTTATGTTATGAAAGGAACGCATGAAGAAACTCCATGCAAATGGATTTTTGGAGTCATTTGATTTTTGAATCGTTTGACCTTGCAAATCTTTTCTAAAGAAAATGACTAAAATACCGTTCATAGGCCAAGAGTTGAATGGGCAACTAACTTAGTGGAAACATACATGATGATGTATGTGGTTCACTGGGCATAGTTGTGTGCGGGAGATTCTTCTACTTCATGAAAACTTCCAACAATGAATTGAGTGTATATATATGGATATATTTATTCGATGAGGAAGAAGTTTGAAACATTTGAATAGATTCAAATAAATTTTAGCATGAAGTGGAAATCATCGTAATAGAAAATTCAAATATCTATGATTGGATCATGGTGGAAATATTTGAATTACAATTTTTAGTGAACATCTAAGAGAGTTACGAAATTGTTCCACAACTCACGTTTCTCGGAACACCATAGTTATGATGGAGTATTCGAAAGACGTATCCAAACCTTGTTGGATTAATGATGATATAAAATAAAATGATGCCATTATATTTTGTAGATTATGCTTTAGACTACCGCTTTTACACTAAATAGAGCACCATCATAATTCGTTGAAATGACACCATATGAGTTATGGCATGGGTATAAACCCTAATAGTCCTTTCTTAAATTTTAGTATGCATAGCATAAGTAAATGCATATACAACCAAAATCGAATGAATGTCTTTGTTGGTTATCCCAGAGAACAAATTGGGAATTCTTTTCACTATGAAGTCAAAGACAAAAGTGTTTGTCAATGTTTCTTGCTTATTTCCAAGAAATTGTTTCTAGCGAAGTATTTAAGTGGGAGGACAATGAAACTTGATAAGATTGATGAACCTGAGCAGGATGATCAGAATAGCGAGCATCAGAAATGGTTCCGTAAGCGGCCACGACGATCATGGCTCCCATGTCTACAAAGTGTTATAGTCATGAAGATCGAAGTACCTATTGAAGCTTGTACGTATGGTTTCCTTTGTGATCAAATAAATGATTTGTTGACAAAGGATTGATTTTGAACAATGATAAACCAACTACATACAAAGAAGCTATGATGGGCCCTGACTCCGTTAAAATGGCTAACAGCCATGAAATCCAAGATAGTATCTATAATCAAGCTTGGAGCTTGGTAAACCTTTTGAAGGAATAAATACTTTTTGAAAGTAAATGATCTATAAAATTAATAGACTTGGATATAATATCCTTGAACAAGCTTAACCTGTCAAAAGTTTGTTTACGACAAAGTTTAAAGAGTTGACTGCTATAAGATTAGATCTTTCGTAGCGATGCTTGTAGTCTATACGAATTGTTCTAGTAATCGCTACATATTTCTTTTATGAGATATGTTAGTAGGATGGCAGAAATACATTTCTTATCAGAAGTGTGTATTAAAGGTGTATACAAGATACAACTGAGAGTTTTGCTAGTCCGTAGAATGCTAGAAAGGTATACAAACTTCACTGGATGAAGTGAGTATCATGGAGTTGGAATCTTCACCGGATGAAATAATCAAAGAGTTATGATTTCATCAGGGAACGATGAAGATGCTTGCATTTGCAAGAAATTAAGTGGGAGCGCTGAGACATATTTATAATACTTTATGTAGATGACATATCGTTGATTATAAATAATGTAATCATGTACTTGATATGATTAGAAGGTTTCATTGAAAATCAACTTCAATGAAAGGATATGGACTAAAAACATATTTAACGTCAAGATCTATGAAGATAGATTGAAGCGCATAATAAGTTTAAGTCAAAGTACAAAGAATAAATATTGAAGTAGTTCAATAAGAAAACGTCAAGAAGGTGTTCTTTTCCATGTGGAGGTTTAAACAAGACTTGAGTGTATTTGACACTCAATGAGTAAAACACATGAGTGATTTTAGATCGTGAATAATATGTACACAATCAGATGTTCTATGCTCTAAAGTGTTACGAGCATATATCCGAATGATTCATATGATAATCATTCGACAACAGCAAGAATATCCCTGAGTGCATTGTTAGAGCCAAGGATATATATATATATATGGTTTTTTATGGGGTAATGACAAACAAATCGCTGTAAGGTGTTGCACCGATATTAGTTTGGTCACATATAAAAATGAATTTCAATCTCAATTAGGCTAAGTATTCATTAAACGGTAGCACAATGGGCTAGACAAATTCTATGCTAGATTTAGATAAGTTCTAAATATTGTGACAAATTCTACAAACGAAGGCGGAGTATATCATTGTTTTGACAATGACCGAGGGTGTTTGAGTCGAGGAGTTCTTTGAGAACTTGGTGTAGTTCCGGTAGTGTCAGAACTATGAAACTATATTGTATGTGACAATATTGGTAACATATTTCAGACCGCGGAATTAAGGTTCCACCAGAAGACCAAACATATACGATTAATGTTGGAGATATGCCCAAGAGGCAATAATAAATTGGTTATTATATATCTTTGTGTTTATGATAAATGTTTATATACCATGCTATAATTGTATTAACCAAAACATTTATACATGTGTGTTATGTAAACAACAAGAAGTCCCTAGTAAGTCTCTTGTATAACTAGCTTGTTGATTAATAGATGATCATCGTTTCGTGATCATGAACATTGGATGTTATTAATGACAAGGTTATATCATTATGTGAATGATGTAATGGACACACCCAATTAAGCGTAGCATAAGATCACGTCATTAAGTTCATTTGCTATAAGCTTTCGACACATAGTTACCAAGTCCTTTCGACCATGAGATCATATAAATCAGTTATGCCGGAAGGGTACTTTGATTACATCAAACGCCACCTGCGTAAATGGGTGGTTATAAAGGTGGAATTAATCCGGAAAGTATGAGCTTGAGGCATATGGATCAACAGTGGGATTTGTCCATCCCGATGACAGATAGATATACTCTGGGCCCTCTGGAATGTCGTCTAAATGGCTTGCAAGCATATGAATGGTTCATAAGAGACCACATACCACGGTACGAGTAAAGAGTACTTGTCAGGAGACGAGGTTGAACAAGGTATCGTGATACCGATGATCAAACCTCGGACAAGTAATATATCGCGAGACAAAGGGAATCGGTATCGTATGTAAATGGTTCATTCGATCACTAAGTCATCGTTGAATATGTGGGAGCCATTATGGATCTCCATATCCCGCTATTGGTTATTGGTCGGAGAGAAGTCTCAACCATGTCTGCATAGTTCGAACCGTAGGGTGACAAACTTAAGGTTTGATGTCGTTTAAGTAGATATGAATATGGAATGGAGTTCGAAGTTTTGTTCGAAGTCTCGGATGGGATCCAGGACATCACGAGGAGTTCCGAATGGTCCGGAGAATAAGATTCATATATAGGAAGTCATATTCCAAGTTTGGAAATGATCCGGTGCATTTATGGAAGGTTCTAGAAAAGTCCGGAAGAAACGCACTATGGAAAGGGACTCCACAACCCTAGCCGGCCAAACCCTAAGGGAGGAGTCCCAGGTGGGCTCCACCTAAGGTGGCCGGCCACCCCACCTCAAGGAAAGGTGGGAGTCCCACCTTGAGTAGGACTCCCCCCTTAGTAGGTTTCCCACCAAAGGTAGGTTTGGTGTTGGGGTCTTATTCGAAGACTTGGGAGACAAGCCTTGGGGCTTCCACCTATATAAGGAGGGGCAAGGGGAGGGGGCCGGCCAACTCAAGCCCACAGTTGGCCGCACCCTTGAGGCCGGCGCCCCAAACCCTAGCCTCTCCCCAAACCCTAGCCGCCTCCTCCTCCACCGCAACTCCCGCATACGCTTAGGCGAAGCCCTGCCGGAGTTCTCCACCACCACCACCACCACGCCGTCGTGCTGCCGGGATTCCGAGGAGGATCTACTACTTCCGCTGCCCGCTGGAACGGGGAGAAGGACGTCGTCTTCATCAACACCGAACGTGTGACCGAGCACGGAGGTGCTGCCCGATTGTGGCACCGTCGAGATCAAGATCTTCTACGCGCTTTTGCAAGCGGCAAGTGATCGTCTACATCCACCCCGAGATCTAATCTCGTTAAGCTTTGCGAATCTTCGAGGGTTAGTCTCATCATCTCCTCGTTGCTACCGTCTACTAGATTAGATCTTGGCTTGGTTTTCGTTCTTGCGGTAGGAAAATTTTTGTTTTCTATGCTACGAATCCCATCAGTGGTATCAGAGCCGTGTCTATGCATAGATTGGTTGCACGAGTAGAACACAATTGTTTTGTGGGCGTTGATGCTTTTGTTGTCTTTAGTTCGTGTACTTTGCATCTTGCGGCATAGTGGGATGAAGCGGCTCGGGCTAACTTTACATGACCGCGTTCATGAGACTTGCCCCACGTTCGACATGCAACTTGTATTGCATAAGTGGCTTTGCGGGTGTCTGTCTCTCCCACTATAGTGAAGATCCAATTTACTCTTTCTATTGACAACATTAGTATCACCGTTGTGGTTCATGTTCGTAGGTAGATTGGATCTTATGCGAAAACCCTAAACCACGTAAAATATGCAAACCAATTAGAGGCGTCTAACTTGTTTTTGCAGGATTTGGTGATGTGATATGGCCATAATGTGATGATGAATATGTATGAGATGATCATTATTGTATTGTGGCAACCGGCAGGAGCCTTATGGTTGTCTTTAAATTTCATGTTGAGTAGTATTTCAAAGTAGTTGTAATAGTTGCTACATGGAGGACAATCATGAAGACGACGCCATTGACCTTGGTGCTACGCCGACGATGATGGAGATCATGCCCGTTGATGATGGAGGATCATGTCCGTGCTTTGGAGATGAAGATCAAAGGCGCAAAGACAAAAGGGCCATATCATATCACATATGAATTGCATGTGATGTTAATCCTTTTATGCATCTTATATTGCTTAGATCGCGACGGTAGCATTATAAGATGATCCCTCTCACTAAATATCAAGATAATAAAGTGTTCATCCTTAGTATGCACCGTTGCTAAGACTTGTCGTTTCGAAGCATCTCGTGATGATCGGGTGTGATAGATTCTACATGTGCATACAACGGGTACAAGCCAGTTTTGTACACGCGGGTACTAAGGTTGCCTTGACGAGCCTAGCATGTACAGACATGGTCTCGGAACACGGGATACCGAAAGGTAGAGCATGAGTCATATGATTGATATGATGAACACTTTGAGTGTTCGCCATTGAAATTACATCTTGTTCGTGATGATCGGGCTTGGTGTGGTGGATTTGGTTCGTGTGATCACTAAGACAATGCGAGGGATATTGTTTTGAGTGGGAGTTCACCTAGTTTTTAATTTTGTTAAATTAAAATTTGAACTCAATTTGTCATAAACCTAGTCTAAACTATTGCAAATAATTGTTGTAGATCATGGCGTCCCCATCAATCAATTTTAACCAGTTCCTAGAGAAAGAAAAGCTTAAAAGCAATGGTAGCAACTTCACCGACTGGTTCCGTCATGTGAGGATCTTCCTCAATGGCGGAAATCTGCAATATGTGCTCGAAGCACCGCTAGGTTCCCCACCACCCCCTGCAGTATGCGAGGAAGAAAAGAATGTTTTCGAGACTCGTACCGGTACTCTCAAGTTCAGTGTGCCATCCTGTGCAGCCTAGAGGCAGAGCTTCAAAAGCATTTTGAGCACCACGACCCTTGTGAGATGATCCGTGAGCTCAAAGTTATCTTTGAAACTCATGCGGCCGTGGAAAGCTATGAAGCCTCGAAGCAGTTCTTTGGCTGCATGATGGAAGAGGGCAGCTCCGTTAGTGAGCACGTGTTCGCTATGTCCGGACACGCGAGGAAGCTCAGTGACTTGGGGATTGTGATCCCTAACCAGCTGGGTATTCATCGTGTTCTCCAATCACTGCCACCAAGTTACAAGAACTTCGTGATGAACTACAATATGCAGAACATGAACAAGGAGTTACCTGAACTCTTCTCCATGCTGAAATCTGCTGAGGTTGAGATACAGAAAGAGCACCAAGTGTTGATGGTCAATAAGACCACCAAGTTCAAGAAGCAGGGCAAACCTAAGAAGGACCTCAAGAAGGGTGGCAAGAAAGCTGCCGCTCATCCTGAGAAGCCTAAGGGTGGCCCTAAACCTGATACTGACTGCTATTACTGCAATGGGAAGGGGCACTGGAAGCGGAATTGCTCCAAGTATCTGGCTGATCTGAAGAGCGGCCTTGTCAAGAAGAAGAAAGGTATATCTGATATACATGTTATAGATGTTTATCTCACTGGTTCTCGTACTAGTGCCTGGGTATTTGATACTGGTTCGGTTGCTCACATTTGTAACTCGAAACAGGAACTACGGAATAAACGAAGCCTAGCGAGGGATGAAGTGACGATGCGCGTTGGAAATGGATCCAAGGTCGATGTGATCGCTGTCGGCACGCTCCCTCTACATCTACCATCGGGATTAGTTTTAGACCTTAATAATTGTTATTTGGTGCCTGCGTTGAGCATGAACATTATATCTGGATCGTGTTTAATGCAAGACGGTTATTCATTCAAGTCTGAGAATAATGGTTGTTCTATTTTTATGAATAATATCTTTTATGGTCATGCGCCTGAGAAGAATGGTTTATTTCTATTAAGTCTCGATAGTAGTGATACACATGTTCATAACATTGATGCTAAACGAATTAAATTGAATGATAATTCTACTTATATGTGGCACTATCGTCTTGGTCATATTGGAGTGAAACGCATGAAGAAACTCCATGCAGATGGACTACTTGAGTCACTTGACTTTCAGTCACTTGACAGATGTGAAGCATGTCTAATGGGAAAAATGACTAAGACTCCATTTTCTGGTATTATGGAGCGAGCTACCGACTTATTGGAAATCATACATACCGATGTGTGCGGACCAATGAGTGTAGCATCGCGCGGTGGTTATCGTTATGTTCTAACCTTCACAGATGATCTGAGTAGATATGGGTATATCTATTTCATGAAACATAAATCCGAGACTTTCCAGAAGTTCAAGGAATTCCAAAGTGAAGTAGAAAATCAACGTAACAAGAAGATCAAGTTTCTGCGTTCTGATCGCGGAGGCGAATATCTGAGTTATGAGTTTGGCATGCATTTAAGGAAATGCGGAATACTTTCACAGTTGACACCGCCGGGAACACCACAACGCAATGGTGTGTCCGAACGTCGTAATCGAACTCTCTTAGATATGGTTCGTTCTATGATGTCTCTTACTGATTTGCCGTTATCTTTTTGGGGTTATGCGTTAGAGACAGCTGCATTCACTTTAAATAGGGCACCATCGAAATCCGTTGCAACGACACCGTATGAATTATGGTTTAATAAGAAACCTAAGCTGTCGTTCCTTAAAGTTTGGGGTTGCGAAGCCTATGTAAAAAAGTTACAACCGGACAAGCTAGAACCCAAAGCGGAGAAATGCGTCTTCATAGGATACCCTAAGGAAACTATAGGGTATACTTTCTATCACAGATCCGAAGGCAAAATCTTTGTTGCTAAGAACGGAACCTTTCTTGAGAAAGAGTTTCTCACTAAAGAAGTGACTGGAAGAAAAGTAGAACTCGACGAGGTTACTGAACCTTCTCTTGTTGATCAGAGTAGCGCAGTACCGGAAGATGTTCCTGTGCCGCCCGCACCGGTAACAGAGGAAGCTAATGATAATGATCATGAAACTTCGAGCGAGGTAGCTACTGAACCTCGCAGGTCGACAAGAGAACGTACCACTCCTGATTGGTATGATCCTTGTCTAAATCTCATGATTGTGGACAACAATGATGAGGACCCTGCAACGTATGAAGAAGCGATGATGAGCCCAGATTCCAACAAATGGCAAGAAGCCATGAAATCCGAAATGGGATCCATGTATGATAACAAAGTATGGACTTTGGTAGATCTACCTGATAGCCGCAAGGCTGTTGAGAATAAATGGATCTTCAAGAGAAAAATAGATGCTGACGGTAATGTTACTGTCTATAAAGCTCGACTTGTCGCAAAGGGTTTCCGACAAATTCAAGGTGTTGACTACGATGAGACTTTCTCACCCGTAGCGAAGCTAAAGTCTGTGAGGATTTTGTTAGCAATAGCTGCATTTTTCGATTATGAGATTTGGCAGATGGATGTCAAAACGGCGTTCCTTAATGGTGACATTGAGGAAGAGTTGTATATGGTACAACCCAAAGGTTTTGTCGATCCTAAAAATGCTAACATGGTATGCAAACTTCAGCGTTCCATTTATGGATTGAAGCAAGCATCCAGGAGTTGGAACCGACGCTTTGATAAGGTGATCAAAGACTTCGGGTTTATACAGTGTCATGGAGAGGAAAGTGAGTGGGGGAGCTCTGTAGCATTCCTGATATTATATGTAGATGACATATTGTTGATTGGGAATGATATAGAACTATTAAGCAGTGTAAAAGGTTATTTGAATAAGTGTTTTTCAATGAAGGACCTTGGTGAAGCAGCATACATTTTAGGCATCAAGATTTATCGAGATAGATCAAGACGCCTAATAGGGCTTTCACAGAGTACATACCTGGACAAGATTCTAAAGAAGTTTAGAATGGATGAAAGTAAGAAAGGATTCTTACCGATGTTGCCAGGTAAGGTCTTGAGCAAGACTCAAGGTCCAGCTACGGCAGAAGAAAGAGAGAGGATGAATCAGATCCCCTATGCCTCGGCAGTAGGCTCTATCATGTATGCCATGATGTGTACTAGACCGGATATAGCACATGCTGTTAGTTTGACTAGCAGATATCAAAGTGATCCAGAATGGAACACTGGACAGCGGTCAAGAATATCCTGAAGTACTTAAAAAGAACTAAGGATATGTTTCTTTGTTATGGCGGTGACCAAGAGCTCGTTGTAACAAGTTACACCGATGCAAGTTGGAACACCGATCCTGATGACTCTAAGTCTCAGTCTGGGTACGTGTTTATATTGAATGGTGCTGCGGTAAGCTGGTGCAGCTCCAAGCAGTGCACGGTGGCGAAGTCTTCAACAGAATCGGAATACATAGCGGCTTCGGAGGCTTCATCGGAAGCGGTATGGATGAAGAGGTTCATTGTTGAGCTCGGTGTGGTTCCTAGTGCATTGGACCCACTAGTCATTTATTGTGACAACATGGGTGCCATCGCCAATGCACAAGAACCAAGGTCACACAAGAAGCTAAAGCATATCAAGCTGCGTTTTCATTCGATTCGCGAGTACATCGAAGATGGAGAAGTAAAGATTTGCAAAGTACACACTGATCTGAATGTAGCAGATCCGTTGACTAAAGCTCTCCCTAGGGCAAAGCATGACCAACACCAGAATGCCATGGGTGTTAGGTATCTTACAATGTAATCTAGATTATTGACTCTAGTGCAAGTGGGAGACTGTTGGAGATATGCCCAAGAGGCAATAATAAATTGGTTATTATATATCTTTGTGTTTATGATAAATGTTTATATACCATGCTATAATTGTATTAACCGAAACATTTATACATGTGTGTTATGTAAACAACAAGAAGTCCCTAGTAAGCCTCTTGTATAACTAGCTTGTTGATTAATAGATGATCATCGTTTCGTGATCATGAACATTGGATGTTATTAATGACAAGGTTATATCATTATGTGAATGATGTAATGGACACACCCAATTAAGCGTAGCATAAGATCACGTCATTAAGTTCATTTGCTATAAGCTTTTGATACATAGTTACCAAGTCCTTTCGACCATGAGATCATATAAATCAGTTATGCAAGGGTACTTTGATTACATCAAACGCCACTGCGTAAATGGGTGGTTATAAAGGTGGGATTAGGTATCCGGAAAGTATGAGCTTGAGGCATATGGATCAACAAAGGGATTTGTCCATCCCGATGACGGATAGATATACTCTGGGCCCTCTCGGTGGAATGTCGTCTAAATGGCTTGCAAGCATATGAATGGTTCATAAGAGACCACATACCACGGTACGATTAAAGAGTACTTGTCAGAGACGAGGTTGAACAAGGTATCGTGATACCGATGATCAAACCTCGGACAAGTAATATATCGCGAGAAAAAGGGAATCGGTATCGTATGTAAATGGTTCATTCGATCACTAAGTCATCGTTGAATATGTGGGAGCCTTTATGGATCTCCAGATCCCTCTATTGGTTATTGGTCGGAGAGAAGTCTCAACCATGTCTGCATAGGTCGCGAACCGTAGGGTGACACACTTAAGGTTTGATGTCGTTTTAGTAGATATGGAATTTGGAAATGGAGTTCGAAGTTTTGTTCGAAGTCTCGGATGGGATCCAGGACATCACGAGGAGTTCCGGAATGGTCCGGAGAATAAGATTCATATATAGGAAGTCATATTCCAAGTTTGGAAATGATCCGGTGCATTTATGGAAGGTTCTAGAAGGTTCTAGAAAAGTCCGGAAGAAACGCACTATGGAAGGTGGAGTCCCGGAGGGACTCCACAACCCTAGCCGGCCAAACCCTAAGGGAGGAGTCCCAGGTGGGCTCCACCTAAGGTGGCCGGCCACTGATGTCTACGGGTGCTTCTATTCTTGTAGACAGTGTTGGGCCTCCAAGAGCAGAGGTTTGTAGAACAGCAGCAAGTTTTCCCTTAAGTGGATCACCCAAGGTTTATCGAACTCAGGGAGGAAGAGGTCAAAGATATCCCTCTCAAGCAACCCCAATCACGATACAAGAAGTCTCTTGTGTCCCCAACACACCTAATACACTTGTCAGATGTATAGGTGCACTAGTTCGGCGAAGAGATAGTGAAATACAAGTAGTATGGATGTAAAACAATCTGAATAAAATATGGCAGCAAGTAAACATGCAACAAAACAGTGTTTCGTATTGGAAACAAGGCCTAGGGATCATACTTTCACTAGTGGACACTCTCAACATTGATCGCATAATAAATAATAACTTCTCTCATTTGTGCTACATACACTCTTTGTTGGATGACAAATACCATTCATTGTGTAGGGCTACAAGAGCTCCCTCAAGCCGGAGTTAACAAGCGCCACAACATTCAGCATTCATATTTAAGTAACCTTAGAGCATAATAGATCTTTGCAAAATAAACCGAGTACTAACATAGCATACACACTGTCACCATTACACTATGAAAGGGGGAATAAATCACATCAATACTATCATAGCGATAATCAACTCCATAACCTACAAGAGATTATGATCATAGCCTACGACAAGAACTACACGATGCACACACTGTCACCATTACACCATGCAGGAGGAATAGACTACTTTAATAACATCACATGAGTAGCACATAGATAAATAGTGATACAAAACACATTGCAATCATAAAGGGATATAAATAAGCACTTCAATATGCTATCCATAACAGTGAATAAGTATTCTGTGAAATATAGCCTAAGAGACCCACACGGTGCACACACTGTCACCTTTACACACGTGGGACAAGGAGTCTCCGGAGATCACATAAGTAAAACCCACTTGACTAGCATAATGACATCTAGATTACAAGCATCATCATATGAATCTCAACCATGTAAGGCAGCTCATGAGATTATTGTATTGAAGTACATAGGAGAGAGATTAAGCACATAGCTACCGGTACAGCCCCGAGCCTCGATGGAGAACTACTCCCTCCTCATGGGAGCAGCAGCGGTGATGAAGATGGCGGTGGAGATGGCAGCGGTGTCGATGGAGAAGCCTTCCGGGGCACTTCCCCGTCCGGCGGCGTGCCGGAACATAGACTCCTGTCCCCCAGATCTTGGCTTCGCGATGGCGGCGGCTCGGAACTTTTCTCGCACCGTGGCTTATTCGTCTCGGGTTTTAGGTCGTGGAGCCCGATAGCCGAAAGGAGGGGCTACGGGGGGCCCACACTAAGGCGGCGCCCCTTCGCCGCGCGCGCCACATGTGTGGGGCCCCGGGCCTCCCCTCTGGCGGCTCTCGGGTGTTCTGGAAGCTTCCGGTGAAAATAGGGTACGGGGCGTTGATTTCGTCCGATTCCGAGAATATTTCCTTACTAGGATTTCTGAAACCAAAAACAGCAGAAAACAACTGGCACTTCGGCATCTCGTCAACAGGTTAGTTCCGGAAAACGCATAAATATGACATAAAGTATGCATAAAACATGTAGATATCATCAATAAAGTAGCATGGAACATAAGAAATTATAGATACGTTGGAGACGTATCAGCCACCCCACCACAAGGAAAGGTGGGAGTCCCACCTTGAGTAGGACTCCCCCCTTAGGTAGGTTTCCCACCAAAGGTAGGTTTGGTGTTGGGGTCTTATTCGAAGACTTGGGAGACAAGCCTTGGGGCTTCCACCTATATAAGGAGGGGCAAGGGGAGGGGGCCGGCCAACTCAAGCCCACAGTTGGCCGCACCCTTGAGGCCGGCGCCCCAAACCCTAGCCTCTCCCCAAACCCTAGCCGCCTCCTCCTCCACCGCAACTCCGCATACGCTTAGGCGAAGCCCTGCCGGAGTTCTCCACCACCACCGCCACCACGTCGTCGTGCTGCCGGGATTCCGAGGAGGATCTACTACTTCCGCTGCCCGCTGGAACGGGGAGAAGGACGTCGTCTTCATCAACACCGAACGTGTGACCGAGTACGGAGGTGCTGCCCGATTGTGGCACCGTCGAGATCAAGATCTTCTACGCGCTTGCAAGCGGCAAGTGATCGTCTACATCCACCCCGAGATCTAATCTCGTTAAGCTTTGCGAATCTTCGAGGCTTAGTCTCATCATCTCCTCGTTCCTACCGTCTACTAGATTAGATCTTGGCTTCATTTTCGTTCTTGCGGTAGGAAAATTTTTGTTTTCTATGCTACGAATCCCATCAATTAATACCGACTCATTTGAAAAACTGAGTGATGC
The DNA here is from genome assembly GCA_030979885.1 of Lolium multiflorum. Taxonomy (NCBI): domain Eukaryota; kingdom Viridiplantae; phylum Streptophyta; class Magnoliopsida; order Poales; family Poaceae; genus Lolium; species Lolium multiflorum. The sequence goes on along the minus strand of CM061748.1, from coordinate 233,890,932 downwards.
GTAGAGAGGCAAATGAATTGCAAAATACATACGTTTCTGAGAATGTCAAATTCATTGACTGAAATCTCTCCCATAAGCAAACATGATAAGCACCAGAAGACCGAGATGTTATATCTTTACAAATGTAAACTAAATTATTGACTCTAGTGCAAGTGGGAGACTGTTGGAGATATGCTCAAGAGGCAATAATAAAAGTATTTATTGTTATATCTTAGTATTCATGATAAATGTTTACATCCCATGCTATAATTGTATTAATCGGAAACATTAATACTTGTGTATTTTGTAAACATAAAGGAATCCCTAGTAAGGCTCTTGTTAAACTAGCTTGTTGATTAATAGATGATCATAGTTTCATGATCATGAACATTGGATGTTATTAATAACAAGGTCATATCATTAGGTGAATGATGTGATGGACATACACCCATAGTAAGTGTAGCATATGATCAAGTCATTTAGTTCTTTGTGCTTCAAGCTTTAAGATACATAGTAACCTAATTCTTCGACCATGAGATCATGTTAATCACCTACACCGGATGGATGCTTTGATGGCATCAAACAATACTCCGTAAATGGGTTGTTATAAAGGTGGCATTAAGTGTTCGGAAAGTATAGAGTTGAGGCACGTGGATCAAGAGTGGGATTTGTCCATCCAAATGATGGATAGATATACTCTGGGCCCTCTCGGTGGAATGACATCCAATTAGCTTGCAAGCATGTGACTGGTTCACAAGGGATATCATATCACGGTACGAGTAAAGAGTACTTATTGGTAACGAGGTTGAACTAGGTATGGAGATACCGACGATCAAACTTCAGATAAGTAAAATATCGCGAGACAAAGGGAATTGTTATTTTATGTAAATGGTTCTTTCGATCACGAAGTCATCGTTGAATATGTGGGAGCTATTATGGATCTCCAGGTCCCACTATTAGTTATTGATCGGAGAAGAGTCTCGATCATGTCCACATAGTTCTCGAACCGTAGGGTGACACACTTAAGATTTGATGTCGTTTTAAGTAGATAAGAAATATGGAATGGAGTTCGAATGTTGTTCGGAGTCTCGGATGGGATCCAGGACATGACGAGGAGTTCCGGAATGGTCCGGAGAATAAGATTCATATATGGGAAGTCAGACGTCAAAGTGGTTTTGGGGCAAACCCTAGGGGGTTTCCACCTATTTAAAGGGGAGGAGAGGGGAGGGGTTGTACACACAAGTTGGCCGCACCATCAAGGGGCTCCCAGGCCGGCGCCCCAAGCCCCCTCTCTCCCAAACCCTAACTACTCCCTCCTCCTTCTCCCGCAGCGCTTACCGAAGCGTCGCCGGAGATCTCCACCACCACCGTCACCACGCCGTCGTGCTGGCGGGATTCCGAGGAGGATCTACTACATACTCTGCCCATTGGAATGTGCAGAAGGACGTCGTCACCAATACCGTATGTGTGACCGAATGCGAAGGTGCTGCCCGATTGTGGCACCATCAAGATCTTCTACGTGCTTTTGCAAGCGGCAAGTGATCGACTACATCCCACCATGAGATTTATCTCGTTAACGCTTAGCGATCTTCGAGGGTATGTTGATCTTCACTGTCAACACCCGGATTTTTAAGTCCAGATGCCTATTATGCCATTCATCGCAATCCCAGGAATATTGTTTTTGCGAGACATAATAGATTGATATCACAACACATCATTCATTACATCACATAATTGTCTTACATAGAGGGATCACATGATCCAGTCTTAATACATCATAGTGGATCTAGAGATCCTATTACAAAACACATAGCGGAAGCGAAGTAACGGTTGCGGTCCATCTATTCCACAGGCAACTGTTGACGTCAGGAGTGATCCTAGTTGTCGTAGACGTCCCGCTGTCCATCTTCCTCGTACTGCTGTTCTCCTTCATAGTCTGGCCATTTGAATAGCCAGGGACAATGCCATGAGTACTTTAAAGTACTCGCAAACTAATACTAATGTAAGCAATATCAACTATAGTAAGGGGAATGCTAAGCTCTAGGTTTATTTGCATAAAGCCAAGTTTATTTCATAAGCATTTAGTAAAGATGCTTGAGTCGCTAGACTAACCCAAGTGGGAACATTAGTGTCATTCCCACAACTCTGTTGTGATTCAAGTCAAGGTCACCATTTCAAGTTCAAATCACAAGTCACCCTTCACATGCCACCTTTTTTTGAAAATGGTCTGATGACGGAACAGTATGGCCTTTCCAACCGTCCATAACCGTGGACGCGGCTATTCGAATAGTTCTACACTCTGCAGAGGTCGTACACTTGTGCCACAACATTTGCAATAATCCGTCAGGGTTAACTGGCCCTGATTTATCACACTCCGTGTGCGGACTACCAACCATAACCTTTCACTTACATACCCTAGTATAGGCACCTCTCCCCATGAGTTTGGCCTCCCAGTGAAGACAGACAGTCAGCCTGGGAACTGCACAGGGCTTGGGCCGGACAATTCACCTCATTCACGTCATTTCACATCAATTCACTTTTAACGGAGGCAGCCTCAGCATAACCCCTATGACGCTTGTTTAGAGGGAACCCATACTAAGATACATAAACTTCCAGTTAAGCCCTTACCCATAATCAGGTATTGTGGGGGTACTTGCAAAATTGGAATGGTATCGCATCCGAACCCAACCATCAGTTTTTGTAAAATTCACCATGTCATTCACAAGTCACATTCACCTTCAAAATCTTTCAATAGAATGACTCAGCATTCCAAGGTTTTCAAATTCATTTCAAACTCACAAGTTCCCATCTAGAGTAGTCAATTTTAATTTAGCACTAGCATCTAAGTATGGGGGGTGCTAAGTAATTTGCTTTGCTTCTAGGCTAACATTGATACTCTTGTACTAACCCAATACTAACCAAGTGAATCATGAATCAAAAAAGGTAGTTTGATAAACAAAACTTAAAAACTTGTAAAGTAAAAACTTGGGATAGGATCATTAAACATAAAGTATGAGGTAGTGGTGCCTTGCTCTATTAGAGCTTTGCACTTGGGTAACTTGCAAGAATATTAGCTTGCAACGATAGAGCTTGCATTGGTGTTAGCTTGCATTAATAATAGCTTGCCTTGGTTGGAGTAGTGATCAAAGTTCTCTTCTTCTTCAAAGTAGACCTCCTCCTCCTCGGTGTACTCCTCGGTACTAGCGTCTAAATACGAGTACAATACACACAATTACCACACAAAGCCTAAGTACTAGACTAAGCACACACATAAATTACTCTTACTAAGCTATCAATCAACATGCTTATTAGGTGAGTTGATTTAATTTTATTCTTAAGAAAAATAATTTCCTCTCATTATAAATATTAATTAGAGTTTCTATTTATTTCTTGAGAGAAAATAATTTCCTCTCATTAAATATTATTAAGATTTAATTTCCTTCATGAATAAGATGTGACCTAGGTTGACTAAAGTCAACCTCTTCACAAGTATCAATTGGGAAATGATTTAAATGAGGTACACCACCTCATGCCTTTTTATTACTCATGATTAATGATTTAATATCATCAATTAATTTAATATGAGTTTAAAATTGACCATAGTCTATACCCCATATTAACTTAGTTGAGGTAAGATTTAAATGATACCAATACATCTCATAAGATTTAATAAGTAGCCTTGAATAATTTAAATACTACTATGAAAATGATTGAATATTTTTAAATAAGAACCTATGGATTATTACTACATGTGTCATCAATTCTCATTGAATCTCTTGGAGTAAGCATTTAAATGAGAGGCTACACCTCATATAGTTTAATACCACATACTAATGATTTAAATGAGGTGTAGCACCTCATACCATTTAATTCTAATATGGTAAGGATTTAATATTATCAACAATTCATATGAGACCTAAATGACCAGAGTCTCTAGCTCATGTTCATGACAAGATTTAAATGAGAGATAAACTCTCATAGGATTTATTTATAGTTTTGGACAATATCTTTGACTAGAAGTAGTCATATAGTCCTTTATTTAAACAGGCCATGATCATTCAAGGTAAGCATGGCATATTTTTGCAGAAACAATTAGTATAAGTGAAATGTGAATTATAGGAGTTGGAATCAACTCAAAAGCATTTTTGGTTGATTTTTAAGAATTCATCTAAGGCAGAAAAGTCACCTGCCTTGTTATCTTTGTCACATTTATTTTATAATAAATCTAATGTTGAGACCCGTGTAATTGTTTAGAGGATTTCATAAGCTTTCTAAATATATAAAATTCATCAAATTTGGTTCAGTAGATTTGATTCTATTTAATTTTGAAAAGGGGTCTTTGAGTAAACCTAAAAGGTTTGAATTCAAACGATGGGCTTGCGCGGGAAAGTAAACGGGCCAAGGGAAAAACGAGGGAAGTGGGCCGGCCCAGCTAGCGCTGCTCACGCCGCGGGCCGCCTGACATGGCTACCCCACCCGTCAGTGTGTTTACACGCCGAAGCGGTACAGTGGAGTGCCGTAGGATCGAGGGCGATCCGACGGGATCGTCGTCGTCGTCGACGAGAGGGACGAGCACGGCGGAGGTAGGGGGTCGGCGGCGATCCTGGACTCCGGCGAGGGGGCGATGAAGCAGGCGAGGTTGTCGTCGACGGCGAGTGCACTGGTACCAACGGCGTCTCCGATGGTGGCCGAAATCGACGGCGGCGATCTCAGTACCTCCGCGGGCTCCGGCGAGAAATTGGATGGCTAGCGGCGGCGATGTGCAGTGGAGAGGAGCGGAGGAGGTTCAGAGAGAGGAGGGGAGTGACTTTGCTGTGGAGGTGAAGGCGCGGGGACAGCTCCTTTTATAGGGCGCGAGGTGCCGTGAGGGGTGCGGCAAGGGTGACAGTGACGCGGCGACTCCGGCGAGGGATAGGGGTAGGCGACTGCAGCTCTAGGTAGGCGACGTCAAGGCGGTTCGGTGAGCGTCAACGGCGTGGCCAGGCTAGGCGTACGGTGGTCGGGCGCGAGCGTGTACTGCCGCGGCCGTGGCGGGCGGGCTCGTCCTCTCCGGCGACTGTGGGCGCGGGCTGGTGACGCGAGCATGTCCGGCAAGCTCCGCGTGGCACGACGGGTACCAGGGCGAGCGGAGGTGGTCGGGGTACGGCGGAGCACGGCGGGCGACGCGTGGCCAGTGACGTCCGCGGCGTGTACTGGCGCGACGTCATCGGCATCCTGGGCGATTCTGGGCGCGCGATTTCCGGCGACGGTCGGCGTTGTCCGTGGCAATGGAGATGCTAGGCGTGGCCAGGGAGGTGAGGTGGTGCGTTTGGACACGGTGGCCGTGGCCAGAGAAGAAGAAAGGGAGGGGTGGCTCGACATGGTGTCCATGGCCGGCATGGCCATGTCCATGCCATGCTAGGCTTGCTCTCCTAGGGTTCCTATGTTGCATTTAGGAAGAGAGGGAACCAGGGAACCAAATGAAGTGATTTGGGGCAGTAGGGTTTGAGTAGATCACTATTTCAATTAGTGTTTGCTTTATTCCATAATTGCTTATTTCAATTTCTTACAATTTTTGATGGAATTCATATGGTTGCAAAAATTGGAAAGGGTGTAATTGTTTGAGTTGTAATTGACCAGAGACAACTAGAGGTGGTGGTGGAATTATAAAAATCAAGACATAGCAAAATTTGACAAAGTGGGATTGTTGCTCATATTAAAAAGTCTCAACTTTGCATGAGCATAGTGTTTGATCCAAGATGATTTTGGCATGGTGGTCTTTACAAAAGTTGTTCATCTTGATGTCCTCTTGGATGACATGCCAAGAGTTGAGAAAGTTTAGTTTGAAAATATTGAATTGCAGGGGCTCAAAGTGGTGACCAGAATATAAGTGGCAGAATTGACCATCATCATATGTGTTCTCAAATTGAGTTTAAATTTGATTTGATTTGTGTTTCTTTGGTTCCAAAAGTTGTAATAAGTGTTTAGTAACATCATACAACTAATGGTGAAGGCCAAATTGGTCTAGGTCAAAGATTTGAAAAAATGGCATAAACCATATGTGAGGGTTTTGTGATTTTCTAACTTTTATTCTTTTATTTTTCCTTGCTTCACTTTGACAAGTGTGAGGTTTATTTGGTGTTAGATTGAGTGGGGTCAAGGTTTCAAACCATTTTAGGGCAATGGGAGTGCCTAGGTCAAATTTTATATTTTGGCTAAGTGCCACATATGCCTCTATGCATATGTTTGATTTTATTTTGTTTATCACTTGAATTGGTTGATAATTACTTAGTTGGGTGTGTTGATGTATTTCCAATCATATACCAAGGTCAACACTCAAAGTTGGAGCATTTGCAAAAAGTAGCCATAGGCTTGCATATGCCTTTATTATTTAATATCATTTCTTTTTATTTTGTTTTAAATAGATGGTGATAATGAAGATGAGGTTTAGGTCTTGGTGGGGTTTACCATGGTTCATCACTATTTAGAGAAGAAAGAATAGTAGGGTTCAAAATTTATATATTAGAGCTATAGGCCCACATATGTCTTTTTCTTTTATCTTGGTTTCTCAAAATAGATCCAAATGATTTTTGAGAAGGTTAGGGTTTAGGGTTTTTCTTATTTGATTTCTTTCTCTTTTATTTTATTTGGTTGGTGATCTTCACTTGATCACTTTAAGGTTTTAGGGTTTATCACATAAGCATAAATACACTCATCATGGCAAAAACACTAGCAATAGCTATGAGCACTAAGCATAGCACTCTATTTAAGAAAAGTTTTTGTTGGTTCTCATTTTTGGAAAAGGAAATTCATTTTCTCTTTATTTAAAAATTTGGGGTGTTACAAACCCTTCCCCCTTAAACAAATCTCGTCCCGAGATTTTAAGAAAAGTTAGGTTCCTAAGAGAGATTGGGCGATATGATTTAACAGGAAGACATACTTGGCATGTTCTGAGGTGCTTCTTGAGCTTCGGTGGCAGTCATGTTGTAGTAGCGGCCGTTGTTGTTCTGGTTCTTTCTTGCGGCAAAGCGGCGTTGGTTCTGAGCAGGTGCAGCGGTGTTGCCGGCAATCTTGGCGAGTCTCTTGGGGCACTCATTGGAGTAATGCCCAACCACTCCACACTCATAGCAAGTGATGGTTGACTTGTCCTTGGTGGGGTGGCGTTGCTTCCAGTCCTAGGGCCAGTGTTGTTGTTGTTGTTGTTCCCGTTGTTGTTGTTGCTGTTGGGGTTGGTGGTGTTGTTGTGATTGTTGTTGTTGTTGCCTCCGGGCTTCGGGGGTCCTCCATGGTTATTGGTGTAGTTTGGGCGGTAAGTCTGGGCAGTGGGCTTGTTGTATTTTGGAGTAAATCCTCCAGATGAGTTGTTGCGGTACTTCTGGGTATTGCTGGACCCATGCTGGTTCATCATCCGGCGTTTGCGGTTCTCGTTGGCTTGGTGAAGCTTCCCTTCCATCTGGATGGCGGAGTCCACCAGGGCTTCTAGGTCAGCAAAGGGAATGTTGACCAGTAGTCTGCATTTCGTCGTGTAATCCATTCAGAAATCTTTCCTTCCGCTTCTCATTGGTGTCGGTTTCATCAGGGGCGTACCTTGACAGAGTAAGGAATCTGTCGCGGTATTCTACCACCGACATTCTGCCTTGCTTGAGTTCGCGGAACTCGTCTCTCATCTTCTTGATCAGTCCTTGGGGCACGTGATACTTGCTAAACTTCAGCTTGAAGTCTTCCCAGGTCATCATTTGTCCCGCATTCATTGCGCGGGCACTCGTCCACCAGGCTCTGGCAGGTCCTGACAGGTAGTGTGTGGCGAACAGTACTTTCTCTGCGGCTTCTACTCCCGCAACTTCCAGGTTGTTCTCCATTGTCTGGAGCCAGTCATCAGCATCAAGGGGTTCTTCTGTCTTACTAAACATTGGGGGATTAGTGTTTTGGAAATTCTTCAGCTTCGATCCAGGGTGATCGTGGTTTCCATGGCCGTTGTTGTTCTGAGCAATCTGCTGCAGTGCAGCAATGTTGGCTTGGCGTTCAGCTCTCTCGGCTTCGCGGTCGGCCATCATCATCTCTAGCATCTGCATCATGGCGTCTTGGTTGGCGCTGCGGGTTGGTGGGGCCATCTGAAGATTGAGGTAGATGATAAGATAAGAGGGAAATTTCTATGGTTTGTTTGAGTTAAAGTTCAAAAAGTTTCAAAGGTTCAAAACTTGAAAACTTGAGTAGTGTTGAAGGGGTAAAACCAACAACACTTTTTCATTCATACCAAACATCACACATTACAAATCTAACACACCGTTGGTTTGAAGAACCATTCATTCGCTCTACGATACAAAGGGATCCTGATACAACTCACACCTACTCAAGTGCTGGAGTGATACTACTCTTCAGGGTGGATTCTTCGTCTTCAGAGGTAATGTGCTTGGCGACAGGCAAGGGCGTTGTCCAAATCCCTGCGGGTTTTGTACAGCCTGAAGTCCATGTGTGCTACATAATGGTTCATCTTCGTGTGCGGGGGTATGGTCATCGGTCTTCCCATGGGGTCATGTCTTGGGTAGTAGATGAAGCGAGTGTTCTGAATCTTGTTCTCATTTTGTCCACACAGACGGGCAATGGCTTCTTGCATAGCTCTGACTAGTCCTTCCTTCCAAGTGTTTCCCGTTACAGAAAACCATATGGTTTCCCATACCGGGGCTCCAAGCTTTCTTCGTAGATCAGTAGAAACTTCCCACTGAGGTGATCCTCCCAACTGATTATTGAGGGGTATTCCGAAGAACTCGGGATACGGGTGTCCTAGATATTCCACTAGTTGCTTCAAATCCTTTTCGAACTTTAGGTCGCCTTCGTGACCAAGCTGATAGAACTCCCATTGGTACTCCATCTGTGAGTAATGAGGATAAGTAAGTTAGTGAAGTGATCAAGTGTGCAAAATTTTATGTAGAATTTCAAAGAAAAGTAGAGCATGAATTTCTCTTTTTGAAAAAGTTGTCAAGGATAAGAGTGAGAATAAATTTTCATAAATATGCACTTATTGGTTTTGAAACTAAGTTTTGCAGACGTCCATTCTAACTAGGGTCTCCTAAGGTCAAACTTGGCTCTGATACTGATGTCTAAGTTCCCCCTCTTTCCTGTAGACAGTGTTGGGCTTCCAAGTGCAGAGGTTTGTAGAACAGCAGCAAGTTTTCCCTTAAGTGGATCACCCAAGGTTTATCGAACTCAGGGAAGAGGTCAAAGATATCCCTCTCATGCAACCCCGCAACCACAAAGCAAGAAGTCTCTTGTGTCCCCAACACACCTAATAGGTGCACTAGTTCGGCGAAGAGATAGTGAAATACATGTGGTATAAATAAGTATGAGCAGTAGTACGGCGCCAGAAAAGTGCTTGCTGGCGTGCGGTTGATGGTAGTAATATTGCAAGTAGTAACACAAGAAAACAAAAAACAAGCAGTAGTAACTCAGCAGTATTTAGGAACAAGGCCTAGGGATTAGACTTTCACTAGTGGACACTCTCAACATTGATCACATAACAGAAATAGATAAATGCATACTCTACACTTTTGTTGGATGATGAACACATTGCGTAGGATTACACGAACCCTCAATGCCGGAGTTAACAAGCTCCACAATAATGCTCATATTTTAGTAACCTTTAGTGTAAGATAGATCAAAAGACTAAACCAAGTACTAGCATAGCATGCACACTGTCACCTTCATGCATATGTAGGAGGAATAGATCACATCAATATTATCATAGCAATAGTTAACTTCGCAATCTACAAGAGATCATGATCATAGCATAAACCAAGTACTAACACGGTGCACGCACTGTCACCTTTGCACACATGCAGGAGGAATAGAACTACTTTAATAACTTTGCTAGAGTAGCACATAGATAGTAGTGATACAAAACACATTGCAATCATAAAGAGATATAAATAAGCACTTCACTACGCTCTTCAACAGTGAATAAGTACTTCGTGAAATATAGCCTAAGAGACCCACACGGTGCACACACTGTCACCTTTACACACGTGGGACAAGGAGTCTCCGGAGATCACATAAGTAAAACCCACTTGACTAGCATAATGACATCTAGATTACAAGCATCATCATATGAATCTCAATCATGTAAGGCAGCTCATGAGACTATTGTATTGAAGTACATAGGAGAGAGATGAACCACATAGCTACCGGTACAGCCCCGAGCCTCGATGGAGAACTACTCCTCCTCATGGGAGCAGCAGTGTGATGAAGATGGCGGTGGAGATGGCAGCGGTGTCGATGGAGAAGCCTTCCGGGTCCCCGCAGGTGCCGGAACAGAGACCCGTCCCCCATCTTGGCTTCGCGACGGCGGCGGCTCGGAACTTTCTCGTATTGTGGCTTCCTCTCCGTAAGGGTTTTCGATGCGGGCTTTATATAGGCGAAGAGGCGGCGCAGAGGGTCAACGAGGCGACGAGACCATAGGGTGGCGCGCCGTGGCCTGGGCCGCGCCACCATGTCATCTGGCCCACCAGCCCCCCGGCGGCTCTGGGTGTTCTGGATGCTTCCGGGCAAAATAGGAACCTGGGAGGTGATTTCGTCCAATTCCGAGAATATTTTGTTACTAGGATTTCTGAAACCAAAAACAGCAGAAAACAGCAACTGGCCTTTCGCATCTCGTCAATAGGTTAGTTCCGGAAAACGCATAATAATGACATGTAATGTGTATAAAACATGTAGATATCATCAATAAAGTGGCATGGAACATAAGAAATTATAGATACGTTTGAGACGTATCAAGCATCCCCAAGCTTAGTTCTGCTCGTCCGAGCAGGTAAAACGATAACAAAGATAATTTCTGAAGTGACATGACATCATAACCTTGATCATACTATTGTAAAGCACATGAGATGAATGCAGATAATGAGTAAACAAATGAATCATATAACAAAGACTTTTCATGAATAATACTTTCAAGCCAAGCATCAATAAGTCTTGCATAAGAGTTAACTCATAAGCAATAAATTCTTAGTAGAAAGCTTTGAAACAACACAAAGGAAGATATAAGTTTCAGCGGTTGCTTTCAACTTTAACATGTATATCTCATGGATAATTGTCAACACAAAGTAATATAACAAGTGCAATAGGTAAACATGTAAGAATCAATGCACACAGTTCACACAAGTGTTTGCTTCTAAGATAGAAAGAATTGGTAAACTGACTCAACAATAAAGTAAAAGAATGGTCCTTCAAAGAGGAAAGCATCGATTGCTATATTTGTGCTAGAGCTTTGATTTTGAAAACATATAGAGAGAATAAAAGTAAAGTTTTGAGGAGTGTTTGTTGTTGTCAACGAATGGTAGCGGGTACTCTAACCCCTTGCCAAACAAACCTTCAAAGAGCGGCTCCCATTTTATTTTAGTTTTGGGTGGCACTCCTTCCAACCTTTCTTTCACAAACCATGGCTAACCGAATCCTCGGGTGCCTGCCAACAATCTCATACCACGAAGGAGTGCCTTTTAATTTTAGTTTTATTATGATGACACTCCTCCCCACCTTTGCTTTCTCAAGCCATGGCTAACCGAATCCTTCGGGTGCCGTCCAACAATCACATACCATGGAGGAGTGTCTATTTTTGTTAATTAATTTGGGACTGGGAATCCCATTGCCAGCTCTTTTTGCAAAATTATTGGATAAGCGGATGAAGCCACTAGTCCATTGGTGAAAGTTGCCCAACAAGATTGAAAGATAAACACCACATACTTCCTCATGAGGTATAAAACATTGACACAAATCAGAGGTGATAAATTTTGAATGGTTTAAAGGTAGCACTCAAGCAATTTACTTTGGAATGGCGGAGAAATACCATGTAGTAGGTAGGTATGGTGGACACAAATGGCATGAATATTGGCTCAAGTATTTGGATGCATGAGAAGTATTCCCTCTCGATACAAGGTTTTAGGCTAGCAAGGTTATTTGAAGCAAACTCAAGTATGAAATGGTGCAGCAAGACTCACATATAAACATATTGTAAGCATTATAAGACTTTACATCGTCTCCTTGTTGTTCAAACACCTCAACCAGAAAATATCTAGACTTAGAGAGACCAATCATGCAAACCAAATTTTAACAAGCTCTATGTAATTATTCATTAATAGGTACAAGGTACATGATGCAAGAGCTTAAACAAGATCTATATGAGCACAACAATTGCCAAGTATCACATTATTCAAGACATTACACCAATTACTACATGTAGCATTTTTCCAATTCCAACCATATAACAATTTAACGAAGAAGAAACTTCGCCATGAATATTATGAGCTAAGAACACATGTGTTCATACGAACCAGCGGAGCGTGTCTCTCTCCCACACAAGGATGAACTTGTTCAGAGAACTAAGATAACAAACCAAAAACAAAAATAAAAGCACACAGACGCTCCAAGTAAAATACATAGGATGTGACCGAATAAAAATATAGTTTCAAGAGAAGGAACCTGATACTTTGTCGATGAAGAAGGGGATGCCTTGGGCATCCCCAAGCTTAGATGCTTGAGTCTTCTTAAAATATGCAGGGATGAACCACCGGGGCATCCCCAAGCTTAGACCTTTCACTCTTCTCGATCACATTATATCACCCTCTTCTATTGACCCTTGAAAACTTCCTTCACACCAAACTTCAAGCAAACTCATTAGAGGGTTAGTGCATAATCAAAAATTCACATGTTCAGAGGTGACACAAACATTCTTAACACTTCTGGACATTGCACAAAACTTCTGAAAGTTAATGGAACAAAGAAACTCATTCAACTTAACAAAAGCGGCAATGCGAAATAAAAGGCAGAATCTGTCAAAAACAGAACAGTCCGTAAAGACGAATTTAGAAATGGCACCAGACTTGCTCAAATGGAAAAACTCAAAACTAATGAAAGTTGCGTACATATCTGAGGATCACGCTCGTAAATTGGCAGATTTTTTCGAATTTTCTACAGAGAAATAGGCCCAGATTCGTGACAGACAGCAATGCTGTTTCTGCGCAGCAATCCCAAATATAACATCAACTTTGACATAGAAACTTTACTTGGCACAACAAAACACAAAACTAAGATAAGGAGAGGTTGCTACAGTAGTAAACAACTTCCAAGACACAAATATAAAACAAAGTACTGTAGCAAAATAACACATGGGTTATCTCCCAAGAAGTTCTTTTCTTTATAGCCATTAAGATGGGCTCAGCAGTTTTAATGATGCACTCGCAAGAAATAAAGTTGAAGCAAAAGAGAGCATAAAGAAGCAAATTCAAAACACATTTAAGTCTAACATGCTTCCTATGCATAGGAATCTTGTAAATAAACAAGTTCATGAAGAGCAAAGTAACAAGCATAGGAAGATAAAACAAGTGTAGCTTCAAAAATTTCAGCACATAGAGAGGCATTTTAGTAACATGAAAATTTCTACAACCATATTTTTCTCTCTCATAATAACTTTCAGTAGCAACATGAGCAAACTCAACAATATAACTATCACTTAAAGCATTCTTATCATGAGTCTCATGCATAAAATAATTACTACTCCCAACATAAGCATAGTCATTCTTATTAATTGTAGTGGGAGCAAATTCAACAAAGTAGCTATCAAATATAGGAGGTATATTGTAATCATAATCAAATTTATCCTCCATAACAGGTGGTAACAAAAGACTACTATCATTATAATCATCATAAATGGGAGGCAAAGTATCATCAAAGTAAATTTTCTCCTCAATGCTTGGGGACTAAAAATATCATGCTCATCAAAGCCAGCTTCCCCAAGCTTAGAATTTTCCATAGCATTAGCAACAATGGTGTTCAAAGCATTCATACTAATAACATTCCCATTATCATGCATATAAAGTTCCATGGGTTTTTTAATTCTTTCTTCAAACACATCATGTCCTAATTCAAGATAAAGTTCATAAAGATCTCTCATATTTTTGTTGTTTTCCATTATGCCTAACTAGTGTAAACAAGAAACCAAATGTCGCAATTGCAGAGTCTAAAGGAAATAGCTTCGAGTACTTACAACGGCGCGAAAATAGCTTGGTAGCCGAGATCCGGAGTGTGAGTACCTTTACCTTTCCCCCGCAACGGCGCCGGAAAATAGCTTGATGTCTACGTTCCCCTCTTGTAGAAAGTGTTGGGCCTCCAAGTGCAGAGGTTTGTAGAACAGCAGCAAGTTTTCCCTTAAGTGGATCACCCAAGGTTTATCGAACTCAGGGAGGAAGAGGTCAAAGATATCCCTCTCATGCCCTGCAACCACAAAGCAAGAAGTCTCTTGTGTCCCCAACACACCTAATAGGTGCACTAGTTCGGCGAAGAGATAGTGAAATACAGGTGGTATAAATAAGTATGAGCAGTAGTACGGCGCCAGAAAAGTGCTTGCTGGCGTGCAGTTGATGGTAGTAATATTGCAGCAGTAGTAACACAGTAAAACAGTAAACAAGCAGTAGTAACTCAGCAGTATTTAGGAACAAGGCCTAGGGATTAGACTTTCACTAGTGGACACTCTCAACATTGATCACATAACAGAATAGATAAATGCATACTCTACACTTTTGTTGGATGATGAACACATTGCGTAGGATTACACGAACCCTCAATGCCGGAGTTAACAAGCTCCACAATAATGCTCATATTTTAGTAACCTTTAGTGTAAGATAGATCAAAAGACTAAACCAAGTACTAGCATAGCATGCACACTGTCACCTTCATGCATATGTAGGAGGAATAGATCACATCAATATTATCATAGCAATAGTTAACTTCGCAATCTACAAGAGATCATGATCATAGCATAAACCAAGTACTAACACGGTGCACACTGTCACCTTTGCACACATGCAGGAGGAATAGAACTACTTTAATAACTTTGCTAGAGTAGCACATAGATAGTAGTGATACAAACACATTGCAATCATAAAGAGATATAAATAAGCACTTCACTACGCTCTTCAACAGTGAATAAGTACTTCGTGAAATATAGCCTAAGAGACCCACACGGTGCACACACTGTCACCTTTACACACGTGGGACAAGGAGTCTCCGGAGATCACATAAGTAAAACCCACTTGACTAGCATAATGACATCTAGATTACAAGCATCATCATATGAATCTCAATCATGTAAGGCAGCTCATGAGACTATTGTATTGAAGTACATAGGAGAGAGATGAACCACATAGCTACCGGTACAGCCCCGAGCCTCGATGGAGAACTACTCCCTCCTCATGGGAGCAGCAGCGGTGATGAAGATGGCGGTGGAGATGGCAGCGGTGTCGATGGAGAAGCCTTCCGGGGCACTTCCCCGCTCCGGCAGGGTGCCGGAACAGAGACTCTGTCCCGATCTTGGCTTCGCGACGGCGGCGGCTCTGGAACTTTTCTCGTATCGTGGCTTCCTCTCTAAGGGCAGGGCTTTTATAGGCGAAGAGGCGGCGCAGAGGGTCAACGAGGCGACGAGACCATAGGGTGGCGCGGCCAGGGCCTGGGCCGCGCCACCATGTCATCTGGGCCCACCAGGCCCCCCCTCCGGCTCTCGGGTGTTCTGGATGCTTCCGGGCAAAATAGGAACCCGGAGGTGATTTCGTCCAATTCCGAGAATATTTCGTTACTAGGATTTCTGAAACCAAAAACAGCAACTGGCCTTTCGGCATCTCGTCAATAGGTTAGTTCCGGAAAACGCATAATAATGACATGTAATGTGTATAAAACATGTAGATATCATCAATAAAGTGGCATGGAACATAAGAAATTATAGATACGTTTGAGACGTATCAGATACCAACTTGTCAACACCCGGATTTTTAAGTCCAGATGCCTATTATGCCATTCATCGCAATCCCAGGAATATTGTTTTTGCGAGACATAATAGATTGATATCACAACACATCATTCATTACATCACATAATTGTCTTACATAGAGGGATCACATGATCCAGTCTTAATACATCATAGTGGATCTAGAGATCCTATTACAAAACACATAGCGGAAGCGAAGTAACGGTTGCGGTCCATCTATTCCACAGGCAACTGTTGACGTCAGGAGTGATCCTAGTTGTCGTAGACGTCCTGCTGTCCATCTTCTTCATACTGCTGTTCTCCTTCATAGTCTGGCCATTTGAATAGCCAGGGACAATGCCATGAGTACTTTAAAGTACTCGCAAACTAATACTAATGTAAGCAATATCAACTATAGTAAGGGGAATGCTAAGCTCTAGGTTTATTTGCATAAAGCCAAGTTTATTTCATAAGCATTTAGTAAAGATGCTTGAGTCGCTAGACTAACCCAAGTGGGAACATTAGTGTCATTCCCACAACTCTGTTGTGATTCAAGTCAAGGTCACCATTTCAAGTTCAAATCACAAGTCACCTTCACATGCCACCTTTTTGAAAATGGTGATGACGGAACAGTATGGCCTTTCCAACCGTCCCATAACCGTGGACGCGGCTATTCGAATAGTTCTACACTCTGCAGAGGTCGTACACTTGTGCCACAACATTTGCAATAATCCGTCAGGGTTAACTGGCCCTGATTTATCACACTCCGTGTGCGGACTACCAACCATAACCTTTCACTTACATACCCTAGTATAGGCACCTCTCCCCATGAGTTTGGCCTCCCAGTGAAGACAACAGTCAGCCTGGCACAGGGCTTGGGTCGGACAATTCACCTCATTCACGTCATTTCACATCAATTCACTTTTAACGGAGGCAGCCTCAGCATAACCCCTATGACGCTTGTTTAGAGGGAACCCATACTAAGGTACATAAACTTCCAGTTAAGCCCTACCCATAATCAGGTATTGTGGGGGTACTTGCAAAATTGGAATGGTATCGCATCCGAACCCAACCATCAGTTTTTGTAAAATTCACCATGTCATTCACAAGTCACATTCACCTTCAAAATCTTTCAATAGAATGACTCAGCATTCCAAGGTTTTCAAATTCATTTCAAACTCACAAGTTCCCATCTAGAGTAGTCAATTTTAATTTAGCACTAGCATCTAAGTATGGGGGGTGCTAAGTAAGTTGCTTTGCTTCTAGGCTAATGATACGCGTAGATGCACACGTCCATTGGGAACCCCAAGTGGAAGGTATGATGCGTATAGAAGCAAGTTTCCCTCAGTATGAAACCAAGGTTTAATCGAACCAGTAGGAGCCAAGAAGCACGTTGAAGGTTGATGGTGGCGAAATGTGATGCGGCGCAACAACAGGGATTCGGGCGCCAACGTGGAATCTGCACAACAAAACCAAAGTACTTTGCCCCAACGAAACAGTGAGGTTGTCAATCTCACCGGTTTGCTGTAACAAAGGATTAAACGTATCGAGTGGAAGATGTTTGCAAAGAAAATAGAAAACACAACAGATTGTATGCTATGTAAAGAATAGGACCGGGGTCCACAGTTCACTAGAGGTGTCTCTCCCATAAGATAAAAGCATGTTGGGTGAACAAATTACAGTCGGGCAATTGACAAATAGAGAAAGGCACAACAATGCATATACATGATATGATAAATATAGTGAGATTTAATTGGGCATTACGACAAAGTACATAGACCGCCATCCAACTGCATCTATGCCTAAAAAGTCCACCTTCAGGTTATCATCCGAACCCCATTCAGTATTGCTAAGCAACAGACAATTGCATTAAGTATGGTGCGTAATGTAATCGACAACTACATCCTTAGACATAGAATCAATGTTTTATCCCTAGTGGCAACAGCACATCCACAACCTTAGAACTTTCTGTCACTGTCCCAGATTCAATGGAGGCATGAACCCACTATCGAGCATAAATACTCCCTCTTGGAGTTAAGAGTACAAACTTGGCCAGAGCCTCTACTAATAACGGAGAGCATGCAAGATCATAAACAACACATAAACAATAGATTGATAATCACCATAATCATAGTACTCTCTATCCATCGGATCCCGACAAACACAACATATAGAATTACAGATAGATGATCTTGATCATGTTAGGCAGCTCACAAGATCCAACAATGAAGCACAACAAGGAGAAGACGACCATCTAGCTACTGCTATGGACCCATGGTCCAGGGGTGAACTACTCACTCATCACTCCGGAGGCGACCATGGCGGTGTAGAGTCCTCCGGAGATGAATCCCCTCTCCGGCAGGTGCCGAGGCGATCTCCTGAATCCCCGAGATGGGATTGCGGTGGCGGCGTCTCTGAAGGTTTTCCATCGTGGCTCCTGACGGGGTTTCGCGACGAGACTTTAAGTAGGCGGAAGGGCAACGCGGGGGCCACACGAGGTGCCCAGGGGGTAGCCGCGCGGCCAGGGCCCCGGCCGCGCCGCCTGTCCCCTGGCTGCCTCGTGGCCCCACTTCGTTATCTCTTCGGTCTTCTGGAAGCTTCATGCAAAAATAGGACCCTGGGCGAAAGTTTCGTCCAATTCCGAGAATATTTCCTTACTAGGATTTCTGAAACCAAAAACAGCAGAAAACAGCAACTTGCTCTTCGGCATCTTGTTAATAGGTTAGTTCCAGAAAATGCATAAATATGACATGTAATGTGCATAAAACATGTAGGTATCATCAATAAAGTAGCATGGAACATAAGAAATTATCGATACGTTGGAGACGTATCAGCATCCCCAAGCTTAGTTCTGCTGTCCCGAGCAGGTAAAACGATAACAAAGATAATTTCTCAAGTGACATGCCATCATAATCTTGATCATACTATTTGTAAACATATGTAATGAATGCAGCGATCAAAACAAAGGTAATGACATGAGTAAACAAGTGAATCATATAGCAAAGACTTTTCATGAATAGTACTTCAAGACAAGCATCAATAAGTCTTGCATAAGAGTTAACTCATAAAGCAATAAATCAAAGTAAAGGTATTGAAGCAACACAAAGGAAGATTAAGTTTCAGCGGTTGCTTTCAACTTATAACATGTATATCTCATGGATATTGTCAACATAAAGTAATATAACAAGTGCAATATGCAAGTATGTAGGAATCAATGCAGTTCACACAAGTGTTTGCTTCTTAAGGTGGAGGGAGATAGGTAAACTGACTCAACAATAAAAGTAAAAGAAAGGTCCTTCAAGAGGAAAGCATCGATTGCTGTATTTGTGCTAGAGCTTTTATTTTGAAAACATGAAACAATTTTGTCAACGGTAGTAATAAAGCATATGAGTTATGTAAATTATATCTTACAAGTTGCAAGCCTCATGCATAGTGTACTAATAGTGTCCGCACCTCGTCCTACTTAGCTTGGACTACCGGGTCTTTGCATGCCATGTTTCAACCAAGTGTCACAAAGGGGTACCTCCATGCCGCCTGTACAAAGGTCTAAGGAGAATGCTCGCATTTTGGATTTCTCGCTTTTGATTATTCTCAACTTAGACATCCATACCGGGACAACATGGACAACAGATAATGGACTCCTCTTAAATGCATAAGCATGTAGCAATGATTATTATTCTCATATGAGATTGAGGATATATGTCCAAAACTGAAACTTCCACCATGATTCATGGCTTTAGTTAGCGGCCCAATGTTCTTCTCTAACAATTTTGCATGCTCCAACCACTAAAATGATAGATCCTTCAGACAAGACGGACATGCATAGCAACTCACATGATATTCAACAATAGTTGATGGCGTTCCCTAGCATGGTTATCGCACAACAAGCAACTTAATAAAAGATAAAGTGCATAAGTACATATTCAATACTACAATAGTTTTTAAGGCTATTTTGTCCCATGAGCTATATATTGCAAAGGTGAATGATGGAATTTTAAAGGTAGCACTCAAGCAATTTACTTTGGAATGGTGGAGAAATACCATGTAGTAGGTAGGTATGGTGGACACAAATGGCATAGTAGTTGGCTCAAGGATTTTGGATGCATGAGAAGTATTCCCTCTCGATACAAGGTTTAGGCTAGCAAGGTTATTTGAAGCAAACTCAAGGATGAACAAGTGCAGCAAAACTCACATAAAAGACATATTGTAAACATTATAAGACTCTACACCATCTTCCTTGTTGTTCAAAACTCAATACTAGATATTATCTAGACCTTAGAGAGACCAAATATGCAAATCAAATTTTAGCAAGCTCTATGTATTTCTTCATTAATGGGTGCAAAGCATATGATGCAAGAGCTTAAACATGAGCACAACAATTGCCAAGTATCACATTATCCAAGACATTTTAGAATTACTACATGTAGCATTTTCCAATTCCAACCATATAACAATTTAACGAAGAAGTAACTTCGCCATGAACATTATGAGTAAAGCCTAAGGACACATGTGTCCATATGCAACAGCGGAGCGTGTCTCTCTCCCACAAAGTGAATGCTAGGATCCATTTTATTCAAACAAAAACAAAAACAAAAACAAACCGACGCTCCAAGTAAAGAATACAAGATGTGATTGAATAAAAATATAGTTTCAGGGGAGGAACCTGATGATGTTGTCGATGAAGAAGGGGATGCCTTGGGCATCCCCAAGCTTAGACGCTTGAGTCTTCTTAGAATATGCAGGGGTGAACCACGGGGCATCCCCAAGCTTAGAGCTTTCACTCCTCTTGATCATAGTATATCATTCTCCTCTCTTGACCCTTGAAAACTTCCTTCACACCAAACTTCAAGCAAACTCATTAGAGGGTTAGTGCACAATTAATAATTCACTCATTCAGAGGTGACACAATCATTATTTTCACTTCTGGACATTGCATAATGCTACTGGACATTAATGGATCAAAGAAATAAATCCAACATAGCAAAAGAGGCAATGCGAAATAAAAGGCAGAATCTGTCAAAAACAGAACAGTCCGTAAAGACGAATTTAAAGCTGGCACCATACTTGCTCAAATGGAAAAACTCAAAACTAATGAAAGTTGCGTACATATCTGAGGATCACGCTCGTAAATTGGCAGATTTTTTAGAATTTTCTACAGAGAACTGTGCCCAGATTCGTGACAGACAGCAATGCTGTTTCTGCGCAGCGATCCCAAAATATAACATCAACTTTAACATAGAAATTTTACTTGGCACAAAAACATGATAAGGAGAGGTTGCTACAGTAGTAAACAACTTCCAAGACTCAATAAAACAAAAATTGCTGTAGGTAAAAACATGGGTTGTCTCCCATAAGCGCTTTTCTTTAACGCCTTTCAGCTAGGCGCAGAAAGTGCAAATCAAGTAACATCAAGAGTAGAAGCATCAACATCATAACTTGTTCTAATAATAGAATCAAAAGGCAACTTCATTCTCTTTCTAGGGAAGTGTTCCATACCTTTCTTTAGAGGAAAATGATATTTAATATTACCTTCCCTCATATCAATAACATCACCAACGGTTCGAAGAAAAGGTCTTCCCAACACAATAGGACAAGATGCATTGCATTCGATATCCAAAACAACAAAATCAACGGGGACAAGGTTATTGTTAACCGTAATATGCACATTATCAATCCTCCCCAAAGGTTTCTTTTTAACATTATCGGCAAGATTAACATCCAAATAACAATTCTTCAATGGTGGCAAGTCAAGCATATCATAAATCTTTTTAGGCATAACAGAAATACTTGCACCAAGATCACATAAAGCATTACATTCAAAGTCATTGAATTTCATTTTAATGATGGGCTCCCAACCATCTTCTAACTTTCTAGGAATAGAAGTTTCAAGTTTTAGTTTCTCTTCTCTAGCTTTTATGAGAGCATTTGTAATATGTTTTGTAAAGGCTAAATTTATAGCACTAGCATTAGGACTTTTAGCAAGTTTTTGTAAGAACTTTATAACTTCAGAGATGTGGCAATCATCAAAATCTAAATCATTATGAGCTACAGCAATGGGATCATTGTTCCCAAGGTTGGAAAAAATTTCAGCAGTTTTATCACAAGCAGTTTCAGCAGTTTTAGCAATTTCAGGCAGTTTTGTTCGCTTTGCACTAGGAGTAGAAACATTGCCAACACCAATTATATTACCATTGGTAGTAGGAGGTGCAGCAACATGTGAAGAATTAGCATTACTAGTGGTGGTGATAGTCCAAACTTTAGCTACATTATTCTCTTTAGCTAGTTTTTCATTTTCTTCTCTATCCCACCTAGCACGCAATTCAGCCATTAATCTTATATTCTCATTAATTCTAACTTGGATGGCATTTGCTGTAGTAGTAATCTTATTATCAATATCATTATTAGGCATAACTTTCAATTTTAAAAGATTAACATCGGAGGCAAGTCTATCAACTCTAGAAGCAATAGTATCAATTTTATCAAGCTTTTCCTCAACAGATTTGTTAAAAGCAGTTTGTGTACTAATAAATTCTTTAAGCATAGCTTCAAGACCAGGGGGTACACTCCTATTATTGTTGTAAGAATTCCCATAAGAATTACCATAACCATTACCATTAGCAGAAGGATATGGCCTATAATTATTACCAGAGTTGTTCCTATAAGCATTGTTGTTGAAATTATTATTTTTAATGAAATTCACATCAACATTTTCTTCTTGAGCAACCAATGAGGCTAAAGGAACATTATTTGGATCAACATTAGATCTACCATTCACAAGCATAGACATAATCACATCAATCTTATCACTCAAGGAAGAGGTTTCTTCAACAGAATTTACCTTCTTACCTTGTGGAGCTCTTTCCGTGTGCCATTCAGAGTAATTTATCATCATATCATCAAGAAGTTTTGTAGCCGCCCCCAATGTGATGGACATAAAGGTACCTCCAGCAGCTGAATCCAATAAATTCCACGAAGAAAAATTTAGTCCTGCATAGAAGGTTTGGATGATCATCCAAGTAGTCAGTCCATGGGTTGGGCAATTCTTTACCAAAGTTTTCATTCTCTCCCATGCTTGAGCAACATGTTCAGTATCTAATTGCTTAAAATTCATTATGCTACTTCTCAAAGATATAATTTTAGCGGGAGGATAATATCTACCAATAAAAGCATCCTTGCATTTAGTCCATGAATCAATACTATTCTTAGGCAAAGATAGCAACCAATCTTTAGCTCTTCCTCTTAATGAGAAAGGAAACACTTTCAATTTAATAATATCACCATCTACATCTTTATACTTTTGCATTTCACAAAGTTCAACAAAATTATTAAGATGGGCAGCAGCATCATCAGAACTAACACCAGAAAATTGATCTCTCATAACCAAGTTCAGTAAAGCAGGTTTAATTTCAAAGAATTCTGCTGTAGTAGCAGGTGGAGCAATATGTGTGCATAGGAAATCATTATTATTTGCATTTGTGAAGTCACACAACTTAGTATTTTCAGGAGTATTCATTTTAGCAACAGTAAATAAAACAAACTAGATAAAGTAAATGCAAGTAACTAATTTTTTTGTGTTTTTGATATAGTGAGCAAGTAAATAAAGTAAAACTAGCAACTATTTTTTTGTGTTTTGATTTAGTGCAGCAAACAAAGTAGTAAATAAAGTAAAGCAAGACAAAAACAAAGTAAAGAGATTGAGAAGTGGAGACTCCCCTTGCAGCGTGTCTTGATCTCCCCGGCAACGGCGCCAGAAATTTAGCTTGATACGCGTAGATGCACGCGTCCGTTGGGAACCCCAAGTGGAAGGTATGATGCGTATAGAAGCAAGTTTCCCTCAGTATGAAACCAAGGTTTAATCGAACCAGTAGGAGCCAAGAAGCACGTTGAAGGTTGATGGTGGCGAAATGTGATGCGGCGCAACAACAGGGATTCCGGCGCCAACGTGGAATCTGCACAACAAAACCAAAGTACTTTGCCCCAACGAAACAGTGAGGTTGTCAATCTCACCGGCTTGCTGTAACAAAGGATTAAACGTATCGAGTGGAAGATGTTTGCAAAGAAAAGTAAAACACAATTGCAGTAGATTGTATGCTATGTAAAGAATAGGACCGGGGTCCACAGTTCACTAGAGGTGTCTCTCCCATAAGATAAAAGCATGTTGGGTGAACAAATTACAGTCGGGCAATTGACAAATAGAGAAAGGCATAACAATGAATATACATGATATGATAAATATAGTGAGATTTAATTGGGCATTACGACAAAGTACATAGACCGCCATCCAACTGCATCTATGCCTAAAAAGTCCACCTTCAGGTTATCATCCGAACCCCATTCAGTATTAAGTTGCTAAGCAACAGACAATTGCATTAAGTATGGTGCGTAATGTAATCGACAACTACATCCTTAGACATAGAATCAATGTTTTATCCCTAGTGGCAACATCACATCCACAACCTTAGAACTTTCTGTCACTGTCCCAGATTCAATGGAGGCATGAACCCACTATCGAGCATAAATACTCCCTCTTGGAGTTAAGAGTACAAACTTGGCCAGAGCCTCTACTAATAACGGAGAGCATGCAAGATCATAAACAACACATAAACAATAGATTGATAATCACCATAATCATAGTACTCTCTATCCATTGGATCCCGACAAACACAACATATAGAATTACAGATAGATGATCTTGATCATGTTAGGCAGCTCACAAGATCCAACAATGAAGCACAACAAGGAGAAGACGACCATCTAGCTACTGCTATGGACCCATGGTCCAGGGGTGAACTACTCACTCATCACTCCGGAGGCGACCATGGCGGTGTAGAGTCCTCCGGGAGATGAATCCCCCTCGGCAGCCGGAGGCGATCTCCTGAATCCCCCGAGATGGGATTCGGCGGCGTCTCTGGAAGGTTTTCCGTATCGTGGCTCTCGGTACTGGGGGGTTCGCGACGGAGACTTTAAGTAGGCGGAAGGGCAACGCGGGGGGCCACACGAGGTGCCCAGGGGGTAGGGCCGCGCGGCCAGGGCTCAGCCGCGCCGCCTGTCCCCTGGCTGCCTCGTGGCCCCACTTCGTTATCTCTTCGGAAGCTTCGTGCAAAATAGGACCTTGGGCGAAAGTTTCGTCCAATTCCGAGAATATTTCCTTACTAGGATTTCTGAAACCAAAAACAGAAAACAACTGGATCTTCGGCATCTTGTTAATAGGTTAGTTCAGAAAATGCATAAATATGACATGTAATGTGCATAAAACATGTAGGTATCATCAATAAAGTAGCATGGAACATAAGAAATTATCGATACGTTGGAGACGTATCAGCTAACATTGATACTCTTGTACTAACCCAATACTAACCAAGTGAATCATGAATCAAAAAAGGTAGTTTGATAAACAAAACTTAAAAACTTGTAAAGTAAAAACTTGGGATAGGATCATTAAACATAAAGTATGAGGTAGTGGTGCCTTGCTCTATTAGAGCTTTGCACTTGGGTAACTTGCAAGAATATTAGCTTGCAAGGGTATAGCTTGCATTGGTGTTAGCTTGCATTAATAATAGCTTGCCTTGGTTGGAGTAGTGATCAAAGTTCTCTTCTTCTTCAAAGTAGACCTCCTCCTCCTCGGTGTACTCCTCGGTACTAGCGTCTAAATACGAGTACAATACACACAATTACCACACAAAGCCTAAGTACTAGACTAAGCACACACATAAATTACTCTTACTAAGCTATCAATCAACATGCTTATTAGGTGAGTTGATTTAATTTTATTCTTAAGAAAAATAATTTCCTCTCATTATAAATATTAATTAGAGTTTCTATTTATTTCTTGAGAGAAAATAATTTCCTCTCATTAAATATTATTAAGATTTAATTTCCTTCATGAATAAGATGTGACCTAGGTTGACTAAAGTCAACCTCTTCACAAGTATCAATTGGGAAATGATTTAAATGAGGTACACCACCTCATGCCTTTTTATTACTCATGATTAATGATTTAATATCATCAATTAATTTAATATGAGTTTAAAATTGACCATAGTCTATACCCCATATTAACTTAGTTGAGGCAAGATTTAAATGAGACCACTACATCTCATAAGATTTAATAAGTAGCCTTGAATAATTTAAATACTACTATGAAAATGATTGAATATTTTTAAATAAGAACCTATGGATTATTACTACATGTGTCATCAATTCTCATTGAATCTCTTGGAGTAAGCATTTAAATGAGAGGCTACACCTCATATAGTTTAATACCACATACTAATGATTTAAATGAGGTGTAGCACCTCATACCATTTAATTCTAATATGGTAAGGATTTAATATTATCAACAATTCATATGAGACCTAAATGACCAGAGTCTCTAGCTCATGTTCATGACAAGATTTAAATAAGAGATAAACTCTCATAGGATTTATTTATAGTTTTGGACAATATCTTTGACTAGAAGTAGTCATATAGTCCTTTATTTCAAACTAGGCCATGATCATTCAAGGTAAGCATGGCATATTTTTGCAGAAACAATTAGTATAAGTGAAATGTGAATTATAGGACTTGGAATCAACTCAAAAGCATTTTTGGTTGATTTTTAAGAATTCATCTAAGGCAGAAAAGTCCCTGCCTTGTTATCTTTGTCACATTTATTTTATAATAAATCTAATGTTGAGACCCGTGTAATTGTTTAGAGGATTTCATAAGCTTTCTAAATATATAAAATTCATCAAATTTGGTTCAGTAGATTTGATTCTATTTAATTTTGAAAAAGGGTCCAGCGTTAAATTTGAGTAAACCTAAAAGGTTTGAATTCAAACGATGGGCTTGCGCGGGAAAGTAAACGGGCCAAGGGAAAAACGAGGGAAGTGGGCCGGCCCAGCTAGCGCTGCTCACGCCGCGGGCCGCCTGACATGGCTACCCCACCCGTCAGTGTGTTTACACGCCGAAGCGGTACCTGTGAGCGTGTGCCGTAGGATCAGAGGCTGATCCGGTTGATCGGCGTCGTCGTCGACGAGAGACAGGGGCGGGCACGGCGGAGGTAGGGGGTCGGCGGCGATCCTGGACTCCGGCGAGGGGCGGCGATGAAGCAGGGCGAGGTTGTCGTCGACGGCGAGTGCACTGGTACCAACGGCGTCTCCGATGGTGGCCGAAATCGACGGCGGCGATCTCAGTACCTCCGCGGGCTCCGGCGAGAAATTGGATGGCTAGCGGCGGCGATGTGCAGTGGAGAGGAGCGGAGGAGGTTCAGAGAGAGGAGGGGAGTGAGTTTGCTGTGGAGGTGAAGGCGCGGGGACAACTCCTTTTATAGGGCGCGAGGTGCCGTGAGGGGTGCGGCAAGGGTGACAGTGACGCGGCGACTCCGGCGAGGGATAGGGGTAGGCGACTGCAGCTCTAGGTAGGCGACGTCAAGGCGGTTCGGTGAGCGTCAACGGCGTGGCCAGGCTAGGCGTACGGTGGTCGGGCGCGAGCGTGTACTGCCGCGGCCGTGGCGGGCGGGCTCGTCCTCTCCGGCGACTGTGGGCGCGGGCTGGTGACGCGAGCATGTCCGGCAAGCTCCGCGTGGCACGACGGGTACCAGGGCGAGCGGAGGTGGTCGGGGTACGGCGGAGCACGGCGGGCGACGCGTGGCCAGTGACGTCCGCGGCGTGTACTGGCGCGACGTCATCGGCATCCTGGGCGATTCTGGGCGCGCGATTTCCGGCGACGGTCGGCGTTGTCCGTGGCAATGGAGATGCTAGGCGTGGCCAGGGAGGTGAGGTGGTGCGTTTGGACACGGTGGCCGTGGCCAGAGAAGAAGAAAGGGAGGGGTGGCTCGACATGGTGTCCATGGCCGGCATGGCCATGTCCATGCCATGCTAGGCTTGCTCTCCTAGGGTTCCTATGTTGCATTTAGGAAGAGAGGGAACCAGGGAACCAAATGAAGTGATTTGGGGCAGTAGGGTTTGAGTAGATCACTATTTCAATTAGTGTTTGCTTTATTCCATAATTGCTTATTTCAATTTCTTACAATTTTTGATGGAATTCATATGGTTGCAAAAATTGGAAAGGGTGTAATTGTTTGAGTTGTAATTGACCAGAGACAACTAGAGGTGGTGGTGGAATTATAAAAATCAAGACATAGCAAAATTTGACAAAGTGGGATTGTTGCTCATATTAAAAAGTCTCAACTTTGCATGAGCATAGTGTTTGAGCCAAGATGATTTTGGCATGGTGGTTTTTACAAAAGTTGTTCATCTTGATGTCCTCTTGGATGACATGCCAAGAGTTGAGAAAGTTTAGTTTGAAAATATTGAATTGCAGGGGCTCAAAGTGGTGACCAGAATATAAGTGGCAGAATTGACCATCATCATATGTGTTCTCAAATTGAGTTTAAATTTGATTTGATTTGTGTTTCTTTGGTTCCAAAAGTTGTAATAAGTGTTTAGTAACATAATACAACTAATGGTGAAGGCCAAATTGGTCTAGGTCAAAGATTTGAAAAAATGGCATAAACCATATGTGAGGGTTTTGTGATTTTCTAACTTTTATTCTTTTATTTTTCTTTGCTTCACTTTGACAAGTGTGAGGTTTATTTGGTGTTAGATTGAGTGGGGTCAAGGTTTCAAACCATTTTAGGGCAATGGGAGTGCCTAGGTCAAATTTTAATATTTTGGCTAAGTGCCACATATGCCTCTATGCATATGTTTGATTTTATTTTGTTTATCACTTGAATTGGTTGATAATTACTTAGTTGGGTGTGTTGATGTATTTCCAATCATATACCAAGGTCAACACTCAAAGTTGGAGCATTTGCAAAAAGTAGCCATAGGCTTGCATATGCCTTTATTATTTAATATCATTTCTTTTTATTTTGTTTTAAATAGATGGTGATAATGAAGATGAGGTTTAGGTCTTGGTGGGGTTTACCATGGTTCATCACTATTTAGAGAAGAAAGAATAGTAGGGTTCAAAATTTATATATTAGAGCTATAGGCCCACATATGTCTTTTTCTTTTATCTTGGTTTCTCAAAATAGATCCAAATGATTTTTGAGAAGGTTAGGGTTTAGGGTTTTTCTTATTTGATTTCTTTCTCTTTTATTTTATTTGGTTGGTGATCTTCACTTGATCACTTTGAGGTTTTAGGGTTTATCACATAAGCATAAATACACTCATCATGGCAAAAACACTAGCAATAGGTATGAGCACTAAGCATAGCACTCTATTTAAGAAAAGTTTTTGTTGGTTCTCATTTTTGGAAAAGGAAATTCATTTTCTCTTTATTTAAAAATTTGGGGTGTTACATTCACCTCGTTGCTACCATCTACTAGATTAAATCTTGGCTTGTTATTCGTTCTTGCGGTAGGAAAATTATGTTTTCTATGCTAGGAATCCCTACATATATAACTATTACCTCAAGGTGGGATAAGAGTATATTTATAATAACCAACTAAGGTTTATGGACTTTTCAGCTCAGGGAAATAAGCATAAATAATATGTAATTAATTCCTAACAGTAAGTAAGTAAATAACAAAGCTAATTAATTATATTGATTCTCTACTAATTTTGCGTTCCTTTGCTAGCAAAGTCTATCGCATAGCTAGTACGAGGTACAAACCAAAAGTATTTGACATGCAATGAACTCGAGGTTCATAGTCATATGAAATGTTGAAAAAAGTATGTATCTTTTTGCGGTAAAAACATGTATGTATTATTTTATATACTACTTCCTACCACCCTAAGTAGTTGTCGTGGGTTTAATGAACCTAGACATTTAGCGACTATTTTGACTAAATCCGTGACAAGTATATATGGCCGGAGGGAGTACCGTTAATAAGGAACGTGAAAACTTGTAGCTACACATGCATTTTCCATACTGTAAATGTTGGATGTGAAGATATTTCTATATACTTTATAATGCCCATTAAAGGTGAGAATATGTACATGGGAATCAGTGATAATATGATGCGTAATCTGGAATACTTTTGTTTACTTGTACCATAATAAGTTGTTGTTGTTTTGTTAGCATGTACAATATGGGAAATCGGTGGGATTAGAGCTGGAATATTAGATCCAATAAAACATTCCTTTCTAAAACGCCTTAAATAACTTGCTATAAGTGAAAGTGTTGCATAGCGAAAATTACCCACTAAGAGGTAAGAGGGAGCACCTAAAAACTCCGGTTCAACCTTACTTTCCAACATATAAGGTTATTAGGCAACAAGGTCCATCATCTCCTTTGCTATTTGACATAGCTGCATGTAGGCTTGCAATGCTAATTGGAAAGGTAAAATGAGCGGGGTTTAATTACTAGTGTAATTTCTCATTTAGAGGATGGTGGAGTTGCTATTTTACAATATGTAGATCATATCATCCTTTTGCTCAAAGATGATTTCATCAATGGTAGGAATGGCACATTTGTTATGTGCATTTTTTTTAACAAATCCATGTACAGAACATAAATTTCACAAGAGTGAAATATGCTTCTTGGGTGATGCCATAGGAAGAGAGCATCTATAAATTGAAATTTTCACATGTCCAAATGCTAAGCCCCTTTAAAATACTAGGGATTCCTATTGATAAGAAGAGACATTCTATCTCATTGGAGACCGGTAGACGAAAAAATTGGCAAGAAACTTCCAGGTTGGAAAAGAAACTTGATGTCCACAAAGGGACAAAACTATTATGGTGAATGAATGCTTGAGTAGTTTTCCTCTTCATATGTTTCCCTTCCTGGAGGCACCAAAAAGATGGATGCACATAGGAAAAGGCTGGTTGATACGTCCAAAACGTATCTACTTTCCCGAACACTTTTGCTATTGTTTGCCTCTAATTTGTGTATTTTGGATACAACTAACACGGACTAACGCTATTTTCAGCAGAATTGCTCTGGTGTCTCGTTTTTGTGCAGAAATCCAACTTTCGGGAAAATCCTCGGAATTTCTTCAGATGGCCCTATTTTACCAAAATATTGACGGAGCCAGAAGGGCGAAGGAGGTGGAGGCCCGAGGCCCCACACCACATGGCGGCGCGCCCGGGGGGCCCGCGGCCATGTGGTCTGGCCCCTCGGCCGGCCTCCGACGCCCCCTTCGGACTACTTATTGGTTTCGACCTAAAAACGCACGGGAGAAGTCGACATCGCGAAACCCTCCAGAGCCGCCATATCGCGAAACTCCGTCGCGGGAGCCAGAAGTCTCCGTTCCAGGACGGGGAATTGGAGGAGATCTTCACCGCCATCACCGCCAACGCCTCTCCATCAACCAGCAATGTTTCCCCCATCCATGTGTGAGTAATTCCCCCGCTGTAGGCTGAAGGGGATGGTAGGGATTGGATGAGATTGGTCATGTAATAGTCATAAGATTGTTAGGGCATAGTGCCTACTATCCGTAGATGTCACTTTTATGATATTGTTGCAACTTGTTATGCTTAATGCTTGTCACTAGGGCCCGAGTGCCATGATCTCAGATCTGAACATGTTATTGATTCATGAAGATATTCGTTGTTTATGATCTTACCTAAGTTGTATACACATGTCGCTGTCCGGAACCAATGGCCCCGAAGTGGAAACCGGAGGGGATGGTAGTGATGTGAGGATCACATGTGTTCACGGAGTGTTAATGCTTTGCTCCGGTACTCTATTAAAAGGAGTACCTTAATATCCAGTAGTTTCCCTAGAGGCCCGGCTGCCACCGGCTAGTAGGACAGAAGATGTTGTGCAAGTTTCTCATTGCGAGCACGTACGACTAAATATGGAACACATGCCTATTGATTGATTAGTACTTGGATACCGTTTTATTATTATCTGCAAATGCCCATGCTTTGATTGTTACATGAGTTTCTCTCATCCATGCAACGCCCGTTAAATCCGTCCCTGTGCCTACAGTATTTTAATCCCGTTGTTTACTATAATCACTACTGCTTTCTTTATTTCACCGCTTGTTATTTCACTATTTCCACTGCCATAAAACTGTTACTATCGATAAACTCTTGCGAGCAAGTCTGTTTCCAGGTGCAGCTGAATTGACAACTCCGTTAAGGCTTACAAGTATTCTTTGTCTCCCTTGTGTCGAATCAATAAATTGGGTAATACTTCCCTCGAAGACTGCGATCCCCTATACTTGTGGGTCATCAAGACTATTTTCTGGCGCCGTTGCCGGGGAGCATAGCTTTATTTGGAAGTTCACTTGGATTGATATTGTTCGCTGCAAATTCTCCATCATGGGTAAACCTCGCGATACTAAGATCGCCATATTACCATCCACTACAAGAAAAGGTACAACTCTGAGTACCTCTGCTGCTCTTGATTCACCCTCTGTGATTGATAAACTTGTTTCACCGCCACATGCTTCGCGTGCTGGTACTTCTGCTGAATCTGAAAATTCTCATAATATTGATAATGTTTCTGCTGTGCTTGATGATAGTGGTTCATTGGGATCTTTTCTAGATGCTACAATTGCTAAGTCTAGACAAATTGAAAATACTGAAACTCCTAATGAAAATGCTGCTACACCTGTTAATTCACCTGAGTCTGTTGATTATTCTAGTGATGATCTTGATGAAGATTATGTAGAGCTTGATAATGATTTTATTGAAAAATGCAAGGCTACTACTGATGCAAGAAAAATTAAAAAGTTGCTTGCAGAACATGCTGTTAGATATAAACCATCTCCTGATCCTAAATTTGCCACATCTCCTATAAACATTAGGGATAAAGATTATGATTTTTCTCTTGACCTATCTCATATAGCTATTGTTGAGAAAACACCCTTTTGTGGTACTGAAAAAGAAAGTGCTGTTGAACACTTGACTGAGTTATCTACTCTTAGTGGCGTGTTTTCTGATGATGTCAAGATGCGTACTTATTTTGTCGCTAAAATTTTTCCGTTCTCATTAAAGGATGATGCTAAAACTTGGTATAATAATTTGCCTCCTGGTTCTATTAAAAGTCCAACTGATTTGCGTGATGTTTTCTTTCGAAAATACTTTCCTGCTAGTGCTCAACATGCTGCTTTGCAGAGAATTTATAATTTTGACCAGGAAGATGGAGAGAAATTGCCTGAGGCTTGGGCTAGATTTTGTTCTCTTATTAGAGCTCAGCCTGACCATGATTTGGAAAAGCATGATTTACTTGATATATTTTATAGTGGACTAACTATTGAGTCTAGGGCATACCTGGATAGTTGTGCTGGTTGTGTTTTCAGGAAAAGAACCCAGACGACGCTGAAGAATTATTGGCTAAAATAGGCCGGAATCATGATGATTGGTCTACACCTGAACCAACCCCGACACCGATAGTGAAGAAGAGGGGTATGATTAAATTGAATGATGAAGATATGAGGGAAGCCAAGAAGTCTCTTAAGGAGAAGGGTATTAAACCTGAAGATGTGAAGAATTTACCTCCTATAGAAGATATATGTGAGACGATTCCCCCTTCATCCATGATTGAGGTACACTCGCTTCAACACTTTACTAGGGAAGATATTCCGTATTCAAAATCTCCTGCTCAATGCTTAGATGAATTTGATAATTATATTGTTAAGCAAGAAAACTTTAATATGAGAGTAGAGAATCATTTAATGGAAAATTCCCGAGCTATTAGTGAATTGCATGGTATTGTGGAGAGAACCTCCAATGATGTTAAGATACTTGTTAAACATTTTCAAATGGTTCAAACTCAAATTGATCAACTTACTAAAGTGCAAAATGACTTGTTGGGAAATAATTCTAAAGAAAAACATGCTTGTGAGGTAACAACTAGAGGTGGTGCTTCTACCCAGGATCCTCTATATCCTGAAGGGCATCCCAAAAGAGTTGAACAAGATTCTCAACTAATTAAAACTAGTGCTCCATCTAAGAAAATTGAAAAACTAGTACGATTGCCTGCACCTGCTTTGTTTAACCTTGATGCCAGGAACGGGTGGTCGATCACAGAAAATGAGCTAAACGCATACATAGAAAGGGAAAGCCGTCGTGCAAGGGAAGATGTGGAGGAGGCCGAGGAGCACCCCGACTCTTCATCCGATGCAGCGAGCTCCTCATATCAACATCATGGGCATGTGGAACCTCCACGATATTCTTCTGCACAGGGGCCCTATTGCGGTGACCCAGCATACCACTGCATGTTGTAGTATACAAGTCGTTGATATGATCTTCATGAAGGGACTTCTTCACAAATATCACATCCCTCAGAGTGGTACAACAGAAACATTGCAGGTCATAACACTCGATAATATATTACAATCATGGTCTTAACAAGTTGGTATTCTCACAGGTCCGATGAGAACACCCTACAACATAAGGTACTAATACAAACCAACTTAGATATGAAAAGAGCTCAGCAACTTATTTAAGTATGCCACTACGCTGCTCGGCTCTATACTACTCAGGTATATCACTACTCCTCCACCTCCATGTCATCGGGTCCGTAGACTATCCCATAGTCTACTCCTTCAACTCCTCCGGAAAGATCAGGTTCCTCGTAGACCAGCTCGTAGCTTCCTTCTGGTGCTCCATCGGTGATGGCCTCCACTTCCATATCACAGTCTAGCAAGGGTGTCGAAATAAAGTGAGTACAGGGGTACTCAGCAAGTTCAAAAGAGTAAAAGGTGTTTGATGCACTAGCTACGACCTTCGATCAGAAAATCTTAGGTCAATGCATGTTTCGAAATCATTTCTTCAAAAGGTTTATTTTATTCTGAAAACTATGCCCGTCAGTCTTCACAGGTTGACTAGAACTTCACGGAGTTCCTTTCCTGCCGCGTTCGTAGTTCCCTTCCCGGAACAGGGAGTGACAGCCACAATTCTTGATACCCTCTGCAGAGGTGCGTTACTTTTCCCATAAGAGATCTCACCCTTTTTGCCATCCGCAGGGACTTGCCCCCGTTCACACTTCCTGGGTGTGAGGCCAGGTATAAAGATCCAAGCCCACACCGCCTTCTCCGCGACCCTGCAAACCCACCCTTTTGTCCATCCGTACACCCCCGGTAGACATCTCCCGTTCATACGGCTTTACCCACGGTGTACGTCGGACAATCCTTCATAGACGGTAGAGCCTCTCATCCAAACGTCCGGATGGGGATTTTAAAGGCTATCCCAACCTACGGCAGTGCCTCCAGCACCCCGCCAGGCTCTATCAAGTCCGTTGGCGTGCAGGAGGGAAAAGATACAGCTGGCTTCCCAGAGCCATTATAGATCTTATGGTCAACGCGATATGTACGGCGCTAGAATCACTGGACGGCATTGGTACTTAGTCCTAGATGAATAGTACCCTTGCAATGGAACCTCCACCAATCAACACATACCATGGTTCCATTGCCAGCCACATAGTCATATTCATAATTGGAAAAGTAACATTTCATTTTCAATGCAGGAATGATAAGTCATATAGCTTTGCGTTAAATTAATAGAAAATACTCAAATTTGACATGAGCAAGGGTGAACTTGCCTGTGGACTGCGAGATAGTGCAGTTCAATGCGTTGGATGGAACCTGGACCTCGGGTTCTGTAAAGAAGCATCATTGTCCGGTAAGGACAATGTTATAAAATCCAAATGATGCATGCATGGATGTATTATTTTATGTTGAATCCCTTTATCCCGATGAGTTATTACAATTTAGGGTTAAGTTAAGATTTATGCCTTTGGCAGTAATTTACAATTGTTTTAATGTATAAAACACTTTAATTCACACAAGGTAATATAATTCAAAGTAAAACTACTTTATGTTGGTGATTCATTATTTATTCCAAAATAATTTGAAATAATAGAGTTGTCTCTATATTTTTGAGAATAAAAAGGAATAGAATATCTTCCTTTGGAAAATACCTTTTTCAAATAGAAATGATTTGGAATAATAGAATCTCATTTTGAAATGTTTAAAAATAAGTATTTGAACTTATTTGGGATTTTTCCTTGATTTATTAATACAAGGAAATATAATTTGAAATTCCAAATGTTTATTTTAAATTCATAAAATTCACAAATTTAAATTTGTTCATCAAATTTTATTTCATATTTTATTCTTATTAAGAATAATTTTTCATTCACCAATCCAATTTTTAATGGATTTTTAGAGTTGTATTTTATTTATTAAAATTTGGTGAAATAATGGCCTTTTCTAAATTGTGAAAATACTAAAATACCCCCTGGACCCATATTGGGCCCAGCCCAATAACCTAAGCCCATGGGACAGCCCACTAAGGCGTGCCCATAGCGGCTCGGTGGAGCCGAACGGCCCACCGCTCTCACTCACTCGGCCCTCTCTCATTTTTTCCTAACCCTAGCTCCTCTCTCGCGACGCCCGTGGCGATGGCGTCGCCGCCATGGCCGCCGCCGTGCTCCGGCCGACTCCGAGCTCCTCCGCCGTAGCCACCTACCGCACCTGAACCGCCGCGAGCAGATCTATCGATCTGTCCGCGTGGTTTTCCCCATCTCTTCTTCTCCTGGCGAATCGCCTCCGATCTGGATCTCGCGGAGAATCGCCTCGACGAACTCCGGCGAGATCACGCCCTCTCCGACGACGGGTGCGCCTCCGAGACCGACCTGGCGCAGGTGCTGCTTGCAGTGCCTGTGCCGTCGTCTCTGTGCCGTGCCGTGGTGGTGTTGGTGCTCGTCGGCGTAACGCCGGCGCCTACCCTGGATTTGCAGCTGTTAGGGCCGCGCGAGCACTGCCTCGCCATGCCCTAGCCTCTGCTTCCAGGCGCAAGTAAGTGTTGCATCCACCTCTTCTCTGTGCGCCTCCTCTTGGTACTGTTCTTCTTCCTCCTCAAGCTCTGCTGCTCTCTGGTGCTCCTGTGATCACCCAGAGCCTTGCTATTACTATACAATTCGTCTATGCTTGGATTGATTGCAAGCACATGGTCCAATTACCATTTACTGGTACTGGCACATGCTGCTCGACATGCTGTTCATGTTGTTCTTGCTTCTCTGCTGCTCCTAGCATGCTCTATACTTGCCATGCTCTACTGTGCTTGCTCAAGAGCTAACTATGCCATGCTATGCTTGGTTATGACTTGCTTATGCTTACTGGTCTATCATGCTTGCTTGTCTAGGTGTACTTGTGTTGCATCTGTGACACTTGTGTGTGTGCCAGAGGTGCCTGTGATATGATTCAGTGCTACTCCTGCAAGCCAATGATCCATTGGATCATTCCTTGCTTGTTGGCTAACCTCTCTGTGTAACTTGGCTTGCTATAATTGATCCATTTGATCAATTGATTGCCAGTGATGGCTTACTGGTTAATACTGTGGCTATAAATTAACTATGTTGCTCAATAGTGTGCTACTGTCAGTACTAAGCATGGATCTGTAATAAATTCATGCTTGTATTAATTTGATTATGATGAACTGCTTATGCAGTGATGATTTTAAATGACTTGCTTGATATGAATTTGCTGTTCATGATTATTTATCAAGCAATTAAAGTCTGAATCCATTTCTGGATAGTGATGCTTTGTATTTGGCTTTCTCTCAATTGGTGCTAAATGTGAAGTGACCTCAGTAGCCTTGCTACTGACTGGTTGCTCACCTGGTTGGTTGGATCTTGTTGGCTACTCATCTTTGCTTGTATATTTGGGAATCATAGAAACTATGAATGCCAATATACTTGCCTGTGAAGAAATCTAGGGTTTCTGATGGTTGTATGCTTAGGATTTATTGTGTAGTCATGGCTGCTAATCCTTGCCATCTACTGGTGCTATCTATGCATCAAATCTGGCTAGTGTGTGCATCTGTACATATGTGCTAGTTTCTTGTGCATAGGATCTGTACCTAGATGCTTTCTATTTTAGTGGCTTTTGACTGGCAGTAATCCTTGGTGAAAACCAAGTGATGATCTACCCATATGAGCATCTGCTCATCCCATGCTCATGCATATGATGGATTAGATCCATGGGATCTTTTCCAGGAACTAGGTATACCTTGTTCCAGCTCCTAGAAAGAAATATTTGGTTGATGCAGACTTGGGTTTGTGTCACAGCTCTCCACCTCCAGGTCTTGGATGATCTCCTCAGGTCACCATGATTCCTGGTGGTTGAGTGGTTTTGTATGGGTTGGTTCTGTTCTTGCTCAAGAACTGGATGAACTGAGCTTGTTCTTGCTTCACCCTTACCTGGTGATTTGCATATGTGGTCGACTGTCATGGTTCTAGGGTTTGTGTGCTATTTATATGGTCTCTACTTCCTCTCTGGCCTTGACACACAAGCCTGGTTTGCTTGATGACTAGGCTAGTGCACTGCCTTGCTGTTGTGTGCACAGCACACATGAGCAGTGTGCTCATATGCTGAAACTTGAGCCCCTGATGGTTGCTCAGTTTTGGTCTGCTCCTTCTTATCCTGGTGCTGTCCAGGTTTTGGACAAGCACAAGTGTCTATGACACTTGGTTAACTGTCCAAACTGAATCTGTCACACTAATCTGTCCAAACTGAATTTCTACACTTAACATTCTGTCTAGTATTGGTTTTTATGTTTTGCAGGTTTTGAATCATGGACATGGCCATGAAGAGATACTTCAAGTCATATAGTCTAGATTTTAGTTTAGGAATTATATTGTAATCTTCATTTTTATTTCTGTTTATTATTCCTCAATTCTTGTATCAAGAATTCTGTAAAGACAATGTAATTTGTTTGTGTTATCAATAAAGCTCAAGTTTTTGTTTATGAGCTTTTGCATTATGTCATGTGTATATTCTTGATTATATATTGTATTTGATACTCACTTTGAAATCCAAAATGATTTGAATATTATCTTGTGTTTGAATTGTCAATTCATATTTATATTGTGTAATGATTATTGTTTAATGTTTAACACTTGTCAAATGAAATCAATTTCCCAAATCAACAAGATACAAAAGAGATCATGTCGAAATTTCCCTAACTCACATTGCCTAACCCTAAGTGCAAAATGAGAGAGAACCTCGATCCCTCTTAGGTTTAGTTGCAATAAGGCGCGAAAATTTCCCCCGTTTTGCGATGAAATGCACATCCCATTTCTAAATCTACCCTTCGTTGTTCCTATGTTCTGGGTTATTACAGCCTCTCCCCCTTAACAGAAACTTCGTCCCGAAGTTAAGATTGGTACCTGAATAACTCGGGGTAGGACTTCCTGAGCTCTTCTTCGGTCTCCCAGGTTGCTTCTCGTTCAGGATGATGTTGCCATTGTATCTTGCAGTATTTGATTGCTCTATTCCTTAACTTCTTCCACTGTACTTCCAAAATCTTTTCAGGCTTCTCCACATACGTTAAGTCTGATTGTAGCTCTATTTCTTCATGTGTAATGGGATCATCAGGTGCCTTCAAACATTTTCTGAGTTGTGATACATGAAAAACATTGTGAATTAGACTGAGCTGTTCCGGTAGTTCCAACTCAAAAGCTGTTTCTCGATTCTGACTGAGTATCTTGAATGGTCCTATGTATCGAGGACTTAGTTTTCCTTTTACTCCGAACCTTTTGAGTCCTTTCATTGGGCTAACTTTCAAATATACCATGTCTCCTACTTTTGGTTCCCAAACTCGTCTCTTCTGGTCGGCATAACTCTTCTGTCGACTTTGGGCTATTTTGAGTCTATCTCGTATCACCTCGATGACTCCTTGTCTCTCCTTGATGTAGTCCGGTGTAAACTCCTTGTTCTCTCCGGTTTCAAACCAACAGATTGGTGATCTACACTTCCTTCCGTACAATGCTTCGTACGGTGCCATCTGGATACTACTCTGATAACTATTGTTATATGAGAATTCCGCCAATGGTAGATGGTCCTCCCATGAGCCTCCAAAGTTTAGAGCACAAGCTCTAAGCATGTCTTCAAGTATCTGATTGGTTCTTTCGGTTTGTCCTCCGGTTTGTGGATGATAAGCTGTACTGAAATCCAACTTGGTTCCTAAAGCTTCTTGGAGTTGTTTCCAGAACGCTGATGTGAAAATTGAACCTCTATCTGAGACTATCTTCTTTGGTACTCCATGCTTGCTAACAATCTCCTTCACATATATATCCACAAGCTTTTCTGCAGTGTCCTTTGTATTTACGGCTATGAAATGAGCACTCTTGGTAAGTCTATCCACGATTACCCATATCATATCCTTCTTTTTACTGGTCATTGGTAAACCAGTAACAAAATCCATTCCGATTTCATCCCATTTCCATTCTGGTATCTCTAGTGGTTTGAGTAATCCCGCAGGACTCTGATGTTCTGCTTTCACTCGCTGACATGTATGGCATTCAGAGACATATTGAGCTATCTCTCTTTTCATGTTGTTCCACCAGAACATTTCCTTCAAATCCATATACATTTTAGTACTTCCCGGATGTATTGAGTAAGGGGTTTCATGTGCTTCCTTCAATATGATTGACTTCACTTCTGGGTCATCCGGTACACATAATCTCTTCTGAAAGTATAGAGAACCAAACTCTCCAAGATTGAACTCTGACGGTCTCCCTTCTCCAATCCTTTTGATTTCTTCTTGGATGAATAAGTCGTCTACTTGCTTCCGAATGATTTCATACTTTAAGTCTGAGTACATTTCATCCATAATCCTCATGGTTGCTATGCTTCCCACTGTATCACCCTGGATAAACAGAATCTGAGCTTCTTCGAGTTCTTTCCGAAGTTCCTTCGGAATCTCCCATTCTGTAGGTTGATTCTCAGTACTCTTCCTGCTTAAAGCATCTGCTACTACATTAGCCTTGCCTGGTGTGTAGTTGATTGTCAGCTCATAATCTTTAATCAACTCTAACCATCTCTTTTGTCTCATGTTTAATTCCTTCTGAGTGAAGAAATACTTCAAGCTTTTGTGATCTGTATACAACTCACATTTGGATCCATAGAGGAATTGCCTCCAACTCTTCAAAGCATACACAACTGCCGCCAATTCTAAGTCATGTACTGGGTAGTTATGTTCATGTGGCTTTAGTTGTCTTGATCCGTAGGCTATCACCTTCCGATCTTGCATTAGCACACATCCAAGTCCATTCTTGGAAGCATCACAATACACCGTGTAATCCTTTCCGGGTTCCGGAACTGCTAACACCGGTGCCGTGGTTAACTTCTCTTTGAGTGTTTGGAAACTGGTTTCACACTCATCCGTCCACACAAATGGGGTATTCTTCTTGAGTAACTTGGTCATTGGTCCTGCAATCTTCGAAAATCCTTCAATGAATCTCCGATAATAGCCCGCCATACCAAGGAATCCTCTGATCTCCTTAGCATTCTTAGGTGACTTCCATTCCAATACTGACTGAACCTTGCTTGGATTCACTGCTATTCCCTCTTTGGTTATGACATGTCCAAGAAATTCAACACTGTCTAACCAAAACTGGCACTTGCTGAACTTTGCATATAGCTGATGTTCCCTTAAAATCTGCAGAACTATCTTCAAATGCTTGGCATGTTCTTCTTTATCTTTGGAATAGATCAGAATGTCATCGATAAACACGATCACAAACTTGTCCAAGTACTTCATGAATATCTTGTTCATTAAATTCATGAAAATAGCTGGTGCATTTGTTAGTCCAAATGGTACAACCAAGTATTCATGGTGTCCATACCTTGACACAAACGCTGTTTTTGGCACATCTTCCTTCTTGATCTTGATTTGGTGATATCCTGACCTTAAATCTATCTTCGAGAAGACTCCAGCTCCTTGAACTTGATCAAAAAGATCTTGTATTCTGGGTAAAGGATACTTGTTCTTGATGGTTACATTGTTAAGATTCCTGTAATCTCCACACATTCTCCTTCCTCCATCTCTTTTATCCACAAAGATAACTGGTGTACCCCATGGTGACACACTTTCTTGGATAAATCCCTTCTGTTCCAGTTCATCTATCTGAGCCTTCAGTTCCACTAACTCCTTTGGCCCCATCTTATATGGTGGTTGAGCTATTGGTGTTGTGCCTGGAATTAGATCTATGGTAAACTCGATCTCTCTATCGGGTGGCATTCCCGGTAGTTCCTTGGGAAATACATCTTGAAATTCATTCACTACAGGGATATCTTCAATCTTCACCTCCTTCAGACTATTCAGCTCCAATCCTATCTCCAACTGAGTGTACTTGTCTCCTTGAAACACTATCTGACCTCCTATGGAGTTTCGGAGTGATACTGTCTTGTCTCCACAGTTGATTACTGCGCCATTCTCCGTTAACCAGTCCATTCCTAGGATGACTGATATGTCCTTCATGGGGATGATGAATAGGTCCGCGAAATATACACAGTCACAAATGGTTATGACCTGTGCTTCTTTCACGTGGGTTACTAAGATCGTTCCCCCCGCAGATAAGACAGTTATAGGTGTTTCTAACTTAGAACATCTAAGCCCGAATTGTTCCACAAATTCCCGTGCAAGAAATGATGTAGTTGCTCCAGTATCAAATAACACTTTGCCAGGATGAGTAAGGATGCTGAGCGTACCTAAGACTGCTTGATCCGACTCTCCCGCTTGCTCCAAAGTTGTGCAATTCAGCTTTCCATATGGCTTTCCCCTCTTGTTGTTGTTGTTGTTGTTCCGGTTGTTGTTGTTGTTGTTGTTGTTGTTGTTGTTGTTACCTCCGCCTCGTCCTCCGGAGCTTTGTCCACTCCATGACGCCTTGTTTGGACACTCTGGCTTGATGTGTCCCTCTTTCCCACAACCATAGCATATGATCCTGGGCTTCTGACAATCCTTCTGGACATGTCCCCTCTGGCCACAATTATGACAGAGTATCTGATTCCTTGGATTCTGATTCTGACCTCCCCGGTTATACTGATTACCAGTAGGTCGGAATCGTGGTTTGAAACTCCGATCTGGAGTCGGTTTACTAACTGGGTACTTCCTTGGCTCGATACGAGCCCTCTTCCTCCTATCCTCCTGGACCTGCCTGTAGTCATCCTCGAAAGTGATTGCCGAATCAATCAGTTCCTGGAATTCTGCAGTCCGTGCCAACCTCAGTTGCATCTTCATATATGGATTCATGCCTTTCATGAATCGTTTCTTCCTTTTCTCATCAGTGTCCACTTCCTCAGGTGCATATCTTGACAGCCTATTAAAATCTCGGACATACTGCATGATAGGTGCAGTATTCTGATGCAGCTCGTCAAACTCTCTCTTCTTCAGCTCCACCACGCTCTCCGGAACATGGGCATCCCGGAACTTCTTCTTGAATTCCTCCCAGGTGAACACCTTTTCTGGAGGGTGTACTGCCACAAGATTCTCCCACCATGATGCTGCTGGACCTGACAACAGATAAGTGGCATACCGAATCTTTTCTTCATCATTGCATCCAACGGTCCTCAACTTTCTTTCAGTGTCCATGAGCCAGTCTTCTGCATCCATTGGTTCTGGGGCTGATGCAAAAGGTAGTGGTCTTGCATTCTGGAAGTCTGATAAGGTTACTCCCTTGCCTTCATTACCCCTATCATTGATGACGTGGGTAAAGAAATCTTGCATGTTCTTGTTCTGACTCTCCTGGTACCTCCTCCTATCTTCTTCCATTGCCCTCATGTACTGTTGGAAATCTGGATGCATCATTGGATGTGGTGGTGGTGGTGCATCCTCTGCTCTAGCTGCGGCATCCGCTTCTTCCTTTTCTTTCGCCTCCCGCTCTCTCCGAGCATCTTCGGTTTCAACTAACGCCATTTCCCCTAGTCCTGTAACAAAGAGCGATTACTCATAATTACACCATGCAAATGTTTTCTGAGCTCAACTCATTGCCCAGAACTAGTCACACAATGAAATCAAGAAGCAAATCCAAAGCAAACATTTATTATGTATATACACCGTATATTACATAACTTACACACATATATTACATGTGGTACTTATATAACCACTTATTTGGCTTCAAGCCCAAGCCAACGGAATTTAAAATACGTTCTAGTACAATACCACCTATACTACTTTATTCTTCTTTGAAGCTCTACTCCTCATCATCTTCGTTCGCCTCCGCATACATTCCTGGGGTCCATCCGGTACAGCGACTCGTCTTCCGAACACCGTCCGGAACAAAGGTCCTTCCAGTAGGTATGTAATCTGAATCGGACGAAGTGCCGAGACAGAGATCAGTCATGCCAAAGTAACTGGACAATGACTCGTATGTATCCCCAGTAGGATTCATACCTCCTTCATTGGTCATCCATGAAGGGTTTCGATTCACCTGCCCCCTCATCTTCTTCTTCTTCTTCTTCACTCCGGAGCTTTCACCTACCTCGTACTGTGATGGTTTTGAGAATCCCATCTCCAA
Source organism: Lolium multiflorum (assembly GCA_030979885.1). NCBI lineage: Eukaryota > Viridiplantae > Streptophyta > Magnoliopsida > Poales > Poaceae > Lolium > Lolium multiflorum. The sequence continues at coordinate 233,847,005 of CM061748.1, read as the reverse complement.
GTCTAAAGAAATGGAATCAGTACCTTTCTCTTCCTTCCCGTAGTGTCGGTTAACATACTGGTTAACCCCACCACTTTCATCTCCAGTGTCACATGGAATAGGTTCCTCCTCATCTCCATAAGGTTCCCCGAAACGCCAACCGGTTGAGTTTTCGATTGGTGACTCGGAGCAGTTTAGGTTCCATGAGTTATCTCCCCCATATCCAGAATCATATGATGCGGACACATGTGGATAATGTGGGACAAAGTTGGGTGTAAGTGGATCTCTCTGGGTTTCCTGGCCACTCCAATCTACAGGATTGTTTAGGCTAAAGAAGGGTGTTGTATATTGGGGTTGTGCCCTCAGATCATGCATCCGAGCTTGGACTTTATCAGGGTCCGTGAACTCAGCTAGCATGTGGTCAATCTCACCCACCATCTTCACGTGTAGAAGGTACATCGTAGTCAGTAAAGACTTACAACTGTCCATGTGCTGTGCTGCAACTTCAGGATGTTTGTTTGCCATCAGCAGATGATTCAGAGTGGGATCCTCATCTTCCTCGGCATGAGGTATATGAGAATACTCTGAACATAGCAGTTCTACTGACTTGTGCTGCCTTATTTCAAGGATTGCCTTGAATATGGCCATGTGAAAGGCTGTGGTAAAGGTTTTGGCTTCTCCGTATGGCATTATACGGCTCATCTCCAGTCGCATAGGTAGTTGAACTGAAACTCTGTGCTTGGCTACTATCTCTCCATCATAATAGGTGTACTTGAAAACAGGTATCCGAGTTTCACAGTGAAGTTCCTTCAGCATCCCACGCAGGAGATCTGTAAGTGGTCCCTCATAATCACCGAGCCATCCCTCAACCTGCCTCAAAGTCCTCTTGGGAAATGTGTACGCCATTATGGCTGTATACAAAAGCAGAAAATTAGTAGTGATAGTGTATAATAATAGTTATAATAAAGAATTATCGCACTAAAATATATGATTTTTCTATTCTCAAGTGAATAAACATCATATTCTTAGAGAATCCTTTACTATTTCAACTTGACTCCTACAGGTTTCTTCCCTATACTAGGTTTTTCCAACCTAAGGTCGCAACATTTGCTCTGATACCAGCTGCGGTGACCCAGCATACCACTGCATGTTGTAGTATACAAGTCGTTGATATGATCTTCATGAAGGGACTTCTTCACAAATATCACATCCCTCAGAGTGGTACAACAGAAACATTGCAGGTCATAACACTCGATAATATATTACAATCATGGTCTTAACAAGTTGGTATTCTCACAGGTCCGATGAGAACACCCTACAACATAAGGTACTAATACAAACCAACTTAGATATGAAAAGAGCTCAGCAACTTATTTAAGTATGCCACTACGCTGCTCGGCTCTATACTACTCAGGTATATCACTACTCCTCCACCTCCATGTCATCGGGTCCGTAGACTATCCCATAGTCTACTCCTTCAACTCCTCCGGAAAGATCAGGTTCCTCGTAGACCAGCTCGTAGCTTCCTTCTGGTGCTCCATCGGTGATGGCCTCCACTTCCATATCACAGTCTAGCAAGGGTGTCGAAATAAAGTGAGTACAGGGGTACTCAGCAAGTTCAAAAGAGTAAAAGGTGTTTGATGCACTAGCTACGACCTTCGATCAGAAAATCTTAGGTCAATGCATGTTTCGAAATCATTTCTTCAAAAGGTTTATTTTATTCTGAAAACTATGCCCGTCAGTCTTCACAGGTTGACTAGAACTTCACGGAGTTCCTTTCCTGCCGCGTTCGCAGTTCCCTTCCCGGAACAGGGAGTGACAGCCACAATTCTTGATACCCTCTGCAGAGGTGCGTTACTTTTCCCATAAGAGATCTCACCCTTTTTGCCATCCGCAGGGACTTGCCCCCGTTCACACTTCCTGGGTGTGAGGCCAGGTATAAAGATCCAAGCCCACACCGCCTTCTCCGCGACCCTGCAAACCCACCCTTTTGTCCATCCGTACACCCCCGGTAGACATCTCCCGTTCATACGGCTTTACCCACGGTGTACGTCGGACAATCCTTCATAGACGGTAGAGCCTCTCATCCAAACGTCCGGATGGGGATTTTAAAGGCTATCCCAACCTACGGCAGTGCCTCCAGCACCCCGCCAGGCTCTATCAAGTCCGTTGGCGTGCAGGAGGGAAAAGATACAGCTGGCTTCCCCAGAGCCATTATAGATCTTATGGTCAACGCGATATGTACGGCGCTAGAATCACTGGACGGCATTGGTACTTAGTCCTAGATGAATAGTACCCTTGCAATGGAACCTCCACCAATCAACACATACCATGGTTCCATTGCCAGCCACATAGTCATATTCATAATTGGAAAAGTAACATTTCATTTTCAATGCAGGAATGATAAGTCATATAGCTTTGCGTTAAATTAATAGAAAATACTCAAATTTGACATGAGCAAGGGTGAACTTGCCTGTGGACTGCGAGATAGTGCAGTTCAATGCGTTGGATGGAACCTGGACCTCGGGTTCTGTAAAGAAGCATCATTGTCCGGTAAGGACAATGTTATAAAATCCAAATGATGCATGCATGGATGTATTATTTTATGTTGAATCCCTTTATCCCGATGAGTTATTACAATTTAGGGTTGAGTTAAGATTTATGCCTTTGGCAGTAATTTACAATTGTTTTAATGTATAAAACACTTTAATTCACACAAGGTAATATAATTCAAAGTAAAACTACTTTATGTTGGTGATTCATTATTTATTCCAAAATAATTTGAAATAATAGAGTTGTCTCTATATTTTTGAGAATAAAAAGGAATAGAATATCTTCCTTTGGAAAATACCTTTTTCAAATAGAAATGATTTGGAATAATAGAATCTCATTTTGAAATGTTTAAAAATAAGTATTTGAACTTATTTGGGATTTTTCCTTGATTTATTAATACAAGGAAATATAATTTGAAATTCCAAATGTTTATTTTAAATTCATAAAATTCACAAATTTAAATTTGTTCATCAAATTTTATTTCATATTTTATTCTTATTAAGAATAATTTTTCATTCACCAATCCAATTTTTAATGGATTTTTAGAGTTGTATTTTATTTATTAAAATTTGGTGAAATAATGGCCTTTTCTAAATTGTGAAAATACTAAAATACCCCCTGGACCCATATTGGGCCCAGCCCAATAACCTAAGCCCATGGGACAGCCCACTAAGGCGTGCCCATAGCGGCTCGGTGGAGCCGAACGGCCCACCGCTCTCACTCACTCGGCCCTCTCTCACTTTTTCCTAACCCTAGCTCCTCTCTCGCGACGCCCGTGGCGATGGCGTCGCCGCCATGGCCGCCGCCGTGCTCCGGCCGACTCCGAGCTCCTCCGCCGTAGCCACCTACCGCACCTGAACCGCCGCGAGCAGATCTATCGATCTGTCCGCGTGGTTTTCCCCATCTCTTCTTCTCCTGGCGAATCGCCTCCGATCTGGATCTCGCGGAGAATCGCCTCGACGAACTCCGGCGAGATCACGCCCTCTCCGACGACGGGTGCGCCTCCGAGACCGACCTGGCGCAGGTGCTGCTTGCAGTGCCTGTGCCGTCGTCTCTGTGCCGTGCCGTGGTGGTGTTGGTGCTCGTCGGCGTAACGCCGGCGCCTACCCTGGATTTGCAGCTGTTAGGGCCGCGCGAGCACTGCCTCGCCATGCCCTAGCCTCTGCTTCCAGGCGCAAGTAAGTGTTGCATCCACCTCTTCTCTGTGCGCCTCCTCTTGGTACTGTTCTTCTTCCTCCTCAAGCTCTGCTGCTCTCTGGTGCTCCTGTGATCACCCAGAGCCTTGCTATTACTATACAATTCGTCTATGCTTGGATTGATTGCAAGCACATGGTCCAATTACCATTTACTGGTACTGGCACATGCTGCTCGACATGCTGTTCATGTTGTTCTTGCTTCTCTGCTGCTCCTAGCATGCTCTATACTTGCCATGCTCTACTGTGCTTGCTCAAGAGCTAACTATGCCATGCTATGCTTGGTTATGACTTGCTTATGCTTACTGGTCTATCATGCTTGCTTGTCTAGGTGTACTTGTGTTGCATCTGTGACACTTGTGTGTGTGCCAGAGGTGCCTGTGATATGATTCAGTGCTACTCCTGTAAGCCAATGATCCATTGGATCATTCCTTGCTTGCTGGCTAACCTCTCTGTGTAACTTGGCTTGCTATAATTGATCCATTTGATCAATTGATTGCCAGTGATGGCTTACTGGTTAATACTGTGGCTATAAATTAACTATGTTGCTCAATAGTGTGCTACTGTCAGTACTAAGCATGGATCTGTAATAAATTCATGCTTGTATTAATTTGATTATGATGAACTGCTTATGCAGTGATGATTTTAAATGACTTGCTTGATATGAATTTGCTGTTCATGATTATTTATCAAGCAATTAAAGTCTGAATCCATTTCTGGATAGTGATGCTTTGTATTTGGCTTTCTCTCAATTGGTGCTAAATGTGAAGTGACCTCAGTAGCCTTGCTACTGACTGGTTGCTCACCTGGTTGGTTGGATCTTGTTGGCTACTCATCTTTGCTTGTATATTTGGGAATCATAGAAACTATGAATGCCAATATACTTGCCTGTGAAGAAATCTAGGGTTTCTGATGGTTGTATGCTTAGGATTTATTGTGTAGTCATGGCTGCTAATCCTTGCCATCTACTGGTGCTATCTATGCATCAAATCTGGCTAGTGTGTGCATCTGTACATATGTGCTAGTTTCTTGTGCATAGGATCTGTACCTAGATGCTTTCTATTTTAGTGGCTTTTGACTGGCAGTAATCCTTGGTGAAAACCAAGTGATGATCTACCCATATGAGCATCTGCTCATCCCATGCTCATGCATATGATGGATTAGATCCATGGGATCTTTTCCAGGAACTAGGTATACCTTGTTCCAGCTCCTAGAAAGAAATATTTGGTTGATGCAGACTTGGGTTTGTGTCACAGCTCTCCACCTCCAGGTCTTGGATGATCTCCTCAGGTCACCATGATTCCTGGTGGTTGAGTGGTTTTGTATGGGTTGGTTCTGTTCTTGCTCAAGAACTGGATGAACTGAGCTTGTTCTTGCTTCACCCTTACCTGGTGATTTGCATATGTGGTCGACTGTCATGGTTCTAGGGTTTGTGTGCTATTTATATGGTCTCTACTTCCTCTCTGGCCTTGACACACAAGCCTGGTTTGCTTGATGACTAGGCTAGTGCACTGCCTTGCTGTTGTGTGCACAGCACACATGAGCAGTGTGCTCATATGCTGAAACTTGAGCCCCTGATGGTTGCTCAGTTTTGGTCTGCTCCTTCTTATCCTGGTGCTGTCCAGGTTTTGGACAAGCACAAGTGTCTATGACACTTGGTTAACTGTCCAAACTGAATCTGTCACACTAATCTGTCCAAACTGAATTTCTACACTTAACATTCTGTCTAGTATTGGTTTTTATGTTTTGCAGGTTTTGAATCATGGACATGGCCATGAAGAGATACTTCAAGTCATATAGTCTAGATTTTAGTTTAGGAACTATATTGTAATCTTCATTTTTATTTCTGTTTATTATTCCTCAATTCTTGTATCAAGAATTCTGTAAAGACAATGTAATTTGTTTGTGTTATCAATAAAGCTCAAGTTTTTGTTTATGAGCTTTTGCATTATGTCATGTGTATATTCTTGATTATATATTGTATTTGATACTCACTTTGAAATCCAAAATGATTTGAATATTATCTTGTGTTTGAATTGTCCATTCATATTTATATTGTGTAATGATTATTGTTTAATGTTTAACACTTGTCAAATGAAATCAATTTCCCAAATCAACAAGATACAAAAGAGATCATGTCGAAATTTCCCTAACTCACATTGCCTAACCCTAAGTGCAAAATGAGAGAGAACCTCGATCCCTCTTAGGTTTAGTTGCAATAAGGCGCGAAAATTTCCCCTGTTTTGCGATGAAATGCACATCCCATTTCTAAATCTACCCTTCGTTGTTCCTATGTTCTGGGTTATTACAGCCTCTCCATGTATGATCCACCGGCGTGGAACCCCGACCCTCGTTGGGAATGAACTCCACTTAGGCCAAAAGCCTAAGGGATGCGCGTAGATGTACACGTCCGTTGGGAACCCCAAGAGGAAGGTATGATGCGCACAGTGGCAAGTTTTCCCTCAGTATGAAACCAAGGTTTAATCGAACCAGTAGGAGCCAAGAAGCACGTTGAAGGTTGATGGTCGCGAAATGTGATGCGGCGCAACACCAGGGATTCCGGCGCCAACTAGGAACCTGCACAACACAACCAAAGTACTTTGCCCCAACGAACAGTGAGGTTGTCAATCTCACCGGCTTGCTGTAACAAAGGATTAAACGTATCGAGTGGAAGATGTTTGCAAAGAAAACAGTAAAACAAGTAGATTGTATGCTATGGAAAGAATAGGACCGGGGTCCACAGTTCACTAGAGGTGTCTCTCCCATAAGATAAAAGCATGTTGGGTGAACAAATTACAGTCGGGCAATTGACAAATAGAGAAAGGCATAATAATGCATATACATGACATGATAAATATAGTGAGATTTAATTGGGCATTACGACAAAGTACATAGACCGCCATCCAACGCATCTATGCCTAAAAAGTCCACCTTCAGGTTATCGTCCGAACCCCCTCCAGTATTAAGTTGCAAAGCAACAGACAATTGCATTAAGTATTGTGCGTAATGTAATCAATAACTACATCCTTAGACATAGCATCAATGTTTTATCCCTAGTGGCAACAGCACATCACAACCTTAGAACTTTCTGTCACTGTCCCAGGTATCAATGAAGGCATGAACCCACTATCGAGCATAATTACTCCCTCTTGGAATTAAGAGTAAAAACTTGGCCAGAGCCTCTACTAATAACGGAGAGCATGCAAGATCATAAACAACACATGAACAATAGATTGATAATCACCATAATCATAGTACTCTCTATCCATCGGATCCCGACAAACACAACATATAGAATTACATATAGATGATCTTGATCATGTTAGGCAGCTCACAAGATCCAACAATGAAGCACAACAAGGAGAAGACGACCATCTAGCTACTGCTATGGACCCATGGTCCAGGGGTGAACTACTCACTCATCACTCCGGGGCGATCATGGCGATGAAGAGTCCTCCGGGAGATGAATCCCCTCTCCGGCAGGGTGCCGGAGATCTCCGAATCCCCGAGATGGGATTCGCGGCGGCGCGTCTCTAAGGTTTTCCGTATCGTGGCTCTCGGTACTGGGGGTTTCGCGACGGGAGCTTTAAGTAGGCGGAAGGTCAACGAGGGGCCACACGAGGGGCCCAGGGGGCAGGTCGGCGCGGCCAGGGCCTGGGCGCGCCGGCCTCCCTCCTGGCCGCCTCGTGGCCCCACTTCGTTAGGTCTTCGGTCTTCTGGAAGCTTCGTGCAAAAATAGGACCCTGGCGAAAGTTTCGTCCAATTCCGAGAATATTTCTTTACTAGGATTTCTGAAACCAAAAACAGCAGAAAACAGCAACTGGCTCTTCGGCATCTTGTTAATAGGTTAGTTCCGAAAATGCATAAATATGACATATAATGTGCATAAAACATGTAGGTATCATCAATAAAGTAGCATGGAACATAAGAAATTATCGATACGTTGGAGACGTATCAGCATCCCCAAGCTTAGTTCTGCTCGTCCCGAGCAGGTAAAACGATAACAAAGATAATTTCTGAAGTGACATGCCATCATAATCTTGATCATACTATTTGTAAACATATGTAATGAATGCAGCGATCAAAGCAAAGGTAATGACATGAGTAAACAACTGAATCATATAGCAAAGACTTTTCATGAATAGTACTTCAAGACAAGCATCAATAAGTCTTGCATAAGAGTTAACTCGTAAAGCAATAAATCAAAGTAAAGGTGTTGAAGCAACACATAAGAAGATTAAGTTTCAGCGGTTGCTTTCAACTTGTAACATGTATATCTCATGGATATTGTCAACATAAAGTAATATAACAAGTGCAATATGCAAGTATGTAGGAATCAATGCACAGTTCACACAAGTGTTTGCTTCTTAAGGTGGAAGGAGATAGGTAAACTGACTCAACAATAAAAGTAAAAGAATGGTCCTTCAATGAGGAAAGCATCGATTGCTGTATTTGTGCTAGAGCTTTTATTTTGAAAACATGAAACAATTTTGTCAACGGTAGTAATAAAGCATATGAGTTATGTAAATTATATCTTACAAGTTGCAAGCCTCACGCATAGTATACTAATAGTGCCCGCACCTCGTCCTACTTAACTTGGACTACCGGATCTTTGCATGCCATGTTTCAACCAAGTGTCACAAAGGGGTACCTCCATGCCGCCTGTACAAAGGTCCAAGGAGAATGCTCGCATTTCGGATTTCTCGCTTTTGATTATTCTCAACTTAGACATCCATACCGGGACAACATGGACAACAGATAATGGACTCCTCTTTAATGCATAAGCATGTAGCAAAGTTATTATTCTCATATGAGATTGAGGATATATGTCCAAAACTGAAACTTCCACCATGATTCATGGCTTTAGTTAGCGGCCCAATGTTCTTCTCTAACAATTTTGCATGCTCCAACCACTAAAATGATAGACCTTCAGACAAGACGGACATGCATAGCAACTCACATGATATTCAACAATAGTTGATGGCGTTCCCCAGAAGCATGGTTATCGCACAACAGGCAACTTAATAAAATATAAAGTGCATAAGTACATATTCAATACTACGATAGTTTTTAAGGCTATTTTGTCCCATGAGCTATATATTGCAAAGGTGAATGATGGAATTTTAAAGGTAGCACTCAAGCAATTTACTTTGGAATGGCGGGTAAATACCATGTAGTAGGTAGGTATGGTGGACACAAATGGCATAGTGGTTGGCTCAAGGATTTTGGATGCATGAGAAGTATTCCCTCTCGATACAAGGTTTAGGCTAGCAAGGTTATTTGAAGCAAACTCAAGGATGAACAAGTGCAGCAAGACTCACATAAAAGACATATTGTAAACATTATAAGACTCTACACTGTCTTCCTTGTTGTTCAAAACTCAATACTAGATATTATCTAGACCTTAGAGAAACCAAATATGCAAATCAAATTTTAGCAAGCTCTATGTATTTCTTCATTAATGGGTGCAAAGCATATGATGCAAGAGCTTAAACATGAGCACAACAATTGCCAAGTATCACATTATCCAAGACATTTTAGAATTACTACATGTAGCATTTTCCAATTCCAACCATATAACAAATTAACGAAGAAGAAACTTCGCCTTGAACATTATGAGTAAAGCCTAAGGACACATGTGTCCATATGCAACAGCGGAGCGTGTCTCTCTCCCACAAAGTGAATGCTAGGATCCATCTTATTCAAACAAAAACAAAAACGAAAACAAACCGACGCTCCAAGTAAAGAACACCAGATGTGACTGAATAAAAATATAGTTTCGGGGGAGGAACCTGATGATGTTGTCGATGAAGAAGGGGATGCCTTGGGCATCCCCAAGCTTAGACGCTTGAGTCTTCTTAAAATATGCAGGGATGAACCACGGGGGCATCCCCAAGCTTAGAGCTTTCACTCCTCTTGATCTTAGTATATCATTCTCCTCTCTTGACCCTTGAAAACTTCCTTCACACCAAACTTCAAGCAAACTCATTAGAGGGTTAGTGCATCATTAATAATTCACACATTCAGAGGTGACACAATCATTCTTTTCACTTCTGGACATTGCATAATGCTACTGGACATTAATGGATCAAAGAAATAAATCCAACATAGCAAAAGAGGCAATGCGAAATAAAAGGCAGAATCTGTCAAAAACAGAACAGTCCGTAAAGACGAATTTATAAATGGCACCAGACTTGCTCAAATGGAAAAACTCAAAACTAATGAAAGTTGCGTATATATCTGAGGATCACGCTCGTAAATTGGCAGATTTTTTCGAATTTTCTACAGAGAATTATGCCCAGATTCGTGACAGACAGCAATGCTGTTTCTGCGCATCCCAAATATAACATCAACTTTGACATAGAAACTTTACTTGGCACAAAAACTTGATAAGGAGAGGTTGCTACAGTAGTAAACAACTTCCAAGACTCAACAAAACAAAAAATTGCTGTAGGTAAAAACATGGGTTGTCTCCCATAAGCGCTTTTCTTTAACGCCTTTCAGCTAGGCGCAGAAAGTGCAAATCAAGTAACATCGAGAGTAGAAGCATCAACATCATTACCAGGGGTGTTGGGAGTTTTCTCAACCAAGCATAGTATATTTGATATATAAGTTTTAGCGTCTCCCTTTTCATTAGTCTTAGGCTTGCTACTCTCATCGAACAAATTTTCCGGAACAAGCCAAGCATAGTTATTTTCTAGTGCGTCATTCATAGCTAGAAGTTTACATGGTATTGGTGCTTTGATTTCCCCTCCATCATTAATGTTATTAGTGTACATTATTCTATCCATGTCCATTTTTTCAAGGAGACCAATAAAATTGGTATGAGAACCTAGCATATTAAATTTAGCAAAAACCTTTCTAGCCTCTCTTGCTAGACCACCAAATTCTCTAAGAAGGGTTTCTAAAACAAAATCTTTCTTTTCCCCTTCTTCCATATCACCAAGTGTAAGAAACATGTGTTGGATTATAGGATTGAGATTAACAAATTTAGTTTCCAACAAGCGAACTAAAGCAGCAGCAGCAATTTCATAGGTAGGTGCAAGTTCTACCAAGTGTCTATCTTCAAAATCTTCAGTAATACTAACATGATTGAAAAATTCTTCTATATTATTTCTCCCAACTATGGACCCACGTCCTACCGGTATCTCTTCCAAAGTAAACTTAGGATTAAGCATGATGAAATAAGCAAAAAGTAAACTAGGCAAACAAAGTAAAGACAAGTAACTAATTTTTTTGTTTTTGATATAGAGAGCAAGACAGTAAATAAAGTAAAACTAGCAACTAATTTTTTTGTGTTTTGTTTTAGTGCAGCAAACAAAGTAGTAAATAAAATAAAGCAAGACAAAAACAAAGTAAAGAGATTGAGAAGTGGAGACTCCCCTTGCAGCGTGTCTTGATCTCCCCGGCAACGGCAGAAAAAGTGCTTGATGCGCGTAGATGTACACGTCCGTTGGGAACCCCAAGAGGAAGGTATGATGCGCACAGAAGCAAGTTTCCCTCAGTATGAAACCAAGGTTTAATCGAACCAGTAGGAGCCAAGAAGCACGTTGAAGGTTGATGGTCGCGAAATGTGATGCGGCGCAACACCAGGGATTCCGGCGCCAACTAGGAACCTGCACAACACAACCAAAGTACTTTGCCCCAACGAAACAGTGAGGTTGTCAATCTCACCGGCTTGCTGTAACAAAGGATTAAACGTATCGAGTGGAAGATGTTTGCAAAGAAAACAGTAAAACAAGTAGATTGTATGCTATGGAAAGAATAGGACCGGGGTCCACAGTTCACTAGAGGTGTCTCTCCCATAAGATAAAAGCATGTTGGGTGAACAAATTACAGTCGGGCAATTGACAAATAGAGAAAGGCATAATAATGCATATACATGACATGATAAATATAGTGAGATTTAATTGGGCATTACGACAAAGTACATAGACCGCCATCCAACTGCATCTATGCCTAAAAAGTCCACCTTCAGGTTATCGTCCGAACCCCCTCCAGTATTAAGTTGCAAAGCAACAGACAATTGCATTAAGTATTGTGCGTAATGTAATCAATAACTACATCCTTAGACATAGCATCAATGTTTTATCCCTAGTGGCAACAGCACATCACAACCTTAGAACTTTCTGTCACTGTCCCAGGTATCAATGAAGGCATGAACCCACTATCGAGCATAATTACTCCCTCTTGGAGTTAAGAGTAAAAACTTGGCCAGAGCCTCTACTAATAACGGAGAGCATGCAAGATCATAAACAACACATGAACAATAGATTGATAATCACCATAATCATAGTACTCTCTATCCATCGGATCCCGACAAACACAACATATAGAATTACATATAGATGATCTTGATCATGTTAGGCAGCTCACAAGATCCAACAATGAAGCACAACAAGGAGAAGACGACCATCTAGCTACGCTATGGACCCATGGTCCAGGGGTGAACTACTCACTCATCACTCCGGAGGCGATCATGGCGATGAAGAGTCCTCCGGGAGATGAATCCCCTCTCCGGCAGTGCCGAGGCGATCTCCAGAATCCCCCGAGATGGGATTCGCGGCGGCGTCTCTGTAAGGTTTTCCGTATCGTGGCTCTCGGTACTGGGGGTTTCGCGACGGGAGCTTTAAGTAGGCGGAAGGTCAACGCGAGGGGCCACAGGGGCCCAGGGGGCAGGTCGGCGCGGCCAGGGCCTGGGCCGCGCCGGCCTCCTCCTGGCCGCCTCGTGGCCCCACTTCGTTAGGTCTTCGGTCTTGGAAGCTTCGTGCAAAAATAGGACCCTGGGCGAAAGTTTCGTCCAATTCCGAGAATATTTCTTTACTAGGATTTCTGAAACCAAAAACAGCAGAAAACACAACTGGCTCTTCGGCATCTTGTTAATAGGTTAGTTCAGAAAATGCATAAATATGACATATAATGTGCATAAAACATGTAGGTATCATCAATAAAGTAGCATGGAACATAAGAAATTATCGATACGTTGGAGACGTATCAAGGTATCGGCATCACTCATTCTTTGCATATTATGATTGCTGGATACTTGTACATACTTGTTTAGTCTCTAGAGTGGTTTTCTAATGAGAGGAGATGATATTTGGGGAAGTGCTGTCCAAAAACAGATTCTGTGCTGTTACCAAAAAAATTCGTACGCACAGCCAGAACGTTATTTTGAGTTGCCAATTTTTGAGCATGTTTTGTTATATAACTTTCATTAGTTGAACACTTTTTGGTCTGAGCAATGGAAGATTTTTGTTAAATTCGATTTCTGTACTGCTGTCAGTTTGGCAGATTTCTGTCATCCTGCTTTTCTGTGTTTCTGTTAGTTTGCATTCTTTTGTTTTCGCTTTGTTTCTTTCCTAAAACACAAAAAGACCAAAAATATTTCTGTTGTTTCTCTTCACCATTTGTTTATTTGGTATCTTGCTCTTAGTTTGCTTTATTTGCTATTGTTAGTTTGCTATAAGAAAACCCAAAAAGATTTTGCTTTGTTTGCTTGTTTTCTTTCGTTCTTGTTTCTAATTCGAAAACACCAAAAATATTTGCTGTTCTTCTTTGGTTTGTAAAGTTCATCATGAGTTCAATGGTCTTCGGTGGCTGGAGCGTGGTTTTCATTTCATATTATCCAAGCTACACAAGTGAAAAGGCAATAATGACGATCTACGACAATCTGATTGTGGTGAGAGGCTGGTATGAACTCTATTTGCTTTCATTTTTGTACATATACTCATATATGAGCATGCTTAGTTGGTTCATGTGAGGTATATGTTATTTGAGAAAGTCTAGTAGCTCATGATCTCTCATGTTTAGTTCCAATCTATTAATATGAGTAGCATGTCATGGATGTTCGCTTGCATTGTTTTATTCATAAGTAAGTATGGCATTGTGGTATCCTCCTCTGAATAATTCATTTATATCGACTTGGCACATGCTCACGCATGCATATGACTGAACAAAAAGTCAATTAAGCCTCGATGATTTATATTGCTTCAGAGTTCTTGTATCACTTTTATGCCTCCGTTAATTTATTTTGCCGCAAGCATAATTATGACAGTTACTGCTCTCTTGATTTGTCGCTCCCTAGTCTTTTGCTAGCCTTCACTTGTACTGAGCGGTGACGCCGCTCGTGCTTCCAAACACCTGAAAACCAAGTTGTTCCAAAAGTGTCCACCATAAATACCTATGCATGGCATTTCAAACCATTCCAAGTAAATTCTCATGCGCTACCTTTAAAACTTTCAAAATGCTTCTCAATTTGTGTTAATGTTTCATAGCTCATGAGGAAGTATGTGGTGTTTAGCTTTCAACCTTGTCATTTACTTTTGACGGACTCTCATATGGACTAGTGGCACATCCGCTTATCCAATAATTTTGCAAAAAGAGCTGGCAATGGGATTCCCAGTCCCAAATTAATTAACTTAAATAGACACTCCTCCATGGTTTGTGATTGTTGGACGGCACCCGAAGGATTCGGTTAGCCATGGCTTGTGTGAGCAAAGGTTGGGGGGAGTGTCATCATCATAATAAAACTTAAATAAAAAGGCACTCCTTCATGGTATGTGATTGTTGGCAGGCACCCGAGGATTCGGTTAGCCATGGTTTGTGAAAGAAAGGTTGGAAGGAGTGCCAACCAAAAATAAATAAAATGGGAGCCGCTCTTGTGAGTCCGGTTGATGAGGTAGTTAGTGTACCCATTACCATTCGTTGACAACAACAAACACCTCTCAAAATAATTTTACTCCTGCTTTACAAATGAAAAGCTCTAGCGCATGTTAATCCCTGCTTCCCTCTGCGAAGGGTCAATCTTTTACTTTTATGTTGTGTCTCCATTCTTTCTTTGAGCACTGTCTTGAGAGCACAACTGTCATTCTTAGTATAATATGCTTGTCTCAAAATATGATTGATTGTGGTATAACTTTGATGCTTTTATCTTTGACAATCACTACTTCTAGTCTTTCTATGAACTCAAGAGGTGCCTCGGCATTTATGTTTTGCCGATCAAATACAGGCAAGCGAGATACCACTTTATCATATTCTCTTATGAACATTGCAATCCTGCTTATATACATGATTCATGGTGCTTATTATTAATTGTTGGTACCTCTCCATGATTGACATAGCTGTTGGATGATCTTATTTGCATGTGTCTCATTATGAACTGCTTAAGTATTAGCCATAGCATGAGAATATATACATCATATGAGCAAATGTGTTCGTGAAAGTTCTTTTATCGCTCAGTTGTTAACTGAATTGCTTGAGGACAAGCAATAAGCTAAGCTTGGGGGAGTTGATACGTCCAAAACGTATCTACTTTCCCGAACACTTTTGCTATTGTTTTGCCTCTAATTTGTGTATTTTGGATACAACTAACACGGACTAACGCTGTTTTCAGCAGAATTGCTCTGGTGTCTCGTTTTTGTGCAGAAATCCAACTTTCGGGAAAATCCTCGAATTTCTTCAGATGGCCCTATTTTACCAAAATATTGACGGAGCCAGAAGGGCGAAGGAGGTGGAGGCCCGAGGGCCCCACACCACATGGCGGCGCGGCCGGGGGGCCCGCGCGGCCATGTGGTCTGGCCCCCTCGGCCGGCCTCCGCCCCCTTCGGACTACTTATTGGTTTCGACCTAAAACGCACGGGAGAAGTCGACATCGCCGAAACCCTCCAGAGAGCCGCCATATCGCGAAACTCCGTCGCGGGAGCCAGAAGTCTCCGTTCGGCACTCCGCCGGGACGGGGAATTGGAGGAGATCTTCACCGCCATCACCGCCAACGCCTCTCCATCAACCAGCAATGTTTCCCCCATCCATGTGTGAGTAATTCCCCCGCTGTAGGCTGAAGGGGATGGTAGGGATTGGATGAGATTGGTCATGTAATAGTCATAAGATTGTTAGGGCATAGTGCCTAGTATCCGTAGATGTCACTTTTATGATATTGTTGCAACTTGTTATGCTTAATGCTTGTCACTAGGGCCCGAGTGCCATGATCTCAGATCTGAACATGTTATTGATTCATAAAGATATTCGTTGTTTATGATCTTACCTGCAAGTTGTATACACATGTCGCTGTCCGGAACCAATGGCCCCGAAGTGACAAATCGGGACAACCGGAGGGGATGGTAGTGATGTGAGGATCACATGTGTTCACGGAGTGTTAATGCTTTGCTCCGGTACTCTATTAAAAGGAGTACCTTAATATCCAGTAGTTTCCCTAGAGGCCCGGCTGCCACCGGCTGGTAGGACAGAAAGATGTTGTGCAAGTTTCTCATTGCGAGCACGTACGACTAAATATGGAACACATGCCTATTGATTGATTAGTACTTGGATACCGTTTTATTATTATCTGCAAATGCCCATGCTTTGATTGTTACATGAGTTTCTCTCATCCATGCAACGCCCGTTAAATCCGTCCCTGTGCCTACAGTATTTTAATCCTGCTGTTTACTATAATCACTACTGCTTTCTTTATTTCACCGCTGCTGTTATTTCACTATTTCCTGCCATAAAACTGTTACTACTGATAAACTCTTGCGAGCAAGTCTGTTTCCAGGTGCAGCTGAATTGACAACTCCGCTGTTAAGGCTTACAAGTATTCTTTGTCTCCCCTTGTGTCGAATCAATAAATTGGGTAATACTTCCCTCGAAGACTGTTGCGATCCCCTATACTTGTGGGTCATCACTGGTGTGGCATGAGCTTGACAAGAAAAAAAATCATTTTATCAATTAGCAAACCATTTGCCCACGGAAAAGACTATGCTGATCTAGGGGTCTTCGGACCTAGAAACACGAAATAAAAGATTTTTATGCAAATGGATCTAGAAGTTAGAAAATGCTGAAGGGGCATGATAGGAAGTTATATCTAAGAAATAGCTGAGGATCAATTTTTTCTTAGGCTACTGTTGAACCTGATGTTCTCATTTTTGCAACATATTATGTGGTTAATAGTACTTTTAAAAAAATACAAAAGGATTACAAATATCAGGGATAAAACTTTGCTCTAGGAAAATTTCTGGGTGAAAACAATTCTCCATTGACAGTCCAATTTCCCAAATTATACAATTACACTTTCTCTAAGATGGTCATTGTAAGACAAGTGAAATATAAATATTGAGGTTCTTTTATATTTAGAAGAAGTTTATGGGGTAAAACTGCAATGAATTAGAATAATCTGAAGGACATAGTGATGTTGTGATATGTCCGAGGAGCCCGATTGGGTGAAATGGATGATTGGCAGTTTAGAGTAGTTCAAAGTCAGAGATTTATATCTTCAACCGAGATCAATTGAGGTGTTTGTCTACAAGTTTATGTGTAAAATTAGCGCCCCACTCAAAGTGAATTCTTCCTCAAGCTAATGTTGAAGAATAATATGTTAAGCAAGGAAAATCCCTTGAAAAGGGCCTTGACAAGCAATAATTTGTGCCATTTTTTGTGGCCGGAAGGAGACCGTTGGTCATATTTTGTTCGGGTGCCCCTTTATTGCAAAATTTGTATGGAAAATTATCTTCTGTGCTTCTGGCTCATGGCTGGAGGCCTCCTGAAACTGTAGCAGACCTAGCTATGGGGGGATTTATTTCTTATAAGTCTCTATGAAAGACAGTAAATGTGCACATTTCTTTTTTTTTGAACATTGGAGGGGCCTCGAAGGACCCCGAAGCAGCACTTAAATTCCAGACGGTGGGTACAAATTTACATACAGGACATTGTAGAACACCTGATCTACAAAACAAACCTGCATGTTTACACAAAGGACCTCAGGGAAAAAGAAAGAAAGCAATCGAGACCCTGTCCCTGATCCACTCCACCGATGACGAGACTCCCAGCGCCGGCCACCACTCCACCACCGGGGACAAACCACTTGATGGCGCGAGGGTACTGAACTCCGGCGAGGATCTCCAGCAAGGCCTCCACCATGGAGGTTGAAAAGACGTCGTTGCGTCTCGAAAGGCCGCCGATGCGGCTGCAGATCACGACGGCAAAAGCCGCCACGTAGAACTCCTCAGGGTGCTGCTTGATCTTCCGCCACCATCGCCATGAAGCATAAACCGCTACAGCAGGTCTCTCCCTCCCCTCGCCACCAAGGCCGGCCAGGGGGATTTCACCGGCTCCACCACTCCGCTCCAAGCTAAGGCACCTGCTCGAGCTTATTGAAGAAAGCGCGAACGGCTTCCCCATCAGCTTCACGCGAAACCACGCCGCGTTGACCAGAAGGAGCTGCACCAAACGTCGCCATGCGCAGCCCAAAGGCACACAGCAACACGCTCCAGTACTCCAGCCACCGAGATCTGCAGAAATTGATGTCGATACCCTCCTTCCCCTCGCCTCTAAGGCCGGCCAGAAGGAGCCACAGAGCACCAAACCGCGAAAACCAGTGATGGCCGCAACCGCTCTTATTCAAGGGGCCTCCGCCTCCAACAGCTTCCCCACCAACCTCCCACCTCGGGAGCTCGCCAGGAAGCACAGAGAACGGCCAACCTGTGCTGAGCGGCAGCACAGGAGGGGACAAGCCCAAAGGCATCTCGCCAAATGCCACTGGGGACAGAACTACAATCCTTAATCCTACAGGAAGGACGGACGAGAAAGACTAGATCTACTATATACAAGATGAGTGTCTCAACCTTCTCTCCTCAAAGCAGCAACGCTGCCGGATTCGAGTCGGAAGAGAGCTCCGAAACGAAGAAGACTCTCAAGGGTGGCTACTGTAGCTAAGCGAGAGAGGGAGGAGGGGAAAGTCATCTCGGATTGCACATGAATGTGCACATTTCAAATGATGCTTTCCTAACAATCCATCAACTATTATATATAGACTTTGCAACATTTTTAATTATCAATGGACGCTTTATTACTTAAAAGGTTTAAGCATATATTACATAACTAAAATGGACACAGCCGCAACAATTCACCAACAAGAAAGTGAAAAAGACAAATACAAGTAATCATCAAAAAAAATGTGGATCGCCTATGGTGATGCAGGACCGATCTGTAGATCATGCTCCATCCATGTTGGATAAAATATTCCTTGTGTTTTCCAGCCATGTAGTTAACTTCATAAATAGGTCTTGATTCTTCACAAGTTGTTGAGACGACCACGAATGGAGCAAACTGGTACAGCATTAGATGATATGCATGAGAAAAGAACTTTTATCACTAAAAACCTTGTCATTGCTCGATAGCATAAGCAATAAAATAGTGGCAAGCGCTTCCACGCTAATAAGAATCATCAACTTATGACTGATACCATGTTATTAACTAGTTGCCCAATACGTTTGCAGTACATGACGGATTCAAGCTACAAACTACTTGAATGACTGACCATATAGCACAGGCGAATTTGGATTCTAAGAATAAGTGTTTGATTGTCTTATTATGATGACAAAATAAACACTTGCACTTTCATGCCATTGCATTTTACAAGGTTGTATTTGGTGGGAATAACTCCTCTATGAAGATAGAATGCAATTTTTATATTTTTAACGATATCTTTATTTTCTAGATTTTTTTTATTATCAACTGGCAACCTCCGACTGGGCTAGTGCATCAGCCTCCTGCAGTAGACTTCGTGACATGATTAACTCATGGGTCATATTGCAGAAAATCAAGGGGAAAGAAACCTTAAGGAGGGCGAGGAGAAGATCAAGTTAGTGATTCTAGAAGCTGGGTGCCGATTACTGCAAGATTATGTTGATGTCCGAAGTTTTTTTTCGATGTTGTGGGGAGATTTTGTCCAGACCTGTGTGTGATGTTTTATTCTGATTTTTTTTTTTGTTCTACGAGCGCTAGGTTCCCTAGACTCCAAAGGTGATGCAAGAGCCGCTCTAGATACTTAGCCCTTTTCGTTCTTTTTTGGTTCCTTTTGTTTCACTCTTTTAAAATTGTGTGACGGTTTCCTTAATGGAAATCAACGGAGTAACAAAAATGCGAGAACCAGCTTGCACATGCACGGATTGAGCACTGTCATTCTATTAGATTGAGAAAACAGAACAAGAGTCAAAGTTCTTTTCAATCATCACCACAAAAATATTCAGTTTTCCGTGATCCATGTCAGTAGGCAAGAAAATAAGCTAAGGATCACGTACACTTTCTTCTTAAAATACAGACACATGTAAATTGTTAAATGTAACACTGATATCTTCCAACCTGATTCTGGTGGACATACATATATATGCTACAAAGGTAGGATGGCCCCCCAAGCGTGAACATCAGCAACAAAACTGCACTTCCTTCACAAGAACTTGCAGGTTCTTGCAAATCAGGGCTAAACGTGATGTCCAGCTTGGAGGATAGATCAGGGCTGGCCAGCTTTTGTATCTAGCCAACCATGAGTCTATGAAGTATGAACCATGGCATTATTCCATAATATTTGGGTAACTAAAGCTATATATATATATATCCTGCAAATCTAAGCTCACTGGCTGTAGTGCTACCAACTAAATCAGAGAGCGGCTCCGCCGGCTCTAGCTAGCTAAGGCCCTAACTACATAGTATGTACCTAAGCTAGCAGTGTGTCTTCTGGTACCCTGGTGTGGCGCGTGACGGCGCTAGCAAGCTTAGGGCTCATCCTCCAGCGGCTCGTCGTTGTGGACCGGCTTACGGCGGGTCGCGCGAGATGTGTAGTCCCTGCTGAGCATGGTGTTCATCTCGGCCACTGCATCCCGGTGGTGGTGCTTCGTCACGCCCCATGTCTCCACCGGTCTTAGCGGCCGTGAGCCGCCGGCGTTCACAACGACAGGGTCTGGCGCCTTTCCTGCATCATCACTAGCCACACGCCCTCTGATGTTCTTGAGCGTCACCACTGCAGAGACAATGAACATGAGACACTTCAGCAAGCCTACTTCCGTTCAACAACAAACAAAGAACTGTGGTTAATTGGACAGGAAATCTCACCATGGCGAGCACTGGCAGTGAGAAGTGAAGAGAAGAGCAGGGCGACCACAACAAGGCTGATAGCACTAGTCATTCTGTAGTTCATGGTGAACTTTTTTCCTGAGTATGCAATGTGTGTTTTTTGTGTAGGAGTTGAAGAGGAGGGCAAGGTTTTGGGGTTGTTGAGTTTTATAGGGAAAGCGATGGCCAATGTGTGCTACTAGCAGGAGTATCTGGCTAGGGTCTAGGGATACATATGAGTCAAAGCTAGCTGCGGATGCCTAGAGAACATCTGTTCTGACCGTACCTCCGTGCTAGTCTTGTTTAACGAACCCTAGGAGTTGTTTATGGCCTCAGCCTGGAGAGTATCAACCAAAAGCATCCAAGAGCTAATCTCAGTGTCAGGTGTGTGTACTTTGTGAATACTGCGGCTGTTTTTCTTTGAAATATATGACAACTAGCTTCAACGTATCAACGTGGTCTTCGTTACTACTATCAAGAAGAAAAAGGTAGACTTTTTGTTTGATGTCTAAATCCACCCATGCCGGATTCTTCAGGGCTTTTGGTCGTCGACGCCACACTGGCACAGTTACAAAATTTTCAGGAGATGAGAGAAAGGTGACATCTTTAATTCGAAAGATCATAAGCAAACGTAGGTAGATCCTACTCTTTATGAGTAATAAGAATGGTAAAATCAGATGAAAAAATAATGCGAAAAAATGAGGTTGTAGTGTTTGACTATCGCGACACTTAAGGCTCTTTAGCTTGTTCTTCGTGCAAATACTAAATTCTAGAATGGGGTTTACTAATTAACTGGGCCAGAGATATCCTATGGGTAAAACTGGCATCAAAGAAAATTTTGTATTTTCTGTTTAGTCTGTTTCTTCCAATGAAATGGATGAAAAGCATCACCAGAGATTTTTAAAAAAATATTTTTTTTCACTTTTTGAACGAATCAAAGAGATCCTTGCTACTCGATGACAGCTGCTAGCTAGTAGTACCATCAAATTTTTTACCTTGTGTTAGTTACCGACCCGATCGATGTGCTGCCACGAGGCGCTCTTCTTTTCTCCTCCTCCTCAGGTTTGGCAGGGCCAGCGCAGTGGCAACTACTGGCTGGGGCACGAGGGGCGTGCTGCCCAACCTCTTGCCGAGCGGTGGGTGGCTTTTGGGGGCCGAGCTGCCTGCCTGTTGGTGGTGGTGGTGACTGGTTGGTGCCACTGACGCGAGACGACGATGGCTGATGCAGCTCACGCCGCGCGCGATGCGAAGTCGGGCGTACAGTGCATGCACCACTTCGCCGGCCGGCCGGCCACGTGCCGCCCATCGTTCGACGCGACTTCGCTACCCTATCACTCTCCGGCTCCCCCTCACAGTTTTTCTCTCGTTATTTCAGCCAGGAGAATACAACCATGGAGAACGGGAACTGCTAAGACCTAAGAGCATTTCCAGTCGGGTTCGGGTGTGTTCGGTTTGGGGATGGGGTGGAATGGAATGGAACCATTACATTCTACTGGCACGGAACCGTTCCATCCTTGTGTTTGGTTTGGACAAAAAAATTGTCATGGAACGGTTCCATCCTTGTGTTCGGTTTTGGAATGGGACGAGAATGGAATGGAATGGGTGAGATAATCACCCGATTAATTATTCTAAACTCGATTAATTATTTGCTAAACATGATTAAGTAGTGCTAAACTTGATTAATTATTGCTAAACTTGGTTAATTATTGCTAAACTTAATTAATCAGCGTGTGACAGTCACCCGTTCCACCTCGTCCGGCCGAATCGGAGGAACCACTCCATTCCGGATCTAGAGGGAATATTCCATTTGGAGGAACCACTTCATTCCATTCCAGTTTGCAACCGAACGCAGGAACGGGCTCTGGGTGCGGAACGGTTCCATTCCGTTCCACCCCATCCCCAAACCGAACACACCCTAAATTTGTGGCGTGCTGAACGTTTGATCTCCCTAGCCGCGCTGGTCTGGTGCGGTTCAATACGGTGTTCGGCGTTTTGAGACGTTCTCGCTACACAGGAGATGTTGCGGGGACGCTGGACTGAAGGAAAACCCACGTCGTGCATGGCGGGCCAGCATCATCATCGATGCAGAGGCATGCACGCGGGGTTTAACCCGTCGCCGGGGCGCACCCTCTCCGCTGTCCTCGAGGGAATCTGCAACGGCGAGCCCCGGTTGGAGATGTCGCCGTTCCCGCCGCCATCGCACTGGTTTCCGAGGGGGACGACCTCGCGTTCGTCGTCCTCACATTCTTCTTCCTCAGGCTCGACGCACTCGACGTTGTCCTCCTCGTCGCACCATGTCTCCCCTACCATGTGCTGAAGCGCGAGGTGAAGGAGGAGTACCATATGTTGGTGCCCCAGCGAGCGCAGGCGTTCCAACGGAGGCATCTCGGTCTGCGAGCCAGCTACCCGTGGTCACGCTACTATCCTCGTCCCAAAGCCGGAGGTGAAGGAGGAAGAGGAGGAGATGACGGCGCTCCTCCGCCAGCAGCGATGACCCCGACACACGCCGGAATTCAATGCAGCGTTCATGTCCTCGCTGAACTACCATGCCGCATGGGCGGGCAACATCAAGGACAGTGATCTCCCTCTCCATCCGCGATAGCGGCAGGCCGCTTGTCAACCTCACGTGCGACAATGACGAAGCTGGCCGCAGCGGCCCGTTGAAGGACGAGCCCGCCGACGCACCCGCTGGCCCTCGCCGCAAGCCGCCCGCCGACAAGGACTAAAACTTCTTCAAGTATTACAATTGCTCCGGCCGCCGTAGGGGCCAATAGTTAGTTTTACTTTAAATTTAGCCAAACTTCATTCAATCCTTGTAATATATAACAAATTTGAATGAATTCTAGTGTTTATCTTTTTTTTAATTTCTGTTTAGGCAACGCGGCTGGAAACATACGCACCCTAAACACGACACCAAAGTGCGG
The DNA here is from genome assembly GCA_030979885.1 of Lolium multiflorum. Taxonomy (NCBI): domain Eukaryota; kingdom Viridiplantae; phylum Streptophyta; class Magnoliopsida; order Poales; family Poaceae; genus Lolium; species Lolium multiflorum. Next base: position 233,823,478 of record CM061748.1, on the reverse strand, counting down.
TATCCCCAAACGACACCGTTTGGGGAACTTCGTGAAAATCTTGGAGGACCAAAGATTTAGAGAACAAATTGGATGATTGTTTGATATAATATCGCAGTCCACACAAAGAAGTCGGCATTTTAACTCTACATTTTCAATCTAGCGAGTTCTGAGCTTAATTTGGTTCCTAGTATATTCTTTGGCCAAACGGCTGGTCCGCTGTTTATGCTTACGACGAAGTTTCACCATCTGTTAATCAACTGGCTCAACATAAAACAGACACGAAAAGCGTCCGTTTGCGTCTATTTGGATCGGGCCATGAATACTAAGTTGATTTTTTTTTGCTGGTATATTCGTTCGGGTTGGCACAACCTCAGTGGTCCGATGCATTTTTTGGGCAACATTTTTTCGAAATAGATACATAGTGGCGAAAATACATTGGAAAAACTAGAAAATAACCCTAGCTACGCCCGTCATAGCTGGGTACTAGTCGTCATCGTTGAGGTCGATGAAGGTCGAAGGCGCCATGGCCAGTGCGTATGTTGTTGAGGCACCAGCGGCGGTGTTGGTACGGGCGGAGGAGGAGGATCCGGTCTCTGTGCGTGGAGCACCCACGAAGGCATTGGGTACTGATCTGGAGGCGGTGCGTCGTAGGAAGGAGGCGGCACAGGCGACGGTGACCATGGTGGCGGCACCACGGTAGAGGCCTCCGTGGCCAACTTGATGGCCCTCTCCTCTGAGAGGCCATGAGGCATGACCGTCGAGGCATAGCACGGTGGCGCTTGTGGAGGTGGCGGCGGAGACGGCTCCTGCGTGGTCTTCATGGCAGCCTCATCGCCTCCTCCTTATCCACGCCTTCTGGCATGAGGGGGAGCTCATCCAACTTGCCCTCCTCCTTGGCCTTCTCCGTGAGGTACGCTAGGTAGCCGAGGTAGTCCTCGGTGTCATCTCGCGCCTCCTCTTAGTCCTCCTCCTCCTCCTTCACAGGCATGAGTGGAGCGGCGTAGTCGAACTCTTTGTCACCGAGGTACCAAGCTCGGCGCCTCAGATCCCATTCGAAGTGTCCGAACGAGTCCCACATCGAGGACTCAAAGCCGAATGCTGGGTCGGTGAGGAGGTCTGGAGCGGAGAAGGGCCCTGCGTGCAACCGGCGGCATGGGAACCCTTCGGTGGCTAAGGCGTCAGCCAGGGGGGAGGTCTGATACGTCTCAAACGTATCTATAATTTTTTATGCTTCATTCTTGTTTTACACCAATTCATATATGTTTTGCTCATACTTCGTTGCACTTTTATATATTTTCTGGCACTAACCTATTAACAAGATGCCACAGTGCCAGTTCCCTGTTTTCTGTTGTTTTGTATTTCAGAAAAATTGTACAGTAAATATTCTCGGAATTGGACGAAACAAAAGCCGAATTCAATATTTTACTGTAATAAGGACAGAGTCCAGAGGGGAGAAGAAGAGGAGGTGCAGGGCGACCACACCTGCCCTAGGCGCGGCCTGGCCTTGGCCCGCGCCTAGGGGTGGTGTGGGGCCACCAAGCCTCCACCGACCTCGCCCTTCCGCCTATATAAAGCTCCCGACGCAAAAATCCTAGATGAATCAGCCTCCATCCACGAAAAGTTCCGTAGCTCCGCGCCGTCGCAGACAAGATCCGGGACAGAAGACTCTGTTCCGGCACCCTGCCGGGACGGGGAATTGCCCCCGGAGCCATCTCCATCGACTCCACCGCCATCTCCATCGCTGTTGCTGACTCCCATGATGAGGAGGGAGTAGTTCTCCCCCGGGGCTGAGGACTCTACCGGTAGCTATATGGTTTATCTCTCTCTTCCATGGTGTGATCTTGTTGTGATCACGAGCTTTGTAATCTAGATGTCGTTATGCTATTCAAGTGGATTTTAATTATGTGATCTCCGGAGACTCCTCGTGTGTAAAGGTGACAGTGTGTGCACCGTGTGGGTCTCTTAGGCTATATTTCATAGAATACGTGTTCACTGAATTATGATTTGATTTGGATGTCTCTATGAAATTGTGGTGTGTTAGTACCTCATATGAATGTTCAAAGTGACAACGTGGGGTGATCATTAGTACTTGGAAATACATCTTTAAGGTTTTGTTTTGCAGCCTTACGCGGTGAATTAGTGTTCGTTATCCAACCGGAGAGTAGCTCAGAGTAGCACAGTGAAGTGTTTATATATATTTATATTCCTTTATGATATCATTGTTGAGAGTGACCACTAGTGAAAGCATGATCCCTAGGCGTTATTTCCAAGCATCGAATCATCGTTTATTTACTGTTTTAATGCGTGTTTACTTGCTGCCATATTTATTTCAGATTGTTATTACCACTCATATTCATCCATAGCACTTGTATTTTACTATCTCTTCGCCGAACTAGTGCACCTATACATCTGACAAGTGTATTGGGTGTGTTGGGGACACAAGAGACTTCTTGTATCTTAATTGCAGGGTTGCTTGAGAGGGATACCTTTAACCTCTACCTCGATGAGTTCGGTAAACCTTGGGTGATCCACTTAAGTGAAACTTGCTGCTGTTTTACAAACCTCTGCACTTGGAGACCCAACACCGTCTACAAGAACAGAAGCGTGCGTAACATCAAGCTCTTTTTTTTTTGCGCCGTTGCCGGGGAGGTAAGGTTAAAGGTACTCACATTCTCTCGCTACTAAGTCTTTTAGTTGCTGGTGAGTACTGGAAGTTGTTTCCTTTAGATTCTACAATTACATATTTTTGTTTCTTGTTTTTATTTTTACTAGTTAGTCTTAATGGAAAACAACAACAAAATTATGAGTATTTATCTTTTTAGTTCCCCAGCTTTTGAGGAGGAAATTTGCTATGATGATACTATGCCTCCAATATATGATGATTACAATGATGATTATGTTATTTTTAGTCCACCTACTATTGAGGAGAAAATTAATTATGATTACAATATGCCTCCTATATTTGATGATTATGGTGATGAGAATAATAATGATAGCTATTTTGTTGAATTTGCTCCCACTACAATTAATAAGAATGACTATGCTTATATGGGGAGTAATAATTATTTTATGCATGTGACTCATGATAAGAATGTTTTATGTGATAGTTATATTGTTGAGTTTATTAATGATGCTACTAAAAGTTATTATGAGATAGGAAAATATGGTTGTATAAGTTTTCATGGTACTAAAACACCTCTCTATATGCTGAAAGTTTTGAAGTTACTCTTGTTTTATCTTCCTATGCTTGTCACTTTGTTCTTTGTGAATTTATTTGTGTACAAGATTCCTATGCATAGGAAGTGGGTTAGACTTAAACTTGTTTTATATTTGCTTCTTGATGCTCTTTTTACTTCAATCCATATTTCTTATGTGAGCATCTTCTCAAATTACTGCGCCTAGCTGAAAGGTGTTAAAAAAAAAGCGCTTATGGAAGACAAACCATTGTTTTATTTCTATAATTTTTATTTTGTTGAGTCTTGGAAGTTATTACCTCTGTAATAACCTCTCCTTTTTATTTTTATTTCGTTTTTGTGCCAAGAATATCGTCTAATAGGAAGAAAGTAAGATTTGGGGAAGTTGCTGTCCTGAAAACAGATTATGTGCTGTCACCATAAAAATTCGTTTAAATATTCAGAGCGGAATTTTGAGCTACCTATTTTTATGCATATGCCCCAGGTTATTATCTAACTTTCGTTAGTTGACCACTTTTCGAGATGATCAACAGAAGATTTTCGTAAAAATCGATCTTTACCGGCTGTTCTGTTTTGACAGATTTCTGCACTATTTGCATTTGTCTCTTAAATCTCTTTCTTTTTAAGTTCTTTTGATCAAAGAGCTTTTTTAAGAGTTGATACACTATCTAATGCTTTAATATATGTTTGATATATGTTAGAAATGAATCCAAGTGGATTTGTTTATTTTGATTGCACTAATGCTGCTAATAAAGAATTGTGTGCAGTTTTGTATGAAGGAAATTTTCAAATGTAGAGGGAGAAGAATGATGTGATGAGATGAAGAATGGACAAAAGCTCAAGCTTGGGGATGCCCCTGCACCCGAAAAAATATTCAAGAGGTACAAGCATCAAAGCTTGGGATCTTCAAAGCATCCCCTCTTCATCACAATGCAACAGGTCATCTCTCTATGCGCTATATTTTTAATGCTTCATACACTATGTGTTGTTCTTGGAGCATCTTTATTTTTGTTTTTAGTTTTGTTTAGTTTTGTTTTCTGTAGCATATGGTTGGATCCCGGCACATTTATTTTGGAGATAGACACGCTCCTTTTTAATTGCATAGAACGCTCTAGTTTTCTCTCTTATTGTTCTTAGATTGTTCTAGTTTTCTGGTACTGCGTTTAGCTCTTGTTCTTTCACTTGAATTATGTTCAGAGCTCGTTAGTATTCTTTATTTATGTATGATTATCTCTCTGGTCCATATTGTATTTCATCTCTGAGAGCTATTTCAAATAAGTTAATTGGTGTTGGATACGAGTAAAATATTTCATGACTATAGTGATGCAAAAGGAAGCTTGTCTAGACTGTGGCATAAACTTTGGCATGTCATGTTGGATGTTATTCTTGTCATATGCTTAGTATTTATTTTTTGGCATGAGTTGGGCCGTGAAGATGGGCTTAGAGGATTACACGTGGAGCATCATCGAAGCGGCCTCGCGCTAAGAGTTTGGGCTTAATTGCCCGTGTATCTGTAACTATTAGATCGCATTGTAATTTAGATTAAAGAGATAGAGTCCGGCCCGTGCACGGTTAGGTGCACGCCTCAATTAGAAAGTCCCTTGGACTATAAATATGTATCTAGGGTTATCGGAAAAGGAGGACAATCACCGTTCAACCAAAACAAACCAATCTCGGCGCATCGCCACCCCTTTCCTACGAGGGTTCTTACCGGTAAGCATCATGCTGCCTAGATCGCATCTCGCGATCTAGGCAGCGTAAAGCTTAGTATTGTTCATGCGTTGCTCGTACTGAAGCCTTTTTGATGGCGAGCAACGTAGTTATCTTTAGATGTGTTAGGGTTAGCATTGTTCTTCACGTAATATGCTATCGTAGTGCAACCCTTGCATATCTAGCTGCCCTTACGTCTATCCAGACGTAAGGGCAGCATCTTGCTTGATCATGCTTAGTAGATCCGATCCGTTACGGTTGCTCCCTGCATCTGCAGGGATTAGTTTAATATCTGCATAGTTAGGCCTTATGCTGGGGTCGGAGGATCCGGTGGTGCGTTAGATGCTGTTTACCGTCCCTGCGAGGGATGTTCCGGGGATCAACGTTATGTTGGTTTTTAGGCCTCTCGTAGGGGTAGTTTGCACCGTCTCTCGTAGCTGCTAGGCCCGATCGCACGTAGGACGTTCCGATTATGCGGTGAAAACCCTAAACTGTCGTGGATCGTTTTAGCTTTGTCCTGATCAAGCAGGATCCCCATGCCATTGCTAATCCATCAAGGACCATGGGGCGATCGGCTCTTTGAGCCGATCCACAGGGAAACCTGAGAGCCGATAAGGCTCGTATTTAATGTGCACGTGTCTACCATGCAGGAACAATCGAAGCACTAACACCTTCCTGACCAGGTCTAGGTCAGGTGGCACGCCCAGGCAACCGCCAGGACGCGCGCCAAAGATTTGCGGGACGACGCGAGGTGCCAGGGATCCACTAAGCGGCCCTAGGAGCCTCCCGGCTCTTCGTGTTACTTAGCCAAAGCCCGTCGGGGGGTTTTGGAGGGTAACACATTCTGGCACGCCCGGTGGGACATCTTCTGCAACATCCACGTCAACACCGGCATCTGAGATGGCGGAGGAACAGGTCACATATGAGGACCTTCCTCCCGATCATAAGAAGAAATTCGATGAGCTGAAGGCCATCATTGAAGCCGAACTCATCGGCTCCTTTGAGAAGACCCGTTCACACGGTATCAGGTTCAAAGGATTCACGCCACAAGGCGTCCTCGACGGGGTAGATCTGGCTCTCCTTCGGATGAACGTACCAGAGCCCTGCGACAGGAGGTCAACTACATGGTGGCCCATTCACTGCATCGGCACTCTGAGAGCCTGGTGAACACTTTGGAGCGCGTTGCGCTCCGGGTGGTGCAAGAGATCATGGAGCGTCGTTACTCCCCTTCAGGACCTGTTCTAGGGACTCACCAGGGAGAGATGCAACTCCACACCAGGCCGCCTCTGCCGTACGCAACGGCGGCTCCACAGCAACAAGGCTCACCGGCATACGTCGTCTACAAGGATGGGGGTGACCCGGGCGACTACCAGTTCTTACCTGACCCGCCCAAGGAAATCCCACACGGATATGTGTGTGCGTATGTGCCGGACTGCAACAACTGGACGCAGGCGATCCAGGCTCCACCAGGAGGGATTGCCGGAGCAGGAGCAATTGTTCCGGCAGGAAGGATAACTGCAACAGCGGGGAGTCTAGGAGCAGAAGCTGAGAAACAAGCGTGGCTAGCCAAGTATGCCACTGCACCAATCCGAGAAAGCTCAGCTGCTACTACCTCCACAGCGGATCAGATCAGCGCAGTCCTGAGAGATCAGTTCGGCATCTGCCGAAGAAGAAGATAATCGGCTATTCCAAGCCGTATCCCAATGAGTTCGACCTGATCCCACTACCGCCCAAGTACCGGCTTCCGGACTTCAACAAATTCAGTGGGGCGGAAGGGTCGAGCTCCATCGAGCACGTGAGCCGATACCTGGCCCAGCTGGGCATGGCTTCGGCGTCAGATCAGTTACGGGTGAGGTGCTTCTCGCAATCCCTCACCGGTCCAGCTTTTGGGTGGTACACCTCTTTGCAGCCAAATTCAGTGCAATCATGGAAGCAGCTGGAGGAACTGTTCCACACCCAATACCATTCAGAGACTACTGAAGCTGGTATTGCCGAACTAGCACAGGTTCGGCAAAAGCGAGGAGAGACAGTGGCTGAGTACATTCAGCGTTTCAGAACTGTCAAGAACCGATGCTATTCGGTTCATATAACTGAGAAAGAGGCAGTCGAGCTGGCCGTGGCAGGCCTGGCAGCGTCGTTCAAGGATCTGACGTTCCAAGTTGAGTACAACTCGCTGACGCACCTGGTCAACAGACTGACCTTATATGAGCAGCGCCATCCAGAACTGTACCAAGATAAGTTCAAGCGCGCGATCAGCCTGGTCAATGCCGATGAAGATGAAGATTCTACGGAAGATCGGAAGTTGCAGCAGCCGAGTGGACTCGGACGCCAGTGCCTGTGTCCTGCCAATGGGTGAATCCACCAGGGCCTCCAAGAGGGTTGGACTTTGACGTGACCAAAACCGAACAGATCTTCGATCTGCTACTGAAAGAGAAACAGTTGAAGCTACCCGAAGGCCACAAGATCCCTACGGCACAAGAGATAAACAAGAGGCCATACTGCAAGTGGCATCATACGTTCACGCACACCACCAGCGACTGCAAAGTACTGCGCGCACAAATTCAGATGGCGATAGAAGCAGGCCGATTAACGTTCGGACAGTTTGCCATGAAGGTAGACAGGCGTCCGTTTCCGACGTCAACATGGTGGACCTAAGCCACTCCATAAGAGAACCAGGGTTCTCTTTCGATGTCAACATGGCAGGGTTCGTGATTCGCCATGGCGCGGACAAAGCAGAGAGCAGCCACTCTCGTGGCAAGGATAAAGAGGAGGCCGTTCCACGCGACCGGCCCCAAGACGACGATAGACGGTACCTAACCGAGGAGGAGGTGAGAAGCATACGGTATCAGCGCCCATTATCCGTACATCTCCTCAACAAATATGAGCAGCAGTACGACCGACGTCGACACTACGACGAAGACAATGAGAAACATCGTCGGTCCGATGCGGAGGACACGAGGTATCTCAGAACAGCGGCAGCAACGACGGGTACGAACGTCGCGCCAGAGGGAGGTCTAAGGAACAAGACAACGTGGATGAGCACTGGAGCTGTCCCTTCTTCAAACATTCTGGGACTCAGGAATGAGCCGATTGCCAACAATCGAGAACTGCCCAGAATGCAAACAGCAAGGAAGAAGGGGGGCAAGCGAAGTTTCAGTGTTCAAACGTCTAGGACCTCTCCCACCTCAGAGTAAACGAGCTGAGTCATCTCAAGAAGAAGACTTCGAGGAGTCAGATGGAGAAGAAGATAGGTATCACCGACCAAGGTGGTGCCCCGATGGACTCAGCCATTCTCGAGAGCGCGGGTGCAGCGGCTGCGAAACTTGGAAGAAGCCGAGGCACATACCTACACGTTGAGAAGAGCGCGGCCCGATCTGGCCGCGAAAATCCAGCAAATAGTGGAGACAAAGGCGCGCCCGCCAAAGAAAGTATGGCGCCCCAAACAGGCGAAAGCCGATGCACAGGCATCGGCTGATGCCGATGCAGACGCATCGGCAGACACAAACATGGTATCCGTGGGCTGGACAGAGTAGCACGTCCAATACATTGGACATACGTGGCAAGGCCGATCCCTGCGATCGGCCCTCAAAAAATGAAAAGTAAAGGATCTTATCTCCAACATGCCACGTAGCTACAGTGGAAATCCAAGAAGTTGCAAACCATCGTCAAGCATTGCAACAGAAAAGGAGGCCGATTCTGGTAATCGGCCGAAACTATCCTCAACATTCTTTTGTCTGTATTCAGCATCAATCCAACAGATGCCTGAAGAGCCGATGCCATCAATTACTTGACAGACCGGCTCGGGGGGCACATATGGACGAGATGAGGATACGAAGCCGAGGATGCAATACCAAACCCAAGCATGCTCAAGGCATAAAAAATCGAAAATACAGAAATTTTGAGCACAGCCGATGCGTAGACATCGACTTAAGAATTCAAAGCCGATGCACGGCCATCGACTCAAGGGGTACAAACTGTTACAGGACGAGGCTCTGCGAGGACCTCCAACTGATTGGTGACCCAGGTCTTCTCTGTGAGGGCCTCCAACTTCGTTTGCAAGCCTTCAAGTGTAGCGGTGCTAGCAGAAGCGTCAGTTTGGACGCCCTAAATTGCCCATAGGCTTGACCAAGGTGACGATCTCAATATTCTCACCGGAAGCTGCATTGTTGAATTGAAGGAGCTCGGGGGGCATATACAGAGGAGGTGCAAGGCGCACAGGACCGCGAGAATGCACCCAGGATCGACCAGCTGCATGTTCAAGATGCGAATTCGGCAGTACTGTCAGAAGCATCAGTTAAGATGTTGGTGATTCATCTACAACATCGGCTTTCAGAAGGTAGTCGATGGGGGCAAGTTTGACTGGTTCTTCATGGTAACCGTATCGAATTACCTGCAGAGCCCTTTCTTCAATCTGCGTATTCTTGCCTTAGCCTCGCCTTGACGAGGCTCGGGGGCAGCTGGTCGATGAATATTCTGTTTTGAAGCCGATTGGGGTATCATCGGCTGATCCTTATTCCTTCAACGAATGGTGAGTTCTTGAAGATTACCATTCGTTCTCGAAATCGATGTTGAGGGTGGAAGGATAAATTACGAGGGCCGATGTGTTAACATCGGCTTATGAAGCATTGGTTAAGGAGAATCGGCTAATCGGTTTGAGAAAATCGACAAAGTTAACTTAAGAGGAATTTCTTCATTGATAAAGGGATTTCTTACAAGGAAGAGCTGATTACTCAAACAAAGGGGAACAGATTGCTACTGCTAATCTCATGCTAGTGGATCCCTACTCTAAGGGCTGTTCTCATCTTCGTCGTCGCCGGGGTAGCCGCCCTCGTCGCTACTATCAACGAATTCCTCGTCGCTGCTACTGTGACCTTCAGCGGAGGCCTCCTCCTCGTCATCATCATCATCCTCATCGGACCAGGCCCAGCCACGGATGCGCTTTGGCGGCGGTTCCTCGGAGGAGGTGTCTTCCTCTGGTTCCTTCTTCGTGTCGGGGGAGACGTCTTCGTCTTCATCGTCCTCTTCTTCTTCATCTACCTCTTTGGTGGAGGAAGTGAATTTACCCCGGAAGAGGGGGTCGTCGCTGTCGCTCTCCGCCTCTAGTTCTCCGTCGATCAAGAACCGAAGATCCTCTTCCCCATCAGTCAGGGGCATGTTACCATCCGACCAGACAAGATCTTCGGGGCGACCTTCGGGCACGAAGTCGAAATCAAATTCTTGCTCATCCCAATGCTCGGGAGCGCGCCGGTTGTATGCTTCCGTCTGATTGACCTCCGGCTCTCCCTCGCTTGCGGAAGAGGATTGGGAAGAGGAAGGTGAAGTTTCCCTATGAAACCAAGGTTTAATCGAAAGGAGGAAGGAGCACGGAAGGTTGATGGTCGCGAATGTGATGCGGCGCAACACCAGGGATTCCGGAACAACCTGCACAACACAACCAAGTACTTTGCCCCAACGAAACAGTGAGGTTGTCAATCTCACCGGCTTGTGTAATTAAACGTATCGAGTGGAAGATGTTTGCAAAGAAAACATAATTGCAGTAGATTGTATGCTATGTAAAGAATAGGACCGGGGTCCACAGTTCACTAGAGGTGTCTCTCCCATAAGATAAAGCATGTTGGGTGAACAAATTACAGTCGGGCAATTGACAAATAGAGAAGGGCATAACAATGCATATACATGATATGATAAATATAGTGAGATTTAATTGGGCATTACGACAAAGTACATAGACCGCCATCCAACTGCATCTATGCCTAAAAAGTCCACCTTCAGGTTATCATCCGAACCCCCTCCAGTATTAAGTTGCTAAGCAACAGACAATTGCATTAAGTATGGTGCGTAATGTAATCAACAACTACATCCTTAGACATAGAATCAATGTTTTATCCCTAGTGGCAACAGCACATCCACAACCTTAGAACTTTCTGTCACTGTCCCAGATTCAATGGAGGCATGAACCCACTATCGAGCATAAATACTCCCTCTTGGAGTTAAGAGTAAAAACTTGGCCAGAGCCTCTACTAGTAACGGAGAGCATGCAAGATCATAAACAACACATAAACAATAGATTGATAATCACCATAATCATAGTACTCTCTATCCATCGGATCCCGACAAACACAACATATAGAATTACATATAGATGATCTTGATCATGTTAGGCAGCTCACAAGATCCAACAATGAAGCACAACAAGGAGAAGACGACCATCTAGCTACTGCTATGGACCCATGGTCCAGGGGTGGACTACTCACTCATCACTCCGGAGGCGATCATGGCGGTGTAGAGTCCTCCGGGAGATGATTCCCCTCTCCGGCAGGGTGCCGGAGGGTCTCCTGAAATCCCCGAGATGGGATTCGCGGCGGCGCGTCTCTGTAAGGTTTTCCGTATCGTGGCTCTCTTACTGGGGTTTCGCGACGGAAGCTTTAAGTAGGCGGGTCAACGCGGGGGCCACTGTTGTTGGAGATATGCCCAAGAGGCAATAATAAAAGTGGTTATTATATATCTTTATGTTTATGATAAAAGTTTATATACCATGCTATAATTGTATTAACTGAAACATTGATACATGTGTGATATGTAAACAACAAAGAGTCCCTAGTAAGCCTCTTAACTAGCTTGTTGATTAATAGATGATTAGTTTCATAATCATGAACATTGGATGTTATTAATAACAAGGTTATATCATTGTATGAATGATGTAATGGACACACCCAATTAAGCGTAGCATAAGATCACGTCATTAAGTTATTTGCTATAAGCTTTCGATACATAGTTACCTAGTCCTTATGACCATGAGATCATGTAAATCACTTATACCGGAAAGGTACTTTGATTACATCAAACGCCACTGCGTAAATGGGTGGTTATAAAGGTGGGATTAAGTATCCGGAAAGTATGAGTTGAGGCATATGGATCAATAGTGGGATTTGTCCATCCCGATGACGGATAGATATACTCTGGGCCCTCTCGGTGGAATGTCGTCTAATGTCTTGCAAGCATATGAATAAGTTCATAAGAGACCACATACCACGGTACGAGTAAAGAGTACTTGTCAGGAGACGAGGTTGAATAAGGTATAGAGTGATACCGATGATCAAACCTCGGACAAGTAAAATATCGCGTGACAAAGGGAATTGGTATCGTATGTGAATGGTTCATTCGATCACTAAAGTCATCGTTGAATATGTGGGAGCCATTATGGATCTCCAGATCCCGCTATTGGTTATTGGTCGGAGTGAGTACTCAACCATGTCCGCATAGTTCGCGAACCGTAGGGTGACACACTTAAAGTTGGATGTTGAAATGGTAGAACTTGAATATGGAATGGAGTTCGAATATTTGTTCGGAGTCCCGGATGAGATCCCGGACATCACGAGGAGTTCCGGAATGGTCCGGAGAATAAGATTCATATATAGGATGTCATTTTATGTGAATAAAATGATGCGGAAGGTTCTATGGAAGGTTCTAGAAGGTTCTAGAAAAGTCCGGAAGAAACCACCAAGGAAGGTGGAGTCCACATGGGACTCCACCTCCATGGCCGGCCAACCCTAGTGGGGGAGGAGTCTCCCCCTTAGGGGGCCGGCCACCCCCCCTATGGAAGGTGGAATTCCCACCTCTAGTGGGAGGGAAGGTTTCCCACCATATGGAAGGTTTTGGGTTCGGGTCTTATTCGAAGACTTGTAGTCCAACACTTGGGGCTTCCACCTATATATAGAGGGCCAAGGGGAGGGGGCCGGCTACACCAAAGCCTCAAGCTTGGCCGCCCCCCCATAGTGGCCGGCCACCCCCTCTCCCCAAACCCTAGCGCCCCGCTCCTCCACCATATCCCGCACGCTTAGCGAAGCTCCGCCGGATTTCTCCACCGCCACCGACACCACGCCGTCGTGCTGTCGGATTCAAGAGGAGCTACTACTTCCGCTGCCCGCTGGAACGGGGAGGTGGACGTCGTCTTCATCAACAACCGAACGTGTGACCGAGTACGGAGGTGCTGCCCGTTCGTGGCGCCGGAACCGATCGTGATCAAGATCTTCTACGCGCTTTTGCAAGCGGCAAGTGAACGTCTACCGCAGCAACAAGAGCCTCCTCTTGTAGGCTTTGGAATCTCTTCAAGGGTGAGTCTCGACAATCCCCTCGTTGCTACCGTCTTCTAGATTGCATCTTGGCTTGGATTGCGTGTTCGCCGTAGGAAAATTTTTGTTTTCTATGCTACGTTATCCTACAGTGGTATCAGAGCCGTGTCTATGCATAGATGGTTGCACGAGTAGAACACAATGGTTTGTGGGCGTTGATGCTCTTGTTATCTTTAGTTGAGTACTTTGCATCTTTGTGGCATAGTGGGATGAAGCGGCTCGGGCTAACTTTACATGACCGCGTTCATGAGATTTGCTCCACGCTTGACATGCAACTTGTATTGCATAAGTGGCTTTGCGGGTGTCTGTCTCTCCTACTATAGTGAAGATTCAATTTACTCTTCTATTGACAACACTAGTATCACCGTTGTGGTTCATGTTCGTAGGTAGATTGGATCTTGCTCGAAAACCCTAAACCACGTAAAATATGCAAACCAAATTAGAGAACGTCTAACTTGTTTTTGCAGGGTTTGGTGATGTGATATGGCCATAATGTGATGATGAATATGTATGAGATGATCATTATTGTATTGTGGCAACCGGCAGGAGCCTTATGGTTGTCTTTAAATTTCATGTTGAGTAGTATTTCAAAGTAGTTGTAATAGTTGCTACATGGAGGACGATCATGAAGACGGCGCCATTGACCTTGGTGCTTCGCCGACGATGATGGAGATCATGCCCGTTGATGATGAAGATCATGTCCGTGCTTTGGAGATGAAGATCAAAGGCGCAAAGACAAAAGGGCCATATCATATCACATATGAACTGCATGTGATGTTAATCCTTTTATGCATCTTATTTTGCTTAGATCGCGACGGTAGCATTATAAGATGATCCCTCTCACTAAAATCTCAAGATAATAAAGTGTTCATCCTTAGTAGCACCGTTATCAAGTCTTATCGTTTCGAAGCATCTCGTGATGATCGGGTGTGATAGATTCGATAAGTACATATAACGGGTGCAAGACAGTTTTGCACATGCGGATACTAAGGTGGCCTTGACGAGCCTAGCATGTAAAGACATGGTCTCGGAACACGTGATACCGAAAGGTAGAGCATGAATCATATGATTGATATGATGAACACTTTGAGTGTTCGCCATTGAAATTACATCTTGTCTCGTGATGATCGGGCATAGGTGTGATGGATTTGGTTCGTGTGATCACTAAGACAATGCGAGGGATATTGTTTTGAGTGGGAGTTCACCTAGATTTTTAATTATGTAGAATTAAAATTTGAACTCAATTTGTCATAAACTTAGTCTAAACTATTGCAAATATGTTGTAGATATGGCGTCCTCAATCAATTTTAACCAGTTCCTAGAGAAAGAAAAGCTTAAGAGCAACGGTAGCAACTTCACCGACTGGTTCCGTCATGTGAGGATCTTCCTCAATGGCGGAAATCTGCAATATGTGCTTGATGCACCGCTAGGTGACCCTCCTGCAGAAACTGAAACCGATGAAGTAAAGAATGTTTACGCAACTCGGAAAACTCGGTACTCTCAAGTTCAGTGTGCCATCTTATGCAGTCTGGAATCCGATCTTCAAAAACGTTTTGAGCACCACGATCCTCATGAGTTGATAAAAGAGTTGAAGACTATTTTTGAGACTCATGCGGCCGTGGAATGCTATGAAGCATCGAAACACTTTTTCAGCTGTATGATGGAAGAAGGCAGCTCCATTAGTGAGCACATGCTCGTTATGACCGGGCATGCGAAGAAACTCAGTGACTTGGGAATAGTGATTCCTAACAGACTGGGGATTAATCGTGTCCTTCAATCACTGCCACCAAGTTACAAGAACTTTGTGATGAACTACAATATGCAGAACATGAACAAGGAGTTTCCTGAACTCTTTGGCATGCTAAAAGCTGCTGAGATTGAGATCAAGAAAGAGCACCAAGTGTTGATGGTCAACAAGACCACCAGTTTCAAGAAACAGGGCAAGTCTAAGGGAAAATTCAAGAAGGGTGGCAAGAAAGCTGCCACACCTCCTATGAAACCTAAGAACGGCCCTAAGCCTGATGCTGAGTGCTATTACTGCAAGGAGAAGGGACACTGGAAGCGTAATTGCTCCAAGTATTTGGCGGATCTGAAGAGCGGCCTTGTCAAGAAGAAGAAAGAAGGTATATCTGATATACATGTTATAGATGTTTATCTCACTAGTTCTCGTTCTAGTACCTGGGTATTTGATACTGGTTCGGTTGCTCATATTTGTAACTCGAAACAGGAACTAAAGAATAAACGACAACTGCTGAAAGATGAAGTGACGATGCGCGTTGGAAACGGATCCAAGGTCAATGTGATCGCAGTCGGGACACTTCCTCTACATCTACCTTCGGGATTAGTTTTAAGCCTAAATAATTGTTATTATGTACCCGCGTTGAGCATGAACATTATATCAGGATCTTGTTTAATGCAAGACGGTTATTCATTCAAGTCTGAGAATAATGGTTGTTCTATTTTTATGAATAATATCTTTTATGGTCGAGCACCACAAAAGAATGGCTTATTTCTGTTAGATCTCGATAGTAGTAATACGCATATACATAACATTGATGCTAAGCGAATTAAATTGAATGATAATTCTACTTATATGTGGCACTGTCGTCTTGGTCATATTGGAGTGAAACGCATGAAGAAACTCCATACTGATGGATTACTTGAATCACTTGACTTTGAGTCACTTGATAGATGCGAAGCATGTCTGATGGGAAAAATGACTAAGACTCCATTCTCGGGTATGATGGAGCGAGCTACTGACTTATTGGAAATCATACATACCGATGTGTGTGGACCAATGAGTGTAGCATCGCGCGGTGGTTATCGTTATGTTCTAACCTTCACAGATGATTTAAGTAGATATGGGTATATCTATTTAATGAAACATAAATCCGAAACTTTTGAGAAGTTTAAGGAATTCCAAAGTGAAGTAGAAAATCAACGTAACAAGAAGATTAAATTTCTACGATCTGATCGCGGAGGTGAATATCTGAGTTATGAGTTTAGCATGCATTTAAAGAAATGCGGAATACTTTCACAATTGACACCGCCGGGAACACCACAACGAAACGGTGTGTCCGAACGTCGTAATCGAACTCTCTTAGATATGGTTCGTTCTATGATGTCTCTTACTGATTTGCCGTTATCATTTTGGAGTTATGCATTAGAGACAGCCGCATTCACTTTAAATAGAGCACCATCAAAATCCGTTGAAACGACACCGTATGAATTATGGTTTAATAAGAAACCTAAGCTGTCGTTCCTTAAAGTTTGGGGTTGCGAAGCCTATGTAAAAAAGTTACAACCGGACAAGCTAGAACCCAAAGCGGAGAAATGCGTCTTCATAGGATACCCTAAGGAAACTATAGGGTACACTTTCTATCACAGATCCGAAGGCAAGATCTTTGTTGCTAAGAACGGAACCTTTCTTGAGAAAGAATTTCTCACTAAAGAAGTGACTGGAAGAAAAGTAGAACTCGATGAGATTGAAGAATCTCTACTCGTTGATCAGAGTAGCGCAGTACCGGAAAATGTTCCTGTACCACCTACACCGGCAACAGAGGAAGCTAATGATAATGATCATGAAACTTCAAATGAGACAGCTACTGAACCTCGCAGATCGACAAGGGATCGTGCCACTCCAGATTGGTATGATCCTTGTCTAAATGTCATGATTGTGGATAACAATGATGAGGACCCTGCGACGTATGAAGAAGCGATGATGAGCCCAGATTCCAACAAATGGCAAGAAGCCATGAAATCCGAAATGGGATCCATGTATGATAACAAAGTATGGACTTTGGTAGACTTACCTGATAGCCGCAAGGCTGTCGAGAATAAATGGATCTTCAAAAGAAAAACAGATGCTGATGGTAATATTACTGTCTATAAAGCTCGACTTGTCGCAAAGGGTTTCCGACAAATTCAAGGTGTTGACTACGATGAGACTTTCTCACCTGTAGCGAAGCTAAAATCTGTGAGGATTTTGTTAGCAATAGCTGCATTTTTCGATTATGAGATTTGGCAGATGGATGTCAAAACGGCGTTCCTTAATGGAGATATTGAGGAAGAGTTGTATATGGTACAACCCAAAGGTTTTGTCGATCCTAAAAATGCTGACAAAGTATGCAAACTTCAGCGTTCAATCTATGGACTGAAGCAAGCATCGAGAAGTTGGAACCGACGCTTTGATAAGGTGATCAAAGACTTCGGGTTTATACAGTGTCATGGAGAGGCCTGTATTTACAAGAAAGTGAGTGGGAGCTCTGTAGCATTCCTGATATTATATGTAGATGACATATTATTGATTGGGAATGATATAGAACTATTAAGCAGTGTAAAGGGTTATTTGAATAATAGTTTTTCAATGAAAGACCTTGGTGAAGCATCATACATATTAGGCATCAAGATTTATAGAGATAGATCAAGACGTCTAATAGGGCTATCACAGAGTACATACCTGGACAAGATTCTGAAGAAGTTTAGAATGGACGAAAGTAAGAAAGGATTCTTACCTATGTTACCAGGCAAGGTCTTGAGTAAGACTCAAGGACCGGCTACGGCAGAAGAAAGAGAAAGGATGAGTCAGATCCCCTATGCCTCGGCAGTAGGCTCTATCATGTATGCCATGCTATGTACAAGACCGGATATAGCACATGCTGTTAGTTTGACTAGCAGATATCAAAGTGATCCAGGAATAGAACACTGGACAGCGGTCAAGAATATCCTGAAGTACTTGAAAAGAACTAAGGATATGTTTCTTTGTTATGGAGGTGACCAAGAGCTCGTTGTAACAAGTTACACCGATGCAAGTTGGAACACTGATCCTGATGACTCTAAGTCACAATCTGGGTACGTGTTTATATTGAATGGTGCTGCAGTAAGCTGGGCAAGCTCGAAGCAGTGCACGGTGGCGAAATCCTCAACAGAATCGGAGTACATAGCGGCTTCAGAGGCTTCATCAGAAGCGGTATGGATGAAGAGGTTCATTGTAGAGCTCGGTGTGGTTCCTAGTGCATTGGACCCACTAGTCATCTACTGTGACAACATGGGTGCCATTGCCAATGCACAAGAACCAAGGTCACACAAGAGGCTGAAGCATATCAAGCTGCGTTACCACTCGATTCGCGAGTACATCGAAGATGGAGAAGTAAAGATTTGCAAAGTACACACTGATCTGAATGTAGCAGATCCGTTGACTAAAGCTCTCCCTAGGGCAAAGCATGACCAACACCAGAATGCCATGGGTGTTAGGTACCTTACAATGTAATCTAGATTATTGACTCTAGTGCAAGTGGGAGACTGTTGGAGATATGCCCAAGAGGCAATAATAAAAGTGGTTATTATATATCTTTATGTTTATGATAAAAGTTTATATACCATGCTATAATTGTATTAACTGAAACATTGATACATGTGTGATATGTAAACAACAAAGAGTCCCTAGTAAGCCTCTTAACTAGCTTGTTGATTAATAGATGATTAGTTTCATAATCATGAACATTGGATGTTATTAATAACAAGGTTATATCATTGTATGAATGATGTAATGGACACACCCAATTAAGCGTAGCATAAGATCACGTCATTAAGTTATTTGCTATAAGCTTTCGATACATAGTTACCTAGTCCTTATGACCATGAGATCATGTAAATCACTTATACCGGAAAGGTACTTTGATTACATCAAACGCCACTGCGTAAATGGGTGGTTATAAAGGTGGGATTAAGTATCCGGAAAGTATGAGTTGAGGCATATGGATCAATAGTGGGATTTGTCCATCCCGATGACGGATAGATATACTCTGGGCCCTCTCGGTGGAATGTCGTCTAATGTCTTGCAAGCATATGAATAAGTTCATAAGAGACCACATACCACGGTACGAGTAAAGAGTACTTGTCAGAGACGAGGTTGAACAAGGTATAGTGTGATACCGATGATCAAACCTCGGACAAGTAAAATATCGCGTGACAAAGGGAATTGGTATCGTATGTGAATGGTTCATTCGATCACTAAAGTCATCGTTGAATATGTGGGAGCCATTATGGATCTCCAGATCCCGCTATTGGTTATTGGTCGGAGTGAGTACTCAACCATGTCCGCATAGTTCGCGAACCGTAGGGTGACACACTTAAAGTTGGATGTTGAAATGGTAGAACTTGAATATGGAATGGAGTTCGAATATTTGTTCGGAGTCCCGGATGTGATCCCGGACATCACGAGGAGTTCCGGAATGGTCCGGAGAATAAGATTCATATATAGGATGTCATTTTATGTGAATAAAATGATGCGGAAGGTTCTATGGAAGGTTCTAGAAGGTTCTAGAAAAGTCCGGAAGAAACCACCAAGGAAGGTGGAGTCCACATGGGACTCCACCTCCATGGCCGGCCAACCCTAGTGGGGGAGGAGTCCCAAGTGGACTCCCCCTTAGGGGGCCGGCCACCCCCCCTATGGAAGGTGGAATTCCCACCTCTAGTGGGAGGGAAGGTTTCCCACCATATGGAAGGTTTTGGGTTCGGGTCTTATTCGAAGACTTGTAGTCCAACACTTGGGGCTTCCACCTATATATAGAGGGCCAAGGGGAGGGGGCCGGCCACACCAAAGCCTCAAGCTTGGCCGCCCCCCATAGTGGCCGGCCACCCCCTCTCCCCAAACCCTAGCGCCCCGCTCCTCCACCATATCCCGCACGCTTAGCGAAGCTCCGCCGGATTTCTCCACCGCCACCGACACCACGCCGTCGTGCTGTCGGATTCAAGAGGAGCTACTACTTCCGCTGCCCGCTGGAACGGGAGGTGGACGTCGTCTTCATCAACAACCGAACGTGTGACCGAGTACGGAGGTGCTGCCCGTTCGTGGCGCCGGAACCGATCGTGATCAAGATCTTCTACGCGCTTTTGCAAGCGGCAAGTGAACGTCTACCGCAGCAACAAGAGCCTCCTCTTGTAGGCTTTGGAATCTCTTCAAGGGTGAGTCTCGACAATCCCCTCGTTGCTACCGTCTTCTAGATTGCATCTTGGCTTGGATTGCGTGTTCGCCGTAGGAAAATTTTTGTTTTCTATGCTACGTTATCCTACACACAGGGGCCAGGGGGTGGTCGGCGCGGCCAGGGCTTGGGCGCGCCGGCCTCCCTCTGGCCGCCTCGTGGCCCCACTTCGTTAGCTCTTCGGTCTTCGGAAGCTTCGTGCAAAAATAGGACCGGCGAAAGTTTCGTCCAATTCCGAGAATATTTCTTTACTAGGATTTCTGAAACCAAAAACAGCAGAAAACAACAACTGGCTCTTCGGCATCTTGTTAATAGGTTAGTTCCTGAAAATGCATAAATATGACATATAATGTGCATAAAACATGTAGGTATCATCAATAAAGTAGCATGGAACATAAGAAATTATCGATACGTTGGAGACGTATCAGCATCCCCAAGCTTAGTTCTGCTCGTCCCGAGCAGGTAAAACGATAACAAAGATAATTTCTGAAGTGACATGCCATCATAATCTTGATCATACTATTTGTAAACATATGTAATGAATGCAGCGATCAAAACAAAGGTAATGACATGAGTAAACAACTGAATCATAAAGCAAAGACTTTTCATGAATAGTACTTCAAGACAAGCATCAATAAGTCTTGCATAAGAGTTAACTCATAAAGCAATAAATCAAAGTAAAGGTGTTGAAGCAACACATAGGAAGATTAAGTTTCAGCGGTTGCTTTCAACTTGTAACATGTATATCTCATGGATATTGTCAACATAAAGTAATATAACAAGTGCAATATGCAAATATGTAGGAATCAATGCACAGTTCACACAAGTGTTTGCTTCTTAAGGTGGAAGGAGATAGGTAAACTGACTCAACAATAAAAGTAAAAGAATGGTCCTTCAAAGAGGAAAGCATCGATTGCTGTATTTGTGCTAGAGCTTTTATTTTGAAAACATGAAACAATTTTGTCAACGGTAGTAATAAAGCATATGAGTTATGAAAATTATATCTTACAAGTTGCAAGCCTCATGCATAGTATACTAATAGTGCCCGCACCTCGTCCTACTTAGCTTGGACTACCGGATCTTTGCATGCCATGTTTCAACCAAGTGTCACAAAGGGGTACCTCCATGCCGCCTGTACAAAGGTCTAAGGAGAATGCTCGCATTTCGGATTTCTCGCTTTTGATTATTCTCAACTTAGACATCCATACCGGGACAACATGGACAACAGATAATGGACTCCTCTTAAATGCATAAGCATGTAGCAATGATTATTATTCTCATATGAGATTGAGGATATATGTCCAAAACTGAAACTTCCACCATGATTCATGGCTTTAGTTAGCGGCCCAATGTTCTTCTCTAACAATTTTGCATGCTCCAACCACTAAAATGATAGATCCTTCAGACAAGACGGACATGCATAGCAACTCACATGATATTCAACAATAGTTGATGGCGTTCCCCAGAAGCATGGTTATCGCACAACAAGCAACTTAATAAAATATAAAGTGCATAAGTACATATTCAATACTACGATAGTTTTTAAGGCTATTTTGTCCCATGAGCTATATATTGCGAAGGTGAATGATGGAATTTTAAAGGTAGCACTCAAGCAATTTACTTTGGAATGGCGGAGAAATACCATGTAGTAGGTAGGTATGGTGGACACAAATGGCATAGTAGTTGGCTCAAGGATTTTGGATGCATGAGAAGTATTCCCTCTCGATACAAGGTTTAGGCTAGCAAGGTTATTTGAAGCAAACTCAAGGATGAACAAGTGCAGCAAAACTCACATAAAAGACACATTGTAAACATTATAAGACTCTACACCGTCTTCCTTGTTGTTCAAAACTCAATACTAGATATTATCTAGACCTTAGAGAAACCAAATATGCAAATCAAATTTTAGCAAGCTCTATGTATTTCTTCATTAATGGGTGCAAAGCATATGATGCAAGAGCTTAAACATGAGCACAACAATTGCCAAGTATCACATTATCCAAGACATTTTAGAATTACTACATGTAGCATTTTCCAATTCCAACCATATAACAATTTAACGAAGAAGAAACTTCGCCTTGAACATTATGAGTAAAGCCTAAGGACACATGTGTCCATATGCAACAGCGGAGCGTGTCTCTCTCCCACAAAGTGAATGCTAGGATCCATCTTATTCAAACAAAAACAAAAACAAAAACAAACCGACGCTCCAAGTAAAGAACACAAGATGTGATTGAATAAAAATATAGTTTCAGGGGAGGAACCTGATGATGTTGTCGATGAAGAAGGGGATGCCTTGGGCATCCCCAAGCTTAGACGCTTGAGTCTTCTTAAAATATGCAGGGGTGAACCACGGGGGCATCCCCAAGCTTAGAGCTTTCACTCCTCTTGATCATAGTATATCATTCTCCTCTCTTGACCCTTGAAAACTTCCTTCACACCAAACTTCAAGCAAACTCATTAGAGGGTTAGTGCATCATTAATAATTCACTCATTCAGAGGTGACACAATCATTATTTTCACTTCTGGACATTGCATAATGCTACTGGACATTAGTGGATCAAAGAAATAAATCCAACATAGCAAAAGAGGCAATGCGAAATAAAAGGCAGAATCTGTCAAAAACAGAACAGTCCGTAAAGACGAATTTAAAGTTGGCACCAGACTTGCTCAAATGGAAAAACTCAAAACTAATGAAAGTTGCGTACATATCTGAGGATCACGCTCGTAAATTGGCAGATTTTTTCGAATTTTCTACAGAGAACTGTGCCCAGATTCGTGACAGACAGCAATGCTGTTTCTGCGCAGCGATCCCAAATATAACATCAACTTTGACATAGAAACTTTACTTGGCACAAAAACATGATAAGGAGAGGTTGCTACAGTAGTAAACAACTTCCAAGACTCAACAAAACAAAAAATTGCTGTAGGTAAAAACATGGGTTGTCTCCCATAAGCGCTTTTCTTTAACGCCTTTCAGCTAGGCGCAGAAAGTGCAAATCAAGTAACATCGAGAGTAGAAGCATCAACATCATAGCTTGTTCTAATAATAGAATCAAAAGGCAACTTCATTCTCTTTCTAGGGAAGTGTTCCATACCTTTCTTGAGAGGAAATTTATATTTAATATTACCTTCCCTCATATCAATAACAGCACCAACAGTTCGAAGAAAAGGTCTTCCCAACACAATTGGACAAGATGCATTGCATTCGATATCCAAGACAACAAAATCAACGGGGACAAGGTTATTGTTAACCGTAATATGCACATTATCAATCCTCCCCAAAGGTTTCTTTTTAACATTATCGGCAAGATTAACATCCAAATAACAATTCTTCAATGGTGGCAAGTCAAGCATATCATAAATCTTTTTAGGCATAACAGAAATACTTGCACCAAGATCACATAAAGCATTACATTCAAAGTCATTGAATTTCATTTTAATGATGGGCTCCCAACCATCTTCTAACTTTCTAGGAATAGAAGTTTCAAGTTTTAGTTTCTCTTCTCTAGCTTTTATGAGAGCATTTGTAATATGTTTTGTAAAGGCTAAATTTATAGCACTAGCATTAGGACTTTTAGCAAGTTTTTGTAAGAACTTTATAACTTCAGAGATGTGGCAATCATCAAAATCTAAATCATTATGAGCTACAGCAATGGGATCATTGTTCCCAAGGTTGGAAAAAATTTCAGCAGTTTTATCACAAGCAGTTTCAGCAGTTTTAGCAATTTCAGGCAGTTTTGTTCGCTTTGCACTAGGAGTAGAAACATTGCCAACACCAATTATATTACCATTGATAGTAGGAGGTGCAGCAACATGTGGAGAATTAGCATTACTAGTGGTGGTAATAGTCCAAACTTTAGCTACATTATTCTCTTTAGCTAGTTTTTCATTTTCTTCTCTATCCCACCTAGCACGCAGTTCAGCCATTAATCTTATATTCTCATTAATTCTAACTTGGATGGCATTTGCTGTAGTAGTAATCTTATTATCAATATCATTATTAGGCATAACTTTCAATTTTAAAAGATTAACATCGGAGGCAAGTCTATCAACTCTAGAAGCGATAGTATCAATTTTATCAAGCTTTTCCTCAACAGATTTGTTAAAAGCAGTTTGTGTACTAATAAATTCTTTAAGCATGGCTTCAAGACCAGAGGGTAC
The DNA here is from genome assembly GCA_030979885.1 of Lolium multiflorum. Taxonomy (NCBI): domain Eukaryota; kingdom Viridiplantae; phylum Streptophyta; class Magnoliopsida; order Poales; family Poaceae; genus Lolium; species Lolium multiflorum. Next base: position 233,799,313 of record CM061748.1, on the reverse strand, counting down.
ACTCCTATTATTGTTGTAAGAATTCCCATAAGAATTACCATAACCATTACCATTAGCAGAAGGATATGGCCTATAGTTATTACCAGAGTTGTTCCTATAAGCATTGTTGTTGAAATTATTATTTTTAATGAAATTCACATCAACATTTTCTTCTTGAGCAACCAATGAAGCTAAAGGAACATTATTTGGATCTACATTAGATCTACCATTCACAAGCATAGACATAATCACATCAATCTTATCACTCAAGGAAGAGGTTTCTTCAACAGAATTTACCTTCTTACCTTGTGGAGCTCTTTCCGTGTGCCATTCAGAGTAATTTATCATCATATCATCAAGAAGTTTTGTAGCCGCCCCCAATGTGATGGACATAAAGGTACCTCCAGCAGCTGAATCCAATAAATTCCGCGAAGAAAAATTTAGTCCTGCATAGAAGGTTTGGATGATCATCCAAGTAGTCAGTCCATGGGTTGGGCAATTCTTTACCAAAGTTTTCATTCTCTCCCATGCTTGAGCAACATGTTCAGTATCTAATTGTTTAAAATTCATTATGCTACTTCTCAAAGATATAATTTTAGCGGGAGGATAATATCTACCAATAAAAGCATCCTTGCATTTAGTCCATGAATCAATACTATTCTTAGGCAAAGATAGCAACCAATCTTTAGCTCTTCCTCTTAATGAGAAAGGAAACACTTTCAATTTAATAATATCACCATCTACATCTTTATACTTTTGCATTTCACAAAGTTCAACAAAATTATTGAGATGGGCAGCAGCATCATCAGAACTAACACCAGAAAATTGATCTCTCATAACCAAGTTCAGTAAAGCAGGTTTAATTTCAAAGAATTCTGCTGTAGTAGCAGGTGGAGCAATAGGTGTGCATAGGAAATCATTATTATTTGCATTTGTGAAGTCACACAACTTAGTATTTTCAGGGGTATTCATTTTAGCAACGGTAAATAAAACAAACTAGATAAAGTAAATGCAAGTAACTAATTTTTTTGTGTTTTTGATATAGAGAGCAAGACAATAAATAAAGTAAAACTAGCAACTAATTTTTTTGTGTTTTGTTTAGGTGCAGCAAACAAAGTAGTAAATAAAATAAAGCAAGACAAAAACAAAGTAAAGAGATTGAGAAGTGGAGACTCCCCTTGCAGCGTGTCTTGATCTCCCCGGCAACGGCGCCAGAAAAAGTGCTTGATGCGCGTAGATGTACACGTCCGTTGGGAACCCCAAGAGGAAGGTATGATGCGCACAGTGGCAAGTTTTCCTCGCATGAAACCAAGGTTTAATCGAACCAGTAGGAGCCAAGAAGCACGTCGAAGGTTGATGGTCGCGAAATGTGATGCGGCGCAACACCAGGGATTCCAGCCAACGCGGAACCTGCACAACACAACCAAGTACTTTGCCCCAACGAAAGCAGTGAGGTTGTCAATCTCACCGCTTGCTGTAACAAAGGATTAAACGTATCGAGTGGAAGATGTTTGCAAAGAAAACAGTAAACACAATTGCAGTAGATTGTATGCTATGTAAAGAATAGGACCGGGGTCCACAGTTCACTAGAGGTGTCTCTCCCATAAGATAAAGCATGTTGGGTGAACAAATTACAGTCGGGCAATTGACAAATAGAGAAGGGCATAACAATGCATATACATGATATGATAAATATAGTGAGATTTAATTGGGCATTACGACAAAGTACATAGACCGCCATCCAACATCTATGCCTAAAAAGTCCACCTTCAGGTTATCATCCGAACCCCTCCAGTATTAAGTTGCTAAGCAACAGACAATTGCATTAAGTATGGTGCGTAATGTAATCAACAACTACATCCTTAGACATAGAATCAATGTTTTATCCCTAGTGGCAACAACACATCCACAACCTTAGAACTTTCTGTCACTGTCCCAGATTCAATGGAGGCATGAACCCACTATCGAGCATAAATACTCCCTCTTGGAGTTAAGAGTAAAAACTTGGCCAGAGCCTCTACTAGTAACGGAGAGCATGCAAGATCATAAACAACACATAAACAATAGATTGATAATCACCATAATCATAGTACTCTCTATCCATCGGATCCCGACAAACACAACATATAGAATTACATATAGATGATCTTGATCATGTTAGGCAGCTCACAAGATCCAACAATGAAGCACAACAAGGAGAAGACGACCATCTAGCTACTGCTATGGACCCATGGTCCAGGGGTGGACTACTCACTCATCACTCCGGAGGCGACCATGGCGGTGTAGAGTCCTCCGGGAGATGATTCCCCTCTCCGGCAGGGTGCCGGAGGCGATCTCTAGAATCCCCCGAGATGGGATTCGCGGCGGCGGCGTCTCTAAGGTTTTCCGTCGTGGCTCTCGGTACTGGGGGTTTCGCGACGGAAGCTTTAAGTAGGCGGAGGGTCAACGCGGGGGGCCACACTGTTGGAGATATGCCCAAGAGGCAATAATAAAAGTGGTTATTATATATCTTTATGTTTATGATAAAAGTTTATATACCATGCTATAATTGTATTAACTGAAACATTGATACATGTGTGATATGTAAACAACAAAGAGTCCCTAGTAAGCCTCTTAACTAGCTTGTTGATTAATAGATGATTAGTTTCATAATCATGAACATTGGATGTTATTAATAACAAGGTTATATCATTGTATGAATGATGTAATGGACACACCCAATTAAGCGTAGCATAAGATCACGTCATTAAGTTATTTGCTATAAGCTTTCGATACATAGTTACCTAGTCCTTATGACCATGAGATCATGTAAATCACTTATACCGGAAAGGTACTTTGATTACATCAAACGCCACTGCGTAAATGGGTGGTTATAAAGGTGGGATTAAGTATCCGGAAAGTATGAGTTGAGGCATATGGATCAATAGTGGGATTTGTCCATCCCGATGACGGATAGATATACTCTGGGCCCTCTCGGTGGAATGTCGTCTAATGTCTTGCAAGCATATGAATAAGTTCATAAGAGACCACATACCACGGTACGAGTAAAGAGTACTTGTCAGGAGACGAGGTTGAACAAGGTATAGTGTGATACCGATGATCAAACCTCGGACAAGTAAAATATCGCGTGACAAAGGGAATTGGTATCGTATGTGAATGGTTCATTCGATCACTAAAGTCATCGTTGAATATGTGGGAGCCATTATGGATCTCCAGATCCCGCTATTGGTTATTGGTCGGAGTGAGTACTCAACCATGTCCGCATAGTTCGCGAACCGTAGGGTGACACACTTAAAGTTGGATGTTGAAATGGTAGAACTTGAATATGGAATGGAGTTCGAATATTTGTTCGGAGTCCCGGATGAGATCCCGGACATCACGAGGAGTTCCGGAATGGTCCGGAGAATAAGATTCATATATAGGATGTCATTTTATGTGAATAAAATGATGCGGAAGGTTCTATGGAAGGTTCTAGAAGGTTCTAGAAAAGTCCGGAAGAAACCACCAAGGAAGGTGGAGTCCACATGGGACTCCACCTCCATGGCCGGCCAACCCTAGTGGGGGAGGAGTCCCAAGTGGACTCCCCCTTAGGGGGCCGGCCACCCCCCCTATGGAAGGTGGAATTCCCACCTCTAGTGGGAGGGAAGGTTTCCCACCATATGGAAGGTTTTGGGTTCGGGTCTTATTCGAAGACTTGTAGTCCAACACTTGGGGCTTCCACCTATATATAGAGGGCCAAGGGGAGGGGGCCGGCCACACCAAAGCCTCAAGCTTGGCCGCCCCCCATAGTGGCCGGCCACCCCCTCTCCCCAAACCCTAGCGCCCCGCTCCTCCACCATATCCCGCACGCTTAGCGAAGCTCCGCCGGATTTCTCCACCGCCACCGACACCACGCCGTCGTGCTGTCGGATTCAAGAGGAGCTACTACTTCCGCTGCCCGCTGGAACGGGGAGGTGGACGTCGTCTTCATCAACAACCGAACGTGTGACCGAGTACGGAGGTGCTGCCCGTTCGTGGCGCCGGAACCGATCGTGATCAAGATCTTCTACGCGCTTTTGCAAGCGGCAAGTGAACGTCTACCGCAGCAACAAGAGCCTCCTCTTGTAGGCTTTGGAATCTCTTCAAGGGTGAGTCTCGACAATCCCCTCGTTGCTACCGTCTTCTAGATTGCATCTTGGCTTGGATTGCGTGTTCGCCGTAGGAAATTTTTGTTTTCTATGCTACGTTATCCTACAGTGGTATCAGAGCCGTGTCTATGCATAGATGGTTGCACGAGTAGAACACAATGGTTTGTGGGCGTTGATGCTCTTGTTATCTTTAGTTGAGTACTTTGCATCTTTGTGGCATAGTGGGATGAAGCGGCTCGGGCTAACTTTACATGACCGCGTTCATGAGATTTGCTCCACGCTTGACATGCAACTTGTATTGCATAAGTGGCTTTGCGGGTGTCTGTCTCTCCTACTATAGTGAAGATTCAATTTACTCTTCTATTGACAACACTAGTATCACCGTTGTGGTTCATGTTCGTAGGTAGATTGGATCTTGCTCGAAAACCCTAAACCACGTAAAATATGCAAACCAAATTAGAGAACGTCTAACTTGTTTTTGCAGGGTTTGGTGATGTGATATGGCCATAATGTGATGATGAATATGTATGAGATGATCATTATTGTATTGTGGCAACCGGCAGGAGCCTTATGGTTGTCTTTAAATTTCATGTTGAGTAGTATTTCAAAGTAGTTGTAATAGTTGCTACATGGAGGACGATCATGAAGACGGCGCCATTGACCTTGGTGCTTCGCCGACGATGATGGAGATCATGCCCGTTGATGATGAAGATCATGTCCGTGCTTTGGAGATGAAGATCAAAGGCGCAAAGACAAAAGGGCCATATCATATCACATATGAACTGCATGTGATGTTAATCCTTTTATGCATCTTATTTTGCTTAGATCGCGACGGTAGCATTATAAGATGATCCCTCTCACTAAAATCTCAAGATAATAAAGTGTTCATCCTTAGTAGCACCGTTATCAAGTCTTATCGTTTCGAAGCATCTCGTGATGATCGGGTGTGATAGATTCGATAAGTACATATAACGGGTGCAAGACAGTTTTGCACATGCGGATACTAAGGTGGCCTTGACGAGCCTAGCATGTAAAGACATGGTCTCGGAACACGTGATACCGAAAGGTAGAGCATGAATCATATGATTGATATGATGAACACTTTGAGTGTTCGCCATTGAAATTACATCTTGTCTCGTGATGATCGGGCATAGGTGTGATGGATTTGGTTCGTGTGATCACTAAGACAATGCGAGGGATATTGTTTTGAGTGGGAGTTCACCTAGATTTTTAATTATGTAGAATTAAAATTTGAACTCAATTTGTCATAAACTTAGTCTAAACTATTGCAAATATGTTGTAGATATGGCGTCCTCAATCAATTTTAACCAGTTCCTAGAGAAAGAAAAGCTTAAGAGCAACGGTAGCAACTTCACCGACTGGTTCCGTCATGTGAGGATCTTCCTCAATGGCGGAAATCTGCAATATGTGCTTGATGCACCGCTAGGTGACCCTCCTGCAGAAACTGAAACCGATGAAGTAAAGAATGTTTACGCAACTCGGAAAACTCGGTACTCTCAAGTTCAGTGTGCCATCTTATGCAGTCTGGAATCCGATCTTCAAAAACGTTTTGAGCACCACGATCCTCATGAGTTGATAAAAGAGTTGAAGACTATTTTTGAGACTCATGCGGCCGTGGAATGCTATGAAGCATCGAAACACTTTTTCAGCTGTATGATGGAAGAAGGCAGCTCCATTAGTGAGCACATGCTCGCCATGACCGGGCATGCGAAGAAACTCAGTGACTTGGGAATAGTGATTCCTAACAGACTGGGGATTAATCGTGTCCTTCAATCACTGCCACCAAGTTACAAGAACTTTGTGATGAACTACAATATGCAGAACATGAACAAGGAGTTTCCTGAACTCTTTGGCATGCTAAAAGCTGCTGAGATTGAGATCAAGAAAGAGCACCAAGTGTTGATGGTCAACAAGACCACCAGTTTCAAGAAACAGGGCAAGTCTAAGGGAAAATTCAAGAAGGGTGGCAAGAAAGCTGCCACACCTCCTATGAAACCTAAGAACGGCCCTAAGCCTGATGCTGAGTGCTATTACTGCAAGGAGAAGGGACACTGGAAGCGTAATTGCTCCAAGTATTTGGCGGATCTGAAGAGCGGCCTTGTCAAGAAGAAGAAAGAAGGTATATCTGATATACATGTTATAGATGTTTATCTCACTAGTTCTCGTTCTAGTACCTGGGTATTTGATACTGGTTCGGTTGCTCATATTTGTAACTCGAAACAGGAACTAAAGAATAAACGACAACTGCTGAAAGATGAAGTGACGATGCGCGTTGGAAACGGATCCAAGGTCAATGTGATCGCAGTCGGGACACTTCCTCTACATCTACCTTCGGGATTAGTTTTAAGCCTAAATAATTGTTATTATGTACCCGCGTTGAGCATGAACATTATATCTGGATCTTGTTTAATGCAAGACGGTTATTCATTCAAGTCTGAGAATAATGGTTGTTCTATTTTTATGAATAATATCTTTTATGGTCGAGCACCACAAAAGAATGGCTTATTTCTGTTAGATCTCGATAGTAGTAATACGCATATACATAACATTGATGCTAAGCGAATTAAATTGAATGATAATTCTACTTATATGTGGCACTGTCGTCTTGGTCATATTGGAGTGAAACGCATGAAGAAACTCCATACCGATGGATTACTTGAATCACTTGACTTTGAGTCACTTGATAGATGCGAAGCATGTCTGATGGGAAAAATGACTAAGACTCCATTCTCGGGTATGATGGAGCGAGCTACTGACTTATTGGAAATCATACATACAGATGTGTGTGGACCAATGAGTGTAGCATCGCGCGGTGGTTATCGTTATGTTCTAACCTTCACAGATGATTTAAGTAGATATGGGTATATCTATTTAATGAAACATAAATCCGAAACTTTTGAGAAGTTTAAGGAATTCCAAAGTGAAGTAGAAAATCAACGTAACAAGAAGATTAAATTTCTACGATCTGATCGCGGAGGTGAATATCTGAGTTATGAGTTTAGCATGCATTTAAAGAAATGCGGAATACTTTCACAATTGACACCGCCGGGAACACCACAACGAAACGGTGTGTCCGAACGTCGTAATCGAACTCTCTTAGATATGGTTCGTTCTATGATGTCTCTTACTGATTTGCCGTTATCATTTTGGAGTTATGCATTAGAGACAGCCGCATTCACTTTAAATAGAGCACCATCAAAATCCGTTGAAACGACGCCGTATGAATTATGGTTTAATAAGAAACCTAAGCTGTCGTTCCTAAAAGTTTGGGGTTGCGAAGCCTATGTAAAAAAGTTACAACCGGACAAGCTAGAACCCAAAGCGGAGAAATGCGTCTTCATAGGATACCCTAAGGAAACTATAGGGTACACTTTCTATCACAGATCCGAAGGCAAGATCTTTGTTGCTAAGAACGGAACCTTTCTTGAGAAAGAATTTCTCACTAAAGAAGTGACTGGAAGAAAAGTAGAACTCGATGAGATTGAAGAATCTCTACTCGTTGATCAGAGTAGCGCAGTACCGGAAAATGTTCCTGTACCACCTACACCGGCAACAGAGGAAGCTAATGATAATGATCATGAAACTTCAAATGAGACAGCTACTGAACCTCGCAGATCGACAAGGGATCGTGCCACTCCAGATTGGTATGATCCTTGTCTAAATGTCATGATTGTGGATAACAATGATGAGGACCCTGCGACGTATGAAGAAGCGATGATGAGCCCAGATTCCAACAAATGGCAAGAAGCCATGAAATCCGAAATGGGATCCATGTATGATAACAAAGTATGGACTTTGGTAGACTTACCTGATAGCCGCAAGGCTGTCGAGAATAAATGGATCTTCAAAAGAAAAACAGATGCTGATGGTAATATTACTGTCTATAAAGCTCGACTTGTCGCAAAGGGTTTCCGACAAATTCAAGGTGTTGACTACGATGAGACTTTCTCACCTGTAGCGAAGCTAAAATCTGTGAGGATTTTGTTAGCAATAGCTGCATTTTTCGATTATGAGATTTGGCAGATGGATGTCAAAACGGCGTTCCTTAATGGAGATATTGAGGAAGAGTTGTATATGGTACAACCCAAAGGTTTTGTCGATCCTAAAAATGCTGACAAAGTATGCAAACTTCAGCGTTCAATCTATGGACTGAAGCAAGCATCGAGAAGTTGGAACCGACGCTTTGATAAGGTGATCAAAGACTTCGGGTTTATACAGTGTCATGGAGAGGCCTGTATTTACAAGAAAGTGAGTGGGAGCTCTGTAGCATTCCTGATATTATATGTAGATGACATATTATTGATTGGGAATGATATAGAACTATTAAGCAGTGTAAAGGGTTATTTGAATAATAGTTTTTCAATGAAAGACCTTGGTGAAGCATCATACATATTAGGCATCAAGATTTATAGAGATAGATCAAGACGTCTAATAGGGCTATCACAGAGTACATACCTGGACAAGATTCTAAAGAAGTTTAGAATGGACGAAAGTAAGAAAGGATTCTTACCTATGTTACCAGGCAAGGTCTTGAGTAAGACTCAAGGACCGGCTACGGCAGAAGAAAGAGAAAGGATGAGTCAGATCCCCTATGCCTCGGCAGTAGGCTCTATCATGTATGCCATGCTATGTACAAGACCGGATATAGCACATGCTGTTAGTTTGACTAGCAGATATCAAAGTGATCCAGGAATAGAACACTGGACAGCGGTCAAGAATATCCTGAAGTACTTGAAAAGAACTAAGGATATGTTTCTTTGTTATGGAGGTGACCAAGAGCTCGTTGTAACAAGTTACACCGATGCAAGTTGGAACACTGATCCTGATGACTCTAAGTCACAATCTGGGTACGTGTTTATATTGAATGGTGCTGCAGTAAGCTGGGCAAGCTCGAAGCAGTGCACGGTGGCGAAATCCTCAACAGAATCGGAGTACATAGCGGCTTCAGAGGCTTCATCAGAAGCGGTATGGATGAAGAGGTTCATTGTAGAGCTCGGTGTGGTTCCTAGTGCATTGGACCCACTAGTCATCTACTGTGACAACATGGGTGCCATTGCCAATGCACAAGAACCAAGGTCACACAAGAGGCTGAAGCATATCAAGCTGCGTTACCACTCGATTCGCGAGTACATCGAAGATGGAGAAGTAAAGATTTGCAAAGTACACACTGATCTGAATGTAGCAGATCCGTTGACTAAAGCTCTCCCTAGGGCAAAGCATGACCAACACCAGAATGCCATGGGTGTTAGGTACCTTACAATGTAATCTAGATTATTGACTCTAGTGCAAGTGGGAGACTGTTGGAGATATGCCCAAGAGGCAATAATAAAAGTGGTTATTATATATCTTTATGTTTATGATAAAAGTTTATATACCATGCTATAATTGTATTAACTGAAACATTGATACATGTGTGATATGTAAACAACAAAGAGTCCCTAGTAAGCCTCTTAACTAGCTTGTTGATTAATAGATGATTAGTTTCATAATCATGAACATTGGATGTTATTAATAACAAGGTTATATCATTGTATGAATGATGTAATGGACACACCCAATTAAGCGTAGCATAAGATCACGTCATTAAGTTATTTGCTATAAGCTTTCGATACATAGTTACCTAGTCCTTATGACCATGAGATCATGTAAATCACTTATACCGGAAAGGTACTTTGATTACATCAAACGCCACTGCGTAAATGGGTGGTTATAAAGGTGGGATTAAGTATCCGGAAAGTATGAGTTGAGGCATATGGATCAATAGTGGGATTTGTCCATCCCGATGACGGATAGATATACTCTGGGCCCTCTCGGTGGAATGTCGTCTAATGTCTTGCAAGCATATGAATAAGTTCATAAGAGACCACATACCACGGTACGAGTAAAGAGTACTTGTCAGAGACGAGGTTGAACAAGGTATAGTGTGATACCGATGATCAAACCTCGGACAAGTAAAATATCGCGTGACAAAGGGAATTGGTATCGTATGTGAATGGTTCATTCGATCACTAAAGTCATCGTTGAATATGTGGGAGCCATTATGGATCTCCAGATCCCGCTATTGGTTATTGGTCGGAGTGAGTACTCAACCATGTCCGCATAGTTCGCGAACCGTAGGGTGACACACTTAAAGTTGGATGTTGAAATGGTAGAACTTGAATATGGAATGGAGTTCGAATATTTGTTCGGAGTCCCGGATGAGATCCCGGACATCACGAGGAGTTCCGGAATGGTCCGGAGAATAAGATTCATATATAGGATGTCATTTTATGTGAATAAAATGATGCGGAAGGTTCTATGGAAGGTTCTAGAAGGTTCTAGAAAAGTCCGGAAGAAACCACCAAGGAAGGTGGAGTCCACATGGGACTCCACCTCCATGGCCGGCCAACCCTAGTGGGGGAGGAGTCCCAAGTGGACTCCCCCTTAGGGGGCCGGCCACCCCCCCTATGGAAGGTGGAATTCCCACCTCTAGTGGGAGGGAAGGTTTCCCACCATATGGAAGGTTTTGGGTTCGGGTCTTATTCGAAGACTTGTAGTCCAACACTTGGGGCTTCCACCTATATATAGAGGGCCAAGGGGAGGGGGCCGGCCACACCAAAGCCTCAAGCTTGGCCGCCCCCCATAGTGGCCGGCCACCCCCTCTCCCCAAACCCTAGCGCCCCGCTCCTCCACCATATCCCGCACGCTTAGCGAAGCTCCGCCGGATTTCTCCACCGCCACCGACACCACGCCGTCGTGCTCGGATTCAAGAGGAGCTACTACTTCCGCTGCCCGCTGGAACGGGGAGGTGGACGTCGTCTTCATCAACAACCGAACGTGTGACCGAGTACGGAGGTGCTGCCCGTTCGTGGCGCCGGAACCGATCGTGATCAAGATCTTCTACGCGCTTTTGCAAGCGGCAAGTGAACGTCTACCGCAGCAACAAGAGCCTCCTCTTGTAGGCTTTGGAATCTCTTCAAGGGTGAGTCTCGACAATCCCCTCGTTGCTACCGTCTTCTAGATTGCATCTTGGCTTGGATTGCGTGTTCGCCGTAGGAAAATTTTTGTTTTCTATGCTACGTTATCCTACACACACGAGGGGCCCAGGGGGTAGGTCGGCGCGGCCAGGGCCTGGGCCGCGCCCCTAGGCCGCCTCGTGGCCCCACTCGTTAGCTCTTCTGTCTTCGGAAGCTTCGTGCAAAAATAGGACCCTGGGCGAAAGTTTCCCAATTCCGAGAATATTTTTACTAGGATTTCAAACCAAAACAGCAGAAAACAACAACTGGCTCTTCGGCATCTTGTTAATAGGTTAGTTCCAGAAAATGCATAAATATGACATATAATGTGCATAAAACATGTAGGTATCATCAATAAAGTAGCATGGAACATAAGAAATTATCGATACGTTGGAGACGTATCAGCATCCCCAAGCTTAGTTCTGCTCGTCCCGAGCAGGTAAAACGATAACAAAGATAATTTCTGAAGTGACATGCCATCATAATCTTGATCATACTATTTGTAAACATATGTAATGAATGCAGCGATCAAAACAAAGGTAATGACATGAGTAAACAACTGAATCATAAAGCAAAGACTTTTCATGAATAGTACTTCAAGACAAGCATCAATAAGTCTTGCATAAGTTAGTTAACTCATAAAGCAATAAATCAAAGTAAAGGTGTTGAAGCAACACATAGGAAGATTAAGTTTCAGCGGTTGCTTTCAACTTGTAACATGTATATCTCATGGATATTGTCAACATAAAGTAATATAACAAGTGCAATATGCAAATATGTAGGAATCAATGCACAGTTCACACAAGTGTTTGCTTCTTAAGGTGGAAGATAGGTAAACTGACTCAACAATAAAAGTAAAAGAATGGTCCTTCAAAGAGGAAAGCATCGATTGATGTATTTGTGCTAGAGCTTTTATTTTGAAAACATGAAACAATTTTGTCAACGGTAGTAATAAAGCATATGAGTTATGAAAATTATATCTTACAAGTTGCAAGCCTCATGCATAGTATACTAATAGTGCCCGCACCTCGTCCTACTTAGCTTGGACTACCGGATCTTTGCATGCCATGTTTCAACCAAGTGTCACAAAGGGGTACCTCCATGCCGCCTGTACAAAGGTCTAAGGAGAATGCTCGCATTTCGGATTTCTCGCTTTTGATTATTCTCAACTTAGACATCCATACCGGGACAACATGGACAACAGATAATGGACTCCTCTTAAATGCATAAGCATGTAGCAATGATTATTATTCTCATATGAGATTGAGGATATATGTCCAAAACTGAAACTTCCACCATGATTCATGGCTTTAGTTAGCGGCCCAATGTTCTTCTCTAACAATTTTGCATGCTCCAACCACTAAAATGATAGATCCTTCAGACAAGACGGACATGCATAGCAACTCACATGATATTCAACAATAGTTGATGGCGTTCCCCAGAAGCATGGTTATTGCACAACAAGCAACTTAATAAAATATAAAGTGCATAAGTACATATTCAATACTACGATAGTTTTTAAGGCTATTTTGTCCCATGAGCTATATATTGCAAAGGTGAATGATGGAATTTTAAAGGTAGCACTCAAGCAATTTACTTTGGAATGGCGGAGAAATACCATGTAGTAGGTAGGTATGGTGGACACAAATGGCATAGTAGTTGGCTCAAGGATTTTGGATGCATGAGAAGTATTCCCTCTCGATACAAGGTTTAGGCTAGCAAGGTTATTTGAAGCAAACTCAAGGATGAACAAGTGCAGCAAAACTCACATAAAAGACACATTGTAAACATTATAAGACTCTACACCGTCTTCCTTGTTGTTCAAAACTCAATACTAGATATTATCTAGACCTTAGAGAAACCAAATATGCAAATCAAATTTTAGCAAGCTCTATGTATTTCTTCATTAATGGGTGCAAAGCATATGATGCAAGAGCTTAAACATGAGCACAACAATTGCCAAGTATCACATTATCCAAGACATTTTAGAATTACTACATGTAGCATTTTCCAATTCCAACCATATAACAATTTAACGAAGAAGAAACTTCGCCTTGAACATTATGAGTAAAGCCTAAGGACACATGTGTCCATATGCAACAGCGGAGCGTGTCTCTCTCCCACAAAGTGAATGCTAGGATCCATCTTATTCAAACAAAAACAAAAACAAAAACAAACCGACGCTCCAAGTAAAGAACACAAGATGTGATTGAATAAAAATATAGTTTCAGGGGAGGAACCTGATGATGTTGTCGATGAAGAAGGGGATGCCTTGGGCATCCCCAAGCTTAGACGCTTGAGTCTTCTTAAAATATGCAGCGGTGAACCACGGGGGCATCCCCAAGCTTAGAGCTTTCACTCCTCTTGATCATAGTATATCATTCTCCTCTCTTGACCCTTGAAAACTTCCTTCACACCAAACTTCAAGCAAACTCATTAGAGGGTTAGTGCATCATTAATAATTCACTCATTCAGAGGTGACACAATCATTATTTTCACTTCTGGACATTGCATAATGCTACTGGACATTAGTGGATCAAAGAAATAAATCCAACATAGCAAAAGAGGCAATGCGAAATAAAAGGCAGAATCTGTCAAAAACAGAACAGTCCGTAAAGACGAATTTAAAGCTGGCACCAGACTTGCTCAAATGGAAAAACTCAAAACTAATGAAAGTTGCGTACATATCTGAGGATCACGCTCGTAAATTGGCAGATTTTTTCGAATTTTCTACAGGGAACTGTGCCCAGATTCGTGACAGACAGCAATGCTGTTTCTGCGCAGCGATCCCAAATATAACATCAACTTTGACATAGAAACTTCACTTGGCACAAAAACATGATAAGGAGAGGTTGCTACAGTAGTAAACAACTTCCAAGACTCAACAAAACAAAAAATTGCTGTAGGTAAAAACATGGGTTGTCTCCCATAAGCGCTTTTCTTTAACGCCTTTCAGCTAGGCGCAGAAAGTGCAAATCAAGTAACATCGAGAGTAGAAGCATCAACATCATAGCTTGTTCTAATAATAGAATCAAAAGGCAACTTCATTATCTTTCTAGGGAAGTGTTCCATACCTTTCTTGAGAGGAAATTTATATTTAATATTACCTTCCCTCATATCAATAACAGCACCAACAGTTCGAAGAAAAGGTCTTCCCAACACAATTGGACAAGATGCATTGCATTCGATATCCAAGACAACAAAATCAACGGGGACAAGGTTATTGTTAACCGTAATATGCACATTATCAATCCTCCCCAAAGGTTTCTTTTTAACATTATCGGCAAGATTAACATCCAAATAACAATTCTTCAATGGTGGCAAGTCAAGCATATCATAAATCTTTTTAGGCATAACAGAAATACTTGCACCAAGATCACATAAAGCATTACATTCAAAGTCATTGAATTTCATTTTAATGATGGGCTCCCAACCATCTTCTAACTTTCTAGGAATAGAAGTTTCAAGTTTTAGTTTCTCTTCTCTAGCTTTTATGAGAGCATTTGTAATATGTTTTGTAAAGGCTAAATTTATAGCACTAGCATTAGGACTTTTAGCAAGTTTTTGTAAGAACTTTATAACTTCAGAGATGTGGCAATCATCAAAATCTAAATCATTATGAGCTACAGCAATGGGATCATTGTTCCCAAGGTTGGAAAAAATTTCAGCAGTTTTATCACAAGCAGTTTCAGCAGTTTTAGCAATTTCAGGCAGTTTTGTTCGCTTTGCACTAGGAGTAGAAACATTGCCAACACCAATTATATTACCATTGATAGTAGGAGGTGCAGCAACATGTGGAGAATTAGCATTACTAGTGGTGGTAATAGTCCAAACTTTAGCTACATTATTCTCTTTAGCTAGTTTTTCATTTTCTTCTCTATCCCACCTAGCACGCAGTTCAGCCATTAATCTTATATTCTCATTAATTCTAACTTGGATGGCATTTGCTGTAGTAGTAATCTTATTATCAATATCATTATTAGGCATAACTTTCAATTTTAAAAGATTAACATCAGAGGCAAGTCTATCAACTCTAGAAGCGATAGTATCAATTTTATCAAGCTTTTCCTCAACAGATTTGTTAAAAGCAGTTTGTGTACTAATAAATTCTTTAAGCATGGCTTCAAGACCAGAGGGTACACTCCTATTATTGTTGTAAGAATTCCCATAAGAATTACCATAACCATTACCATTAGCAGAAGGATATGGCCTATAGTTATTACCAGAGTTGTTCCTATAAGCATTGTTGTTGAAATTATTATTTTTAATGAAATTCACACCAACATTTTCTTCTTGAGCAACCAATGAAGCTAAAGGAACATTATTTGGATCTACATTAGATCTACCATTCACAAGCATAGACATAATCACATCAATCTTATCACTCAAGGAAGAGGTTTCTTCAACAGAATTTACCTTCTTACCTTGTGGAGCTCTTTCCGTGTGCCATTCAGAGTAATTTATCATCATATCATCAAGAAGTTTTGTAGCCGCCCCCAATGTGATGGACATAAAGGTACCTCCAGCAGCTGAATCCAATAAATTCCGCGAAGAAAAATTTAGTCCTGCATAGAAGGTTTGGATGATCATCCAAGTAGTCAGTCCATGGGTTGGGCAATTCTTTACCAAAGTTTTCATTCTCTCCCATGCTTGAGCAACATGTTCAGTATCTAATTGTTTAAAATTCATTATGCTACTTCTCAAAGATATAATTTTAGCGGGAGGATAATATCTACCAATAAAAGCATCCTTGCATTTAGTCCATGAATCAATACTATTCTTAGGCAAAGATAGCAACCAATCTTTAGCTCTTCCTCTTAATGAGAAAGGAAACACTTTCAATTTAATAATATCACCATCTACATCTTTATACTTTTGCATTTCACAAAGTTCAACAAAATTATTGAGATGGGCAGCAGCATCATCAGAACTAACACCAGAAAATTGATCTCTCATAACCAAGTTCAGTAAAGCAGGTTTAATTTCAAAGAATTCTGCTGTAGTAGCAGGTGGAGCAATAGGTGTGCATAGGAAATCATTATTATTTGCATTTGTGAAGTCACACAACTTAGTATTTTCAGGGGTATTCATTTTAGCAACGGTAAATAAAACAAACTAGATAAAGTAAATGCAAGTAACTAATTTTTTTGTGTTTTTGATATAGAGAGCAAGACAATAAATAAAGTAAAACTAGCAACTAATTTTTTGTGTGTTTTGTTTAGGTGCAGCAAACAAAGTAGTAAATAAAATAAAGCAAGACAAAAACAAAGTAAAGAGATTGAGAAGTGGAGACTCCCCTTGCAGCGTGTCTTGATCTCCCCGGCAACGGCGCCAGAAAAAGTGCTTGATGCGCGTAGATGTACACGTCCGTTGGGAACCCCAAGAGGAAGGTATGATGCGCACATGGCAAGTTTCCCTCAGTATGAAACCAAGGTTTAATCGAACCAGTAGGAGCCAAGAAGCACGTCGAAGGTTGATGGTCGCGAAATGTGATGCGGCGCAACACCAGGGATTCCGGCGCCAACGCGGAACCTGCACAACACAACCCAAGTACTTTGCCCCAACGAAACAGTGAGGTTGTCAATCTCACCGGCTTGTCGTAACAAAGGATTAAACGTATCGAGTGGAAGATGTTTGCAAAGAAAACAGTAAACACAATTGCAGTAGATTGTATGCTATGTAAAGAATAGGACCGGGGTCCACAGTTCACTAGAGGTGTCTCTCCCATAAGATAAAGCATGTTGGGTGAACAAATTACAGTCGGGCAATTGACAAATAGAGAAGGGCATAACAATGCATATACATGATATGATAAATATAGTGAGATTTAATTGGGCATTACGACAAAGTACATAGACCGCCATCCAACTGCATCTATGCCTGAAAAGTCCACCTTCAGGTTATCATCCGAACCCCCTCCAGTATTAAGTTGCTAAGCAACAGACAATTGCATTAAGTATGGTGCGTAATGTAATCAACAACTACATCCTTAGACATAGAATCAATGTTTTATCCCTAGTGGCAACAGCACATCCACAACCTTAGAACTTTCTGTCACTGTCCCAGATTCAATGGAGGCATGAACCCACTATCGAGCATAAATACTCCCTCTTGGAGTTAAGAGTAAAAACTTGGCCAGAGCCTCTACTAGTAACGGAGAGCATGCAAGATCATAAACAACACATAAACAATAGATTGATAATCACCATAATCATAGTACTCTCTATCCATCGGATCCCGACAAACACAACATATAGAATTACATATAGATGATCTTGATCATGTTAGGCAGCTCACAAGATCCAACAATGAAGCACAACAAGGAGAAGACGACCATCTAGCTACCGCTATGGACCCATGGTCCAGGGGTGGACTACTCACTCATCACTCCGGAGGCGACCATGGCGGTGTAGAGTCCTCCGGGAGATGATTCCCCTCTCCGGCAGGTGCCGGAGGCGATCTCCGAATCCCCCGAGATGGGATTCGGCGGCGGCGTCTCTGTAAGGTTTTCCGTATCGTGGCTCTCGATGGGGGCTTCGCGACGGAAGCTTTAAGTAGGCGGAGGGTCAACGCGGGGGCCACACGAGGGGCCCAGGGGTAGGTCAGCGCGGCCGGGCTCGGGCCGCGCCGGCCTCCCCTCTGCCGCCTCGTGGCCCCACTTCGTTAGCTCTTCGGTCTTCTGGAAGCTTCGCAAAAATAGGACCCTGGGCGAAAGTTTCGTCCAATTCCGAGAATATTTCTTTACTAGGATTTCTGAAACCAAAAACAAAAGAACTGGCTCTTCTGCATCTTGTTAATAGGTTAGTTCCAGAAAATGCATAAATATGACATATAATGTGCATAAAACATGTAGGTATCATCAATAAAGTAGCATGGAACATAAGAAATTATCGATACGTTGGAGACGTATCATTGACCTCCGACTCTCCCTCGCTTGCGGAAGAAGATTGGGAAGAGGAGGGAGAAGACATGTTGGCCGAGGAGGGCTTTTGGGAGTGCTAGTACGAGGAGGGTGAAGGAGGGAACTACAGGAAGTGGCCAAATAAGAGGAGGGAACGACGATTTAATGCCTCAGCAGTTCCCAAGGATACGGTGCCAGAACCGTCAAATCGTGCAGAGAAAGCGAGGAGGCAAGACGTCGTCATGAAGAAAACTGCGACGGTTCTGCACGACATGACCCTTCGAAGAGATGGTTTTGCAATTATCATTATCAAAACCAGGGGGCATGTGTTACCACCCGATTTTGGCCAAATCAGGAGTTGGGCCGTAAGCGAAGATGGGCTTAGAGGATTACACGTGGAGCATCATCGAAGCGGCCTCGCGCTAAGAGTTTGGGCTTAATTGCCCGTGTATCTGTAACTATTAGATCGCATTGTAATTTAGATTAGAGAGGTAGAGTCCGGCCCGTGCACGGTTAGGTGCACGCCTCAATTAGAAAGTCCCTTGGACTATAAATATGTATCTAGGGTTATCGGAAAAGGAGGACAATCACCGTTCAACCAAAACAAACCAATCTCGGCGCATCGCCACCCCTTTCATACGAGGGTTCTTACCGGTAAGCATCATGCTGCCTAGATCGCATCTCGCGATCTAGGCAGCGTAAAGCTTAGTATTGTTCATGCGTTGCTCGTACTGAAGCCTTTTTGATGGCGAGCAACGTAGTTATCTTTAGATGTGTTAGGGTTAGCATTGTTCTTCACGTAATATCTATCGTAGTGCAACCCTTGCATATCTAGCTGCCCTTACGTCTATCCAGACGTAAGGGCAGCATCTTGCTTGATCATGCTTAGTAGATCCGATCCGTTACGGTTGCTCCCGCATCAGGGGATTAGTTTAATATCTGCATAGTTAGGCCTTATGCTGGGGTCGGAGGATCCGGTGGTGCGTTAGATGCTTTTACCGTCCCTGAGGGATGTTCCGGGGATCAACGTTATGTTAGTTTTTAGGCCTCTCGTAGGGGTAGTTTGCACCGTCTCTCGTAGCTGCTAGGCCCGATCGCACGTAGGACGTTCCGATTATGCGGTGAAAACCCTAAACTATCGTGGATCGTTTTAGCTTTGTCCTGATCAAGCAGGATCCCCATGCCATTGCTAATCCATCAAGGACCATGGGGCGATCGACTCTTTGAGCCGATCCACAGGGAAACCTGAGAGCCGATAAGGCTCGTATTTAATGTGCACGTGTCTACCATGCAGGAACAATCGAAGCACTAACACCTTCCTGACCAGGTCTAGGTCAGGTGGCACGCCCAGGCAACCGCCAGGACGCGCGCCAGAAGATTTGCGGGACGACGCGAGGTGCCAGGGATCCACTAAGCGGCCCTAGGAGCCTCCCGGCTCTTCGTGTTACTTAGCCAAAGCCCGTCGGGGGGTTTTGGAGGGTAACATATGCTTAGTATTTATTGTTGTAGCATGACTTGTTTCAAATATCTGAGAGTGAATAATATGTCGTTGAAAGAATCATGTGTTGTTTCTATCATAAAAGCATAATATTGTGGTATTCTCCTTTGATGCTTTATTGGGTTGACTTGGCGCATGCTTATACCATGTTATGACTATAACCAGTCAACTAAAGCCTCTATGATCATTTAGTTTTTGACTTGTAATATAACTTTATGATTTGATTGATAATGTTTTGTCGCTGTGCATGATTATGATCAGTATTGCTCTCTTAGTTGGTCGCTCCCAGTCTTTTCCTAGCATTCGCCTGTATTGAGTATAAACTTTACTCGTGTATCCAACCACCAATAACCAAAGTTTGCCAATTGTGTTCCCCATATCTACCTAGTAGCATTATTGCTATTCTAAGTAATTCATCATGTTGTTATTTATCTTCCAAATTAAATTTTGGCATGAGAAAATTAGTTAGTAAAACTCTCACGAACTTGATGGCACATTTACTTTCTTGCACTTAATAAATTTGATCATTGTGCCTATATTATGAAGTTTATATGCTTGCAAATTGCGAGTTGGGAGTTAGTATAACCATGCTTTCATGGGAAACACTTTCGACATTGCACCTATATTTAGTTGATGTCATGTTCTTTTGTTTATGGATGCCTAGCGGTGCAAAATAAAATGGAAACTTGTAAGTCCATGGAGTTTGTATATGAGTTAGAGAAACGCCTGGGCCGCTAATCTAAGCCATGCATCATTCATGGTGGAAATTTACAGCTAAACCATAGTGAGCATTCTATGAAGCATTTGCAATAAAAAGCTATACCCATAGTAAATAAAAAATTGCTGAGATGCTCATTGTCTGTTTGTCTTGTCATTTTGGCATGGGATTGCTCTTACAAGAGTACCTCCATATCATCGGGCAAGAGGTACACCGTTGGTGGTTCTCGATGATACATGTATATTTACAATGACAAGAACTTATTTGGGACCTAAGTTGAGTAGCATGAGGTTTAGGTACTCGCATTCAAGGGGCATGAGATTTTCAACTTGTGATTTGCAGGCATATAGCTCATTTTTGACTCACATTAATTTTAACCATTCAAGATGCTTATGATAGAGGCAATGAGAGCTCAAAGCTAATAAGTATCATACTTTTTGGAAGGTTTATAAAACTTGTTTATCTTGCTTACTCTGCAAAGAGTCTTTCTTTTACTTTTATGTTGAGTCTTCATCTTCTACTTTATGCACCAATTAAGAGAGCATAGTTGTCATTCTTAGTGCAATGTGCATAGTCCCAAAATTATTATTGATTGATTCATGATTGTGCTATTGCTTGTTCTTAAATTACTTGTATCTAGTCACCCTCTGAACTTTAACAATGTCCTAGCATTTGTGTTTTGCTACTCCATAAAGGACATGTTGAGTACCACTTTGCTATGTTTTATCTATGCTCATAAACAAACAGTTGCTTTCAATGCATTATTATTCATGATCCTTTGTTTGAGTTACTCTTCATGTTATAACATAGTTGCTAAGTTCTATTGTTAGAATTATATCTATCATGCCTATGTTTAGAGTACTTTGATCCCAGCTAATGCTTTTACAATAACTTGATCAAGATTGTGTTGGCTTCATGTCATCTCAAAATTATTTTGTTATCACTTACCTACTCGAGGACGAGCACGGGTTAAGATTAGGGATGCTTGATACGTCTCAAACGTATCTTGTTGACGTCAGAAACCCACCGGCGGGCAGCGACTGGTCAACACCGTAGAGCCGGGAACAACTAGGGCTGCGGCCCCAGTCCCTCAGAGCGATGGCCCGCAAAGCCTCCTGGTCGCGCGCCGATGCAAATTGCAAGGGCGTGCCACCGACCTATACCTGGTCAGGAAGGTGTGGATGATGCCTCGCTTAGTTTCCTGCAGGGCACACACGTACACGTTAAATACGAGCCTCGATCGGCTCTCAGGTTATCCTGTGAATCGGCTCATGGAGCCGATCCACCCATGATTCGTCCAAGGTGGCCGAATATATGGTGGTCCTGCTTGATCAAGATAAAGCATATGAGATCCACGACGATTTAGGGTTTTCACCGCATAATCGGATCATCCTACTCACGATTGGGCCTCGCGCTCGCGCACGGTGATCGTAAGCCAATCCTAGACAAGGCCTAAAAACCAACACGAGGTTGATCCTCGGAACATCCTGTCTAGGGCCAGCAAACTACACCCTACGCGCCGCTGGATCCTCCAACCCTTTGTAAGGCCTAACTATTGCGGATGTTAAACTAATCCTTGATGAATCAAGGAGCAACCGTAACGGATCAGATCTACTAAATAACAAGCGGGGTGCCGCCCCTGCACCCATGATGAGGTACAAGGACGGCTAGATGCGCAAGGGTTGCACTACGACATCATATGATACTAAGAACAATGCTAACCCTAACACATCTATGATAACTACGTTGCTCGCCATCAAAAAGGCTTCAGCACGAGCAACGCATGAACAACGTAGGCAGGCTCGTGCTGCCTAGATCGCAAGATGCGATCTAGGCAGCATGGTGCTTACCGGAGAAACCCTCGAGACGAAGGGGTTGGCGATGCGCCGAGATTGGTTTGTGTTGAACGTTGGTTGTTGTTTATTCCATAAACCCTAGATACATATTTATAGTCCAGCGGACTTTCTAACGTGGGCGTGCACCAAACCGTGCACGAGATAAATTCTAACTTCTACATAACCTACTATAAAGATACACGGGCTAACTAGCCCAAACTTGGTAAACAAGGCCGATTCACATATCTCTTCTATATGTATATCTTCAAATCCATCTTGATCGCGGCCCACCTCTGACTTGGTCAAATTCTGGTGATAACACATGCCCCCCTTTTTGATAATGATAATTGCAAAACCATATGCATTCTTCGAAGGGTCATGTCGTGGAAGAGCCGTCGCAGTTTTCTTCATGATGACGCCTTGCCTCCTCGTCTTCTCTGCATGACTTGGTGATTCTGGCACTACGTCCTCGGGAACTGCTTAGGTATTAAACCACGTATTCTCCCTTTATTTAGCCACTTCCTGTGGCTTCACCGTCGGCACACCGAAAAACCCTCCTCCACCGCCATGACCTCCTCTTCGTCCTCTTCCTCATCAGGTCTTTCCACCCAATCCTCCACCTCCCGCGAGCCAACGCCTGAATGGGGTCCACAGGAGGCCCATGCGGCCGACATCCGCCGCGCCATAGCCGACGGGGACGAGTCGACCCACGACTCCTTCGTTTGGTCCGAAGACGACCAATCTTTAACGGACGGGGAGAGCGACCTTCGCTTTCTTGCCGTTGGGCAGTCGGAGGAGGAAAGCGACGACGACGGCTTCTCCTGGGACGGCTACTCCTCCACCGAGGAGGTGAAGGAAGAGGAGGAGGATACCACCTCCTCCGACGAACCGCCGGCCAAGCGTCTCTGCCCCTGGGCGGGCAACATCTGCGACTTCGACAGCGACTATGGCGACGCTAGCGAAGAAGATGAGGACAATGAAGGTCCCGCCGGTGGTTTCTCCAGCAGTGAGGATGAGCCGGCCGGGAGCAGCGCCGATGATGGCGAGGATGAGGACAGCAGCGGCCCTTAGATAGGATAGAGCTAGGAGCAGTAGATGGGACAACATCCCTCCTAGCAACTCCCTTTGTAAGAAATCTCTGCTTATCAATGAAGAAGTTCCCTTTAACTTGATTTTGCCGATTTCTTTTATACTGAGTCCGCCGATTGTCAATCCGGTAGATGCTTAATGAGCCGATGGCAAAGCATCAGCTTTCAAATGGATTGCAAAACAGATCGATCTGATTGCCTTCTCAGATGTCGACTTGCAGTCCATGGAATTCAGACCCAAACTTCCAATCGAACAGGTCCGACGCGCAGCTTTGAGACCCCAAGGCCTTTAGACTTTTAACATCATCCGAATATGATGTTCGTCCTGATAACAAAACTCCTGGGTTAATGCTCCCAGGAAAGCCTGACGACCTTGACGTTGAAGCTGACACCTCTGCTCAACAAGTGTTTGCTCACAGCTTTTCCAGCGATGTCGCACTCCCGTGCCGCAACGAACTGGCCTAAGGCCTAACCACTGATGATGGCCCCTCCTTCAAACTCCTCCCGTCAACCCTGGTGGTTTTACTCTGCAAGAACTCTCTCGTTCAGCATGGTTATGATGCAGAGACAGCCAATTTCAACACCATTGGCTCGCTGCCCCCCGAGCCTCGATCAAGGCGAGAGTGAAGTTGCACCAGCTGCATTGGGCCACTATCAGCCCCTCTACTGTGGTGCAGCGTCAGCCGATTCTGACCGAACCGGTTGTTAACAGCAGAGAACTTCCCAGGTGAGCTGCCCCCCAAGTCTCTTTGGTCCGATGAGGCAACCTTTGGTGAAAATGAAGTTCAGTCCAACTGGATGACCGCCGGTTGTTCTCGTGATCCTAGCCTGATCTGCACATCCATGCTGTTCCTGATGTTTGGCCAGGGTTGTGATCCTCAAACCTGCCGGCAAACCTCAACACCTTAAATGAGAAAAAGGGCCGTCTTGGACGCCCAAACTGATGCTTCTGTCGATGCTGCCGAGCTTGAAGTCTTGCCGAAGGAATTGGAAGTCGTTGAAGAGAGGGCCCGAGTCGCCAGGCAATCTCAATGAAGGGCCTGCTCTTGTTAGGCTTCCGCTTAAATCCCTTGAGTCGATGGCCGTGCATCGGCTTTGAATCCTTAAGTCGATGACTACGCATCGGCTGTGCTCAAAAATTTCTGTATTTTCGATTTTTTATTAGCCGATCGATTCATGAATCGGCTTCCCCTGGGTACATACTTCGTGGCTTTGTACCTTCTCCGTGTGTATGCCCCCCGAGCCGAATCCTTCAAGTGATTGAAGATATCGGCTTTTCAGCCAATTCAAGCTTTTCTCGCCACTCACCATGCGAAATAGCACATCAGTAAACAAGGGTGGTGCGAGTAATTTTAGCCGATCGCTGGAATCGTCTTCCCTTGTAGTTGTCGATCCGACTATTTACAGAATGTTGAGATTTCGAAAATCTATGGCAACGCGCCACCGGCCATCCTTTTTCTCCACAGGTATTACATTGGAAATCCTTTCAGCGTACCTGCATGGCCTGATGAACCCGGCGTCCAACAACTTCTTGATCTCCTTCTTGACTTCCTCAATCTCTTCTAGCTCGTCAGCCGATGTAAACCCATACCCCAGCTTTCCATCGCCTTCTAGGTTAATGCTGAACACAGGTAAAGCGTATGTTGAGGATAATATTGGCCAAACGCTGGAGTCGGCGTTCCTTTTCATCGTTTGGGGCCGATCGTGTGGATCGGCCTCCTCTTCACCTTTGCCGCGGGAGCGACTGCTCTCGGGCTTATCCTTGCCATGGCGATCTGCAAGCCCTGCCATATTGATATCAAACGAGCAACCTGGCTCGCGTCCTATGCAGTGGCTGAGATCGACCATGTTGACCTCCGGAAACGGCTGCGTGTCAACTCTCATGGCAAACTGACCGAAGAGCAACCGGCCTTGCTCTATCGCCATGAATCTGTCGGTGCAAGACTTTGCAGTCGTTGGTGGCATAGGTGAACGTGTCATGCCATTTGCAGTATGGTCTGCCGTTCATCTCTTGTAACGTGGGGATTTTGTGGCCGTCGGGTAACTTCAGCTGTTTTTCCTTCAGGAGCCAATCAAAAATTTGCTCCGTTTTGCTCAAATCGAAGTCGAATCCCTTTGCAGGCCCTGGTTGTTTCGCCCACTTGCAGGACACGGGTTTTGCCCCCGGTCCACTCAGCATAGTGAACTCCTGATCTCTTGCAGAACCTTCATCTTTGTCCTTCTCGATCAGGGTGACGCGCTTGTACTTGTCCTGGTACAATTCTGGATGGCGCTGTTCATATGTTGTCCACTTCTGAACCATGTTTGTGTCTACCGATGCGTTGCATCGGCATCAGCCGATGCCTGTGCATCGGCTTTCGCCTGTTTGGGGCGCCATACTTTCTTTGGCGGGCGCGCCTTCGTCTCCACTATTTGCTGGATTTTCGCGGCCAGATCGGGCCACGCTCTTCTCAACGTGTACAGTACTGTGCCTCGGCTTCCGTCCAGCTTCGCAGCCGCTATACCCGGCGCTTCTGAGAATGGCTGAGTCATCAGGGCACCACCTTGGTCGGTGGTACCTATCTTCTTCTCCATCTGACTCCTCGAATTCTTCTTCTTGAGATGGCTCAGCTCGTTTACTCTGAGGTAGGAGAGGTCCTAGACGTTTGAACACTGAAACTACGCTTGCCCCCCTTCTTCCTTGTTGTTTGCATTCTGGGCAGTTCTCGATTGTTGGTAATCGGCTCATTCCGAGTCCCAGCAATGTTTGAAGAAGGGACAGCTCCAGTGCTTATCCACGTTGTCTTGCTCCTTAGACCTCCCTCCGGCGCGACGTTCGTACCCGTTGTTGTGGCCGCTGTTCTGACGATACCTCCTGTTTGCATCAGACCGACGATATCCTTCATCGTCGTTATCGTAGCGGCGACGTCGGTCGTATGGCTGTTCATATTTGCTGAGGAGATGCTCGGATAATGGGCGTGGATGCCGTATGTTTCTCACCTCCTCCTCGGCCAGGTATCGTTTATCGTCGTCTTGGGGCCGGTCACGTGGAACGGCCTCCTCTTTCTTTTGCCACGAGAGTGGCTGCTCTCTGCTTTGTCCGCGTCATGGCGAATCACGAACCCTGCCATATTGGCATCGAAAGAGAACCCTGGTTCTCTTATGGAGTGGCTGAGATCGACCGTGTTGACACCAGGCAACGGACGTGTGTCTCCGTCGAGCTTGATGCCGTGCGAACGGGTCTTCCCACAGGAGCCGACGAGTTCGGTTCCGAGGACCGCCTTGACCTTGTTATGCTTCTTCTTGAGCTTGTCAGCCAGGTCCTCGTACGTGACCGGAGTGCTTTCCGCCATCTCCGATGTAGACGGCGATGTGGTTGATGTTGAGGATGGTCCCACCGGGCGTGCCAGAATGTGTTGACGTCAAACCCACCGGCGGGCAGCGACTGTCAACACCGTAGAGCCGGGAACAACTAGGGCTGCGGCTGGCCCCAGCCCCTCGAGCGACGGCCCGCAAAGCCTCCTGGTCGCGCGCCGATGCAAATTGCAAGGGCGTGCCACCTGACCTATACCTGGTCAGGCAGGTGTGGATGATGCCTCGCTTAGTTTCCTGCAGGGCACACACGTACACGTTAAATACGAGCCTCGATCGGCTCTCAGGTTATCCTGTGAATCGGCTCATGGAGCCGATCCACCCATGATTCGTCCAAGGTGGCCGAATATATGGTGGTCCTGCTTGATCAAGATAAAGCATATGAGATCCACGACGATTTAGGGTTTTCACCGCATAATCGGATCATCCTACTCACGATTGGGCCTCGCGCTCGCGCACGGTGATCGTAAGCCAATCCTAGACAAGGCCTAAAACCAACACGAGGTTGATCCTCGGAACATCCTGTCTAGGGCCAGCAAACTACACCCTACGCGCCGCTGGATCCTCCAACCCTTTGTAAGGCCTAACTATTGCGGATGTTAAACTAATCCTTGATGAATCAAGGAGCAACCGTAATGGATCAGATCTACTAAATAACGATCAAGCGGGGTGCCGCCCCTGCACCCATGATGAGGTACAAGGACGGCTAGATGCGCAAGGGTTGCACTACGACAGCATATGATACTAAGAACAATGCTAACCCTAACACATCTATGATAACTACGTTGCTCGCCATCAAAAAGGCTTCAGCACGAGCAACGCATGAACAACATAGGCAGGCTCGTGCTGCCTAGATCGCAAGATGCGATCTAGGCAGCATGGTGCTTACCGGAGAAACCCTCGAGACGAAGGGGTTGGCGATGCGCCGAGATTGGTTTGTGTTGAACGTTGGTTGTTGTTTATTCCATAAACCCTAGATACATATTTATAGTCCAGCGGACTTTCTAACGTGGGCGTGCACCAAACCGTGCACGAGATAAATTCTAACTTCTACATAACCTACTATAAAGATACACGGGCTAACTAGCCCAAACTTGGTAAACAAGGCCGATTCACATATCTCTTCTATATGTATATCTTCAAATCCATCTTGATCGCGGCCCACCTCTGGCTTGGTCAAATTCCGGTGATAACATATCTATAATTTTTTGATACTCCATGCTTGTTTTACACCAATTCATATATGTTTTGCTCATACTTCGTTGCACTTTTATACATTTTCCGGCACTAACCTATTAACTAGATGCCACAGTGTCAGTTCCCTGTTTTCTGCTGTTTTGTATTTCAGAAAAGTTGTACAGAAAATATTCTCGAAATTGGACGAAATAAAAGCCGAAGTCAATATTTTACCGTAACGAAGACAAAGTCCATAGGGGAGAAGAAGAGGAGGCGCAGGGCGGCCACACCTACCCTAGGCGCGGCCTGGCCTTGGCTTGCGCCTAGGGGTGGTATGGGGCCACCAGGCCTCCACCGACCTCGCCCTTCCGCCTATATAAAGCTCCCGACGCAAAAACCCTAGATGAATCAGCTTCCATCCATGAAAAGTTCCGTAGCTCCACCGCCGTCGCATACATTATCCGGGGGATAGAAGTGTTTGTTCCGGCACCCTGCCGGGACGGGGAATTGCCCCCGGAGCCATCTCCATCGACTCCACCGCCATCTCCATCGCTGTTGCTGACTCCCATGATGAGGATAGAGTAGTTCTCCCCCGGGGTTGAGGGCTCTACGGTAGCTATGTGGTTTATCTCTCTCTCTCTCTCTCCCATGGTGTGATCTTGATGTGATCATGAGCTTTGTAATCTAGATGTCGTTATGCTATTCAAGTGGATTTTACTTATGTGATATTCGGAGACTCCTTGTCCCACGTGTGTAAAGGTGACAGTGTGTGCACCGTGTGGGTATCTTAGGCTATATTTCACAGAATACGTGTTCACTTAATTATGATTTGAGTTTGATGTCTCTATGAAATTGTGGTGTGTTAGTATCTCATATAAATGCTCAAAGTGACAGCGTGGGGTGTTCATTAGTACTTGGGAATACATCTTTAAAGTTTGCTTTTGCAGCCCTACACGGTGAATTAGTGTTCGTTATCCAACCGGAGAGTAGTTCAGAGTAGCATAGTGAAGTGCTTATATTTATATTCCTTTATGATATCATTGTTGAGAGTGACCACTAGTGAAAGTATGATCCCTAGGCCTTGTTTCCAAGCATCGAATCACCGTTTATTTACTGTTTTACTGCATGTTTACTTGCTGCCATATTTATTTCAGATTGTTATTACCACTCATATTCATCCATATCACTTGCATTTTACTATCTCTTTGCCGAACTAGTGCACCTATACATCTGACACGTGTATTGGGTGTGTTGGGGACACAATAGACATTTTGTATCTTAATTGCAGGGTTGCTTGAGAGGGATATCTTTGACCTCTACCTCCCTGAGTTCGATAAACCTTGGGTGATCCACTTAAGGGAAACTTGCTGCTGTTCTACAAACCTCTGCACTTGGAGGCCCAACACTGTCTACAAGAATAGAAGCGTGCGTAGACATCAAGCTCTTTTCTGGCCAGCCCAACACCCACCCTAGGGTGTGCGGCACCCGGTGTGCACCGACCAGGGTGGTGTATAGCACACCCAGAGAGCCTACGACCAGTCACCAAATCAAGCCCCTGTCCACATTACCAAAAAACTTCGGTATGGATTTGGATATGGCCATTACCCCCAAAAATAAATGGGCCGAGTGCATTGGTGGGCATGACCGGGCCTTATCTCGGGCCTCGTTTCCTTGTCCCCGCTCTTCTCCCTGTCTACTCCTCCACTTCTCGCGTATCTTCTGGCACCGCCGTCGCGACCGAGCAATCCCACCGACGTGCGACAAACGCCCTCGCGCCATGGGGAAAACTAAGGGCGGCACCGCGGCGGCATCGAAGAAGCCCAAGTCCAAGCCAAAGTAGCGTGGCGGTGTCGACTTCAAGGTAAATCACCCACAACCGTCTCCTGAACCCCCACTCCCCGCTAGGAGCCTTTCGACGCTAACCGTGTAAGATTTTGGTGGTTCACATAAGAGCACAAGGTAGGGCGGAAGCTGTCGCCACCAAAGAACACCACTAACATGTAGATCAAGTCCAAAAGTGAGGGAAAGTGGGGTGTATAGGATTTGCCGATCAGCGATAGGGATGGCACCCGTAGGGTATGGACGGAGCTATCCCATATTCATACCCGCCACATCTAATCTTACCCGTCACCCGTACTCACACCAATCAATGAGTATAAGTTTTCCCATACCCATGACCCGACAGGGTACATGTAAATTAGATAATTATAAGATACAATTGTCGAGAACAAGATATAACAAATAATTTATATGTTGGAGATATGCCCAAGAGGCAATAATAAAGTGGTTATTATAATATCTTTGTGTTTATGATAAATGTTTATATACCATGCTATAATTGTATTAACCGAAACATTGATACATGTGTGTTATGTAAACAACAAGGAGTCCCTAGTAAGCCTCTTGTATAACTAGCTTGTTGATTAATAGATGATCATGGTTTCGTGATCATGAACATTGGATGTTATTAATAACAAGGTTATGTCATTAATTGAATGATATAATGGACACACACCCAAATGAGCGTAGCATAAGATCAAGTCATTAAGTTCATTTGCTATAAGCTTTCAATACATAGTTGTCTTAATCCTTCGACCATGAGATCATGTAAATCACTTACACCGAAAGGGTACTTTGATTACATCAAACGTCATTGCGTAAATGGGTGACAATAAAGGTGGGATTAAGTATTTGGAAAGTGTGAGTTGAGGCATATGGATCAACAGTGGGATTTATCCATCCTGATGACGGATAGATATACTCTGGGCCCTCTCGGTGGAATGTCATCTGATTAGCTTGCAAGCATATGAATAGTTCATAAGAGATCACATACCACGGTACGAGTAAAGAGTACTTGTCGGTAACGAGGTTGAACAAGGTATGGAGATACCGATGATCAAACCTCGGACAAGTAAAATATCGCGAGACAAAGGGAATTGGCATCGTATGTAAATGGTTCAATCGATCACTAAGTCATCGTTGAATATGTGGGAGCCATTATGGATCTCCAGATCCCGCTATTGGTTATTGCTCGGAGAGGAGTCTCGACCATGTCTGCATAGTTCGCGAACCGTAGGGTGACGCGCTTAAGGTTCGATGTCGCATAAGTAGATTTGAATATGGTATGGAGACGAAGTTTGTTCGGAGTCTCGGATGTGATCCAGGATGTCACGAGGAGGTCCGGAATAGTCCGGAGAATAAGATTCATATAAGGGAAGTTGATTTCTGGGTTTCGGAAATGTTCGGGATTTTTCCGGTGTTGACTGGAAGGTTCTAGAAGGTTCCGGAAGGGTCCACCATGGGGCCCACGACCTGGGAGGCCCACCGTGGGCCGAGGGGATGCTCCCTGGCCTAATGGGCCAGGGGCACTTGGCCCCCAAGGCCCAGGCCGGCCAAACCCCCTAGGGTTTCCCTGGGGGGATCAACTTGGGGGAGGGGAAAGCCCCTCTCCCCCCTTGGCCGCCGCCCCCCAACCCTAGATGGGAAGGGGGCCACCCTGGCCGGCCAGCCCCCTATATAAAGAGGGGAGGGGGTGGCCGGCCACACCATCCCCCCATTGCCTCCTCCTCTGGCCGCCTCTCCCTCCACCATACGCTGTCCGGGCTTAGGCGAAGCCCTGCAGTTTTCTTCCTCCACCACCACCACGCCGTCGTGCTGCTGGACGTTGGAGGAGATCTACCACACCTCCGCTGCCCGCTGGAACGGGAGAGGAAGGAGCTTCATCGACACCGTACGCGCGACCGAGTACGGAAGTGCTGCCGGATTGCAGCACCGGGGACGATCGTCTACACCAACAACGAGATTAATCTCGTAGGCTTTGGAATCTTCGAGGGTTAGTCTCATCTCCATCTCGTTGCTTAGATCTAGTAGATTGGATCTTGGGTATTCCATAGATTAGATCTGTTGGTTTTATTCTTGCGGTAGGAAATTTTTTGTTTTCTATGCAACGAACCCCATCAGTGGTATCAGAGCCACGTCTATGCATAGATCTGTTGCACGAGTAGAACACAATGGTTTGTGGGCGGTGATGCTTTTGTTGCTTTAGTTTGTGTACTTTGCTTCTTGCGGGATGGTGGGATGAAGCGGCCCGGGCTAACTTTACATGACCGCGTCTCATGAGACTTGCTCCACGCTTGACATGCAACTTGTATTGCATAAGTGGCTTTGCGGGTGTCTGTCTCTCCCACCATAGTGAAGATTGTAATTTGCACTTCTATTGTCAACACTAGTATCACCGTTGTGGTTCATGTTCGTAGGTAGATTGGATCTTACTCGAAAACCCTAAACCACGTAAAAGATGCAAACCAAATTAGAGGCGTCTAACTTGTTTTTGCAGGGTTTGGTGATGTGATATGGCCATAATGTGATGATGATTATATTTGATGTATGAGATGTTCATTGTTGTATTATGGCAACCGGCAGGAGCCTAATGGTTGTCTTTAATTTTTGTTAAAGACCTGCGTGTCTATTCATCATGTAATAGCTTTATTTCAAGTAGTTGTTATAGTAGCTATAAGTGATGGACAACCATGAAGCGGCGCCACTGACCTTGACGCCATGCTGGTGATGATGGAGATCATGTCCGTGCTTTGGAGATGGAGATCAAAAGCACAAGAAGAAAGGCCATATCATATCACACATTATGAATTGCATGTGATGTTAATCCTTTTATGCATCTTATTTTGCTTAGATCGCGACGGTAGCATTATAAGACGATCCCTCTCACTAAATATCAAGATAATAAAGTGTTCATCCTTAGTATGCACCGTTGCTAAGACTTGTCGTTTCGAAGCATCTCGTGATGATCGGGTGTGATAGACTCTACATGTGCATACAACGGGTGCAAGCCAGATTTGCACACGCGGATACTAAGGTTGCCTTGACGAGCCTAGCATGTACAGACATGGTCTCGGAACACGGGATACCGAAAGGTAGAGCATGAGTCATATGAATGATATGATGAACACTTTGAGTGTTCGCCTTTGAAGCTACATCTTTTCTCGTGAAGATCGGACTTGGTGTAGTGGATTTGGTTTGTGTAATCACTAAGACAATGCGAGGGATGTTGTTTTGAGTGGGAGTTCACCTA
Source organism: Lolium multiflorum (assembly GCA_030979885.1). Taxonomy (NCBI): domain Eukaryota; kingdom Viridiplantae; phylum Streptophyta; class Magnoliopsida; order Poales; family Poaceae; genus Lolium; species Lolium multiflorum. The sequence continues at coordinate 233,766,535 of CM061748.1, read as the reverse complement.
GTTAATTTAAGAATTAAAATTGAACTCTATTTATCATAAACTTAGTCTAAACTCTTTGCAAATATGTTGTAGATCATGGCGCCCCCTCCATCAATTTTAATCAGTTCCTAGAGAAAGAAAAGCTTAAGGGCAATGGTAGCAACTTCACTGACTGGTTCCGTCATGTGAGGATTTTCCTCACTGGCGTAAGCATGCAATATGTGCTCGAAGCACCGCTAGGTCCCCCACCACCTCCTGCAGTATCCGAGGACATAAAGAATGTTTATGAGACTCGGGTAACTCGGTACTCCGAAGTTCAGTGTGCCATCCTGTGCAGTTTAGAGGCAGAGCTCCAAAAGCATTTTGAGCACCACGACCCTTGTGATATGATGCGTGAGCTCAAACTTATCTTTGAAACTCATGCGGCCGTGGAGAGCTATGAGGCCTCGAAACAGTTCTTTAACTGCATGATGGAAGAGGGCAGCTCCGTTAGTGAGCACGTACATGTTCGCAATGTCCGGACATGCGAAGAAGCTCAATGACTTGGGGATTGTGATTCCTAACCAGCTGGGTATTCATCGTGTCCTCCAATCACTGCCACCAAGTTACAAGAACTTCGTGATGAACTACAACATGCATAACATGAACAAAGAGTTACCTGAACTCTTCTCCATGCTGAAGTCTGCTGAAGTAGAAATAAAGAAGGAGAACCAAGTGTTGATGGTCAACAAGACCACCAGTTTCAAGAAGCAGGGCAAGCCTAACAAGGGCAACTTCAAGAAGGGCGGCAAGAAAGTTGCAGCGCCTCCTGAGAAGCCTAAGGCTGGTCCTAAGCCTGAGACTGTGTGCTACTACTGCCAGGGGAAGGGGCACTGGAAGCGGAATTGCACCAAATACTTGGCCGATCTGAAGAGCGGCCACGTCAAGAAGAAAGGTATATTTGATATACATGTTATAGATGTCTATCTTACTGGTTCTCGTAGTAGTGCCTGGGTATTTGATACTGGTTCGGTTGCTCACATTTGTAACTCGAAACAGGAACTGCGGAATAAACGAAGCCTGGCAAGGGACGAGGTGACGATGCGCGTTGGAAATGGATCCAAGGTCGATGTGATCGCCGTCGGCACGCTCCCCCTACATCTACCTTCGGGATTAGTTTTAAACCTTAATAATTGTTATTTGGTACCTGCGTTGAGCATGAACATTATATCTGGATCTTGTTTGATGCAAGATGGTTATTCGTTTAAGTCTGAGAATAATGGTTGTTCGATTTATATGAGTAATGTCTTTTATGGCCATGCACCTGAGATGAATGGTTTATTCTTGTTAAATCTCGATAGTAGTGATACACATGTTCATAACATTGATGCTAAGCGAATTAAATTGAATGATAATTCTACTTATATGTGGCACTGTCGTCTTGGTCATATTGGAGTGAAGCGCATGAAGAAACTCCATTCCGATGGACTTCTTGAGTCACTTGACTTTGAGTCACTTGACAGATGCGAAGCATGTCTAATGGGAAAAATGACTAAGACTCCATTTTCTGGCACAATGGAGCGAGCTACAGACTTATTGGAAATCATACATACCGATGTGTGCGGACCAATGAGTGTAGCATCGCGCGGTGGTTATCGTTATGTTCTAACCTTCACGGATGATCTGAGTAGATATGGGTATATTTACTTTATGAAACACAAGTCCGAGACTTTTGAGAAGTTCAAGGAATTCCAAAGTGAAGTAGAAAATCAACGTAACAAGAAGATTAAGTTTCCGCGTTCTGATCGCGGAGGCGAATATCTGAGTTATGAGTTTGGCATGTATTTAAAGAAATGCGGAATACTTTCACAGTTGACACCGCCGGGAACACCACAGCGAAATGGTGTGTCCGAACGTCGTAATCGAACTCTCTTAGATATGGTTCGTTCTATGATGTCTCTTACCGATTTGCCGCTATCGTTTTGGGGTTATGCTTTAGAGACAACCGCATTCACTTTAAATAGGGCACCATCTAAATCCATTGAAACGACACCGTATGAATTATGGTTTGGGAAGAAACCTAAGCTGTCGTTCCTTAAAGTTTGGGGTTGCGATGCTTATGTAAAGAAGTTACAACCGGACAAGCTAGAACCCAAAGCGGAGAAATGCGTCTTCATAGGATACCCTAAAGAAACAATTGGGTATACTTTCTATCACAGATCCGAAGGCAAAATCTTTGTTGCCAAGAACGGATCCTTTCTTGAGAAGGAGTTTCTCACTAAAGAAGTGACTGGAAGAAAAGTAGAACTCGACGAGGTTGATGAACCTTCTCTCATAGATCAGAGTAGCGCATGCCGGAAGAAATTCCTGTGCAGCCTGCACCGATAGGAGAGGAAGCAAATGATGATGATCATGAAACTTCGAACGAGGAAGCTACTGAACCTCGCAGATCGACGAGGGAACGTACCACTCCTGATTGGTATGATCCCTGTCTAAATGTCATGATTGTGGACGACAATGATGAGGACCCTGCGACGTATGAAGAAGCGATGATGAGCCCAGATTCCAACAAATGGCAAGAAGCCATGAAATCCGAAATGGGATCCATGTATGATAACAAAGTATGGACTTTGGTAGACTTACCTGATAGCCGCAAGGCTGTCGAGAATAAATGGATCTTCAAGAGAAAAACAGATGCGATGGTAATATTACTGTCTATAAAGCTCGACTTGTCGCAAAGGGTTTCCGACAAATTCAAGGAGTTGACTACGATGAGACTTTCTCACCTGTAGCAAAGCTAAAGTCTGTGAGGATTTTGTTAGCAATAGCTGCATTTTTCGATTATGAGATTTGGCAGATGGATGTCAAAACGGCGTTCCTTAATGGAGATATTGAGGAAGAGTTGTATATGGTACAACCCAAAGGTTTTGTCGATCCTGAAAATGCTAACAAGGTATGCAAACTTCAGCGTTCCATTTATGGACTGAAGCAAGCATCCCGGAGTTGGAACCTACGCTTTGATAGAGTGATCAAAGACTTCGGTTTTATACGGACTCATGGTGAGGCCTGTATTTACAAGAAAGTGAGTGGGAGCTCTGTAGCGTTCCTGATATTATATGTAGATGACATATTATTGATTGGGAATGATATAGAACTATTAAGCAGCATTAAAGGTTATTTGAATAAGTCTTTTTCAATGAAAGACCTTGGTGAAGCAGCATACATTTTAGGCATCAAGATTTATAGAGATAGATCAAGACGCCTAATAGGCCTTTCACAAAGTACATATCTGGACAAGATTCTAAAGAAGTTTAGAATGGATGAAAGCAAGAAAGGGTTCTTGCCTATGTTGCCAGGTAAGGTCTTGAGTAAGACTCAAGGTCCGGCTACGGCAGATGAAAGAGAAAGGATGAGCAAGATCCCCTATGCTTCGGCAGTAGGCTCTATCATGTACGCCATGCTGTGTACTAGACCGGATATCGCACATGCTGTTAGTTTGACCAGCAGATATCAAAGTGATCCAGGGATGGAACACTGGACAGCGGTCAAGAATATCCTGAAGTACTTGAAAAGGACTAAGGATATGTTTCTTTGTTATGGCGGTGACCAAGAGCTCGTTGTAACCAGTTACACCGATGCAAGTTGGAACACCGACCCTGATGACTCTAAGTCTCAGTCTGGGTACGTGTTTATATTGAATGGTGCGGCAGTAAGCTGGAGCAGTTCCAAGCAGTGCACGGTGGCGAAATCTTCAACAGAATCTGAATATATAGCGGCTTCAGAGGCTTCATCAGAAGCGGTATGGATGAAGAGGTTCATTGTTGAGCTTGGTGTGGTTCCTAGTGCATTGGACCCGCTAGTCATTTATTGTGACAACACGGGTGCCATCGCCAATGCAAAGGAACCAAGGTCACACAAGAAGCTGAAGCATATCAAGCTGCGTTTCATTCGATTCGCGAGTACATCGAAGATGGTGAAGTAGAGATTTGCAAAGTACACACGGATCTGAATGTTGCAGATCCGTTGACTAAAGCTCTCCCAAGGGCAAAGCATGACCAACACCAGAATGCCATGGGTGTTAGGTACCTTACAATGTAATCTAGATTATTGACTCTAGTGCAAGTGGGAGACTGTTGGAGATATGCCCAAGAGGCAATAATAAAGTGGTTATTATAATATCTTTGTGTTTATGATAAATGTTTATATACCATGCTATAATTGTATTAACCGAAACATTGATACATGTGTGTTATGTAAACAACAAGGAGTCCCTAGTAAGCCTCTTGTATAATTAGCTTGTTGATTAATAGATGATCATGGTTTCGTGATCATGAACATTGGATGTTATTAATAACAAGGTTATGTCATTATTTGAATGATATAATGGACACACACCCAAATGAGCGTAGCATAAGATCAAGTCATTAAGTTCATTTGCTATAAGCTTTCAATACATAGTTGTCTTAATCCTTCGACCATGAGATCATGTAAATCACTTACACCGAAAGGGTACTTTGATTACATCAAACATCATTGCGTAAATGGGTGACAATAAAGGTGGGATTAAGTATTTGGAAAGTGTGAGTTGAGGCATATGGATCAACAGTGGGATTTGTCCATCCTGATGACGGATAGATATACTTTGGGCCCTCTCGGTGGAATGTCATCTGATTAGCTTGCAAGAATATGAATAGTTCATAAGAGATCACATACCACGGTACGAGTAAAGAGTACTTGTCGGTAACGAGGTTGAACAAGGTATGGAGATACCGATGATCAAACCTCGGACAAGTAAAATATCGCGAGACAAAGGGAATTGGCATCGTATGTAAATGGTTCAATCGATCACTAAGTCATCGTTGAATATGTGGGAGCCATTATGGATCTCCAGATCCCGCTATTGGTTATTGCTCGGAGAGGAGTCTCGACCATGTCTGCATAGTTCGCGAACCGTAGGGTGACGCGCTTAAGGTTCGATGTCGCATAAGTAGATTTGAATATGGTATGGAGACGAAGTTTGTTCGGAGTCTCGGATGTGATCCAGGATGTCACGAGGAGGTCCGGAATAGTCCGGAGAATAAGATTCATATAAGGGAAGTTGATTTCTGGGTTTCGGAAATGTTCGGGATTGTTCCGGTGTTGACTGGAAGGTTCTAGAGGGTTCCAGAAGGGTCCACCATGGGGCCCACGACCTGGGAGGCCCACCGTGGGCCGAGGGGATGCTCCCTGGCCTAATGGGCCAGGGGCACTTTGTTGGAGATATGCCCAAGAGGCAATAATAAAATGGTTATTATAATATATCTTTGTGTTTATGATAATGTTTGCATACCATGCTATAATTGTATTAACCGAAACATTGATACATGTGTGTTATGTAAACAACAAGAAGTCCCTAGTGAAGCCTCTTGTATAACTAGCTTGTTGATTAATAGATGATCATCGTTTCGTGATCATGAACATTGGATGTTATTAATGACAAGGTTATATCATTATGTGAATGATGTAATGGACACACCCAATTAAGCGTAGCATAAGATCACGTCATTAAGTTCATTTGCTATAAGCTTTCGATACATAGTTACCAAGTCCTTTCGACCATGAGATCATGTAAATCACTTATGCCGGAAGGGTACCTTGATTACATCAAACGCCACTGCGTAAATGGGTGGTTATAAAGGTGGGATTAGGTATCCGGAAAGTATGAGCTTGAGGCATATGGATCAACAGTGGGATTTGTCCATCCCGATGACGGATAGATATACTCTGGGCCCTCTCGATGGAATGTCGTCTAAATGGCTTGCAAGCATATGAATGGTTCATAAGAGACCACATACCACGGTACGAGTAAAGAGTACTTGTCAGAGACGAGGTTGAACAAGGTATCGTGATACCGATGATCAAACCTCGGACAAGTAAAATATCGCGTGACAAAGGGAATCGGTATCGTATGTAAATGGTTCAATCGATCACTAAAGTCATCGTTGAATATGTGGGAGCTATTATGGATCTCCAGGTCCCGCTATTAGTTATTGATCGGAGAGGAGTCTCGATCATGTCCGCATAGTTCGCGAACCGTAGGGTGACACACTTAAGGTTTGATGTCGTTTTAAGTAGATATGGAATATGGAATGGAATCGAATGTTGTTCGGAGTCTCGGATGGGATCCGAGACATCACGAGGAGGTTCGGAATGGTCCGGAGAATAAGATTCATATATGGGAAGTCATTTTCCGGGGTTCGGAAAAAGTCCGGTGTTTTGACCGGAGCTTCTAGAAGGTTCTAGAAGGACCGGAATAGTCCGGAATATTATGGAAGGTTCCGGAAGTGTCCGGGACGACCCGGGATGTCTAAGGAAGTCCGGAGGGTTCCATAATAGGTGCAACCACGTTGCCTTAAGGGAAAAGGAGTCTTTCCTTAATGCAATTTCGGAATTGGCAAAAGAGTCCGAGTAGGACTAGGTTTTCGGAACCGGAAACCTATCGGAACTCAGTCAAACTTGGGGGCAGGTTTTTGGACGACCCAAGGGGCTTGGCCACCTATTTAAAGAGGCCAAGGGGCACCCCAAGGGCACCACAAGTCGCAGCCCTAGCTCCCCAAGTCGCAGCACCACCCTGCGCCCAAACCCTAGCTATTCCCTCCTCCTTCTTCTCCCGCAGCGCTTGCGGCGAAGCCCTGCCGGAGATCTCCACCACCACCGTCACCACGCCGTCGTGCTGGCGGTATTCCGAGGAGGATCTACTACATCCGCTGCCCGCTGGAACGGGGAGGAGGACGTCGTCTTCATCAACACCGTACGTGTGACCGAGTACGGAGGTGCTGCCCGATTGTGGCACCGTCAAGTTCTTCTACGCGCTTTTGCAAGATCTTCTACGCGCTTTTGCAAGCGGCAAGTGATCGACTACATCCACCACGAGATCTAATCTCGTTAGGCTTTGGAAATCTTCGAGGGTTAGTCTCATGATCTTCTCGTTGCTACCATCTACTAGACTAGATCTTGGCTTGTGTTTTCGTTCTTGCGGTAGGAAATTTTTTGTTTTCTATGCTACGAATCCCATCAGTGGTATCAGAGCCGTGTCTATGCATAGATTGGTTGCACGAGTAGAACACAATGGTTTTGTGGGCGTTGATGCTTTTGTTGTCTTTAGTTCGTGTACTTTGCATCTTGCGGCATAGTGGGATGAAGCGGCCCGGGCTAACTTTACATGACCGCGTTCATGAGACTTGCTCCACGTTCGACATGCAACTTGTATTGCATAAGTGGCTTTGCGGGTGTCTGTCTCTCCCACTATAGTGAAGATCCAATTTACTCTTTCTATTGACAACACTAGTATCACCGTTGTGGTTCATGTTCGTAGGTAGATTAGATCTTACTCGAAAACCCTAAACCACGTAAAACATGCAAACCAAATTAGAGGCGTCTAACTTGTTTTTGCAGGGTTTGGTGATGTGATATGGCCATGATGTGATGATGACTATGTATGAGATGATCATTATTGTATTGTGGCAACCGGCAGGAGCCTTATGGTTGTCTTTATATTTCATGTTGTAGTATTATTTCAAAGTAGTTGTAATAGTTGCTACACACGGTGAACAACCATGAAGACGGCGCCATGGACCTTGACGCTACGCCGACGATGATGGAGATCATGCCCGTTGATGATGGAGATCATGTCCGTGCTTTGGAGATGAAGATCAAAGGCGCAAAGACTAAAGGGCCATATCATATCACATATGAATTGCATGTGATGTTAATCCTTTATGCATCTTATTTTGCTTAGATCGCGACGGTAGCATTATAAGATGATCCCTCACATTAATATCAAGATAATAAAGTGTTCTCCCCTCGTATGCACCGTTGCTACAGTTCGTCGTTTCGAAGCATCTCGTGATGATCGGATGTGATAGACTCTACGTTCACATACAACGGGTGTAAGCCATGTTTGCACACGCGGAATACTTGGGTTTGCTTGACGAGCCTAGCATGTACAGACATGGCCTCGGGACAACGGAAACCGAAAGGTTGAACACGAGTCATATGGATGATATGATCAACATGTTGATGTTCACCATTGAAGCTACATCATCTCACGTGATGATCGGTTTTGGTGTAGTGGATGTGGATCGTGTACCACTTAACAACTATGAGGGATGTTGTATTAAGTGGGAGTTCATTAGTAATTAGATTAAAACTTGAACTAATTATCATAAACATAGTCTGAGTAGTATTTTGAATTAAATTTGTAGAATTGGCATCCGTTTTTCTACCATGCGTTAGTCTTGTAATTGAGATTGAAATACTGTTAAGTCTGACAATTAACTTTACGGACTGGTACCGTATTGTTAAAGAATCAAGAAATAATTAAGTCCTATTGCAAACTTTTAGTAAACCTCACATTGTTGATTCAAAGAGCTATGGTTTCAATTAGTACCTATAATTATCTTGTCTCCGTGAAACTTGATGTTCAAATTTGTTTGAAAAGTAAGGAGCTGAAAAGTTTTGTTTTCAGAAAGAATCGAGGTATGAGAGATATGCGATATCTAAGACCTTAATGCAAGATGATAGAATATAATCTAGTGAGACTACATAAACTCATAAGTTTTATGGGAATGTACGAAGGTTGAAGACGCCAGGCGTCCCAATCCTCCAACTATTGGGGCACTAACAATATTCGCATATCCATGAAGTGATCGTCCTTAGTATGCACCGTTGCTAAGACTCGTCGTTTTGAAGCATCTCGTGATGATCGGGTGTTATAGATTCCACGAGTGCATACAACGGGTGCAAGCCAGATTTGCACAAGCGAATACTAAGGTTAAACTTTACGAGCCTAGAATGTACATACATGGTCTCGGAAAGTCGTCATGATGGATAAAATTATGAGTGAAATTGTTCATCATATCACAAAGTTACTAATAGTGAAATCTGGAACACTTGTCATATGATGATCAACTTCAAAGTAAGAACCTCAAGGTTATTGGTATTTGACCAACAAACCTAGAAGTTATTGAAGGTGAAGTGTTTTCTGAGAATGAGGAAAACTAAAAGAGAAACTACAAAAGATATTTTGGCAGAAAGAAAGAAAAGACTAGAAAGTCTAGCTCAGGTGTATATAAATGATATACATGTTATGGATGTATTCCTTGTTTGGTCACATAATGAAATTCTTGGGTATTTGTACCAGATTGGTTGGTATGAGATGTCATACAATACAACGCAATACAAGAATACGATGGCCTAAGTGACTGATAAGGAATATGGTAATAATGCACGTCTGGAACATAATAAAGTGTTATTATGTTTGTCGTTGGCATTCTACCTAACCCTTAGAATTTATAATAAAGAACTTAATAATTGTTATTTTGCTCTGGTCAAATGAAAACAATGAGTTGTTCAAATTATGACATTACTCCATGTACGATGGATAAGTTATTATAAATCTTAATGGTAAAACACACATACATAACACTGACGCTAAAATGCCATAAGGCAAATGATTTGAATTCCACTTATTTGTGGAACCGCCATTTAGGTCATGTTAGAAAGGAACGCATGAAGAAACTCCATGCAGATGGATTTTGGAGTCATTTGATTTTTGAATCGTTTGGCACTTGCAAATCTTTTCTAAAGAGAATGACTAAAATATCGTTCATAGGCCAAGAGTTGAACGAGCAACTAACTTAGTGGAAACATACATGATGATGTATGTGGTTCACTGGGCATAGTTGTGTGCGGGAGATTCTTCTACTTCATGAAAACTTCCAACAATGAATTGAGTATATATATGTGGATATATTCGATAAGGAAGAAGTTTGAAACATTTGAATGGATTCAAATAAAGTTCAGCATGAAGTGGAAATCATCGTAATAGAAAAGTCAAATATCTATGATTGGATCATGGTGGAAATATTTGAATTACGAGTTTTAGCGAACATCTAAGAGAGTTATGAAATTGTTCTACAACTCACATTTCTTGAAGTATCATAATGATGATGGAGTATCCGAGAGATGTATCCAAACCTTGTTGGATTAATGATGAGATAATATAAAATGACGCCATTATATTTTTGTGGATTATGCTTTAGAGACTACCGCTTTTACACTAAATAGAGCATCATCATGATCCGTTGAAATGACACCATACGAGTTATGGCATGGGTATGAACCCTAATAGTCTTTTCTTAAATTTTGATATGCATAGCATATGTAAATAAGTTTACAACCAAAATCGGATGAATGTCTTTGTTGGTTATCCCAGAGAATTGATTGGGAATTCTTTCCACTATGAAGTAAAAAGACAAAAGTGTTTGTTATAGTTACTTGCTTATTTCCAAGAATTTGTTTTCTAGCGAAATATTTGAGTGGGAGGACAATAGAACTTGATAAGGTTTATGAACCTGAGCATAATGATCAGAGTAGCGCAGCATCGGAAATGGTTCCGGAAGCGGCCACGACGATCATGGCTCCCATGACTACAAAGTGTTTTAGCCATGGAGATCGAAGTACCTATTGAACCTTGTAGGTTTGGTTTACTTTGTGATCAAATAAATGATTTGTGGACAAAGGATTGTTTTTGAACAATGATAAACCAACTACATACAAAGAAGTTATGATGGGCCCTGACTCCGTTAAAATGGCTATGCGCCATGAAATCCAAGATAGGTGAATACTTTTTGAAAGTAAATGAATCTATGAAATTGATGGACTTGGATGAAATATCCTTAAATAAGCACGACTTGTCGAAAATTTGTTTACGACAAAGTTCAAAGAGTTGACTACGATAAGATTAGATCTTCCGTAGCAATGCTTATAGTCTATGTGGATTATTCTAGTAATCGCTACATATTTCTTTATGAGATATGCTAGTAGGATGGCAAAATATATTACTTAACAGAAGTGTGTATTAAAGGTGTATACAAGATACAACCAAGAGTTTTGCTAGTCCGTAGAATACTAGATAGGAATACGAACTTCAATTGGATGAAGTGAGTATTGCGGAGTTGGAATCTTCACCGGATGAAATAGTCAAAGAGTTTTTGATTTCATCAGAAACGATGAAGGTGCTTGCATTTGCAAGAAATTAAGTGGGAGCGCTGAGACATATTTGTAATACTTTATGTAGCTGACATATTGTTGATTATAAATAGTTTAATTATATTGATTAAAAGGTTTCATTGAGAATTAGCTTCAATGAAAGGATATGGACTGAAACATATTTAGTGTCAAGATCTATGAAGATAGATTGAAACACATAATAAGTTTAAGTTAAAGTACATAGAATGAATATTGAAGTAGTTCAATATAAAGAAGGTGTTCTTTTCATGTGAAGGATTAACAAGACTTGAGTGTATATGACACTCAATGAGTTGAAACACATGAGTGATTATAAATCACGTATAATATGTACATAATCGGATGTCCTATGCTCTAAAGTGTTATGAGCATATACCAGAATGATTCATATAATGATCATTGGACGACAGTAAGAATATCCTTGAGTACTTTAGAAGAACTAAGGATATATATATTGTTTTTGTATGGGGTAATGACAAACAAATCGCTGTAAAGTGTTGCACCGATATTAGTTTGGTCAACATATAAAAATGAATTTCAAATCTCAATTAGGCTAAGTGTTGTTTAAAAGGTAGCACAATGCTAGATTTAGAAGAGTTCTAAATGTTGTGACGGATTCTACAAACGAAGGCAGAGTATGTCATTGTTTTTACAATGACTAAAGATGTTAAGTCAAAAAGTTCTTTGAGAACTTGGTGTAGTTCCGATAGAGTCAGAACTTTGAAGCTATATTGTATGTGACAATATTAGTGACATATTTCAGACCGCGGAATTAAGGTTCCACCAGAGGACTAAGCATATATGCCGACTCATTTGGAAAATGAGTGATGCGTTGAGACGCAAATGAATTGCAAAGTACATACGTTTCTGAGCGTGTCAGATCCGTTGACTAAAACCTCTCCCGTGAGCAAAACATGATATAACACCAGAAGGCCAAGGTGTTATATCTTTACAAATGTAAACTAGATTATTGACTCTAGTGCAAGTGGGAGACTGTTGGAGATATGCCCAAGAGGCAATAATAAAATGGTTATTATAATATATCTTTGTGTTTATGATAATGTTTGCATACCATGCTATAACTGTATTAACCGAAACATTGATACATGTGTGTTATGTAAACAACAAGAAGTCCCTAGTGAAGCCTCTTGTATAACTAGCTTGTTGATTAATAGATGATCATCGTTTCGTGATTATGAACATTGGATGTTATTAATGACAAGGTTATATCATTATGTGAATGATGTAATGGACACACCCAATTAAGCGTAGCATAAGATCACGTCATTAAGTTCATTTGCTATAAGCTTTCGATACATAGTTACCAAGTCCTTTCGACCATGAGATCATGTAAATCACTTATGCCGGAAGGGTACCTTGATTACATCAAACGCCACTGCGTAAATGGGTGGTTATAAAGGTGGGATTAGGTATCCGGAAAGTATGAGCTTGAGGCATATGGATCAACAATGGGATTTGTCCATCCCGATGACGGATAGATATACTCTGGGCCCTCTCGATGGAATGTCGTCTAAATGGCTTGCAAGCATATGAATGGTTCATAAGAGACCACATACCACGGTACGAGTAAAGAGTACTTGTCAGAGACGAGGTTGAACAAGGTATCGTGATACCGATGATCAAACCTCGGACAAGTAAAATATCGCGTGACAAAGGGAATCGGTATCGTATGTAAATGGTTCAATCGATCACTAAAGTCATCGTTGAATATGTGGGAGCTATTATGGATCTCCAGGTCCCGCTATTAGTTATTGATCGGAGAGGAGTCTCGATCATGTCCGCATAGTTCGCGAACCGTAGGGTGACACACTTAAGGTTTGATGTCGTTTTAAGTAGATATGGAATATGGAATGGAGCTCGAATGTTGTTCGGAGTCTCGGATGGGATCCGAGACATCACGAGGAGTTTCGGAATGGTCCGGAGAATAAGATTCATATATGGGAAGTCATTTTCCGGGGTTCGGAAAAAGTCCGGTATTTTGACCGGAGCTTCTAGAAGGTTCTAGAAGGACCGGAATAGTCCGGAATATTATGGAAGGTTCCGGAAGTGTCCGGGACGACCCGGGATGTCTAAGGAAGTCCGGAGGGTTCCATAATAGGTGCAACCACGTTGCCTTAAGGGAAAAGGAGTCTTTCCTTAATGCAATTTCGGAATTGGCAAAAGAGTCCGAGTAGGACTAGGTTTTCGGAACCGGAAACCTATCGGAACTCAGTCAAACTTGGGGGCAGGTTTTTGGACGACCCAAGGGGCTTGGCCACCTATTTAAAGAGGCCAAGGGGCACCCCAAGGGCACCACAAGTCGCAGCCCTAGCTCCCCAAGTCGCAGCACCACCCTGCGCCCAAACCCTAGCTATTCCCTCCTCCTTCTCCCGCAGCGCTTGCGGCGAAGCCCTGCCGGAGATCTCCACCACCACCGTCACCACGCCGTCGTGTCGGCGGTACTCCGAGGAGGATCTACTACATCCGCTGCCCGCTGGAACGGGGAGGAGGACGTCGTCTTCATCAACACCGTACGTGTGACCGAGTACGGAGGTGCTGCCCGATTGTGGCACCGTCAAGTTCTTCTACGCGCTTTTGCAAGCGGTCAAGATCTTCTACGCGCTTTTGCAAGCGGCAAGTGATCGACTACATCCACCACGAGATCTAATCTCGTTAGGCTTTGGAAATCTTCGAGGGTTAGTCTCATGATCTTCTCGTTGCTACCATCTACTAGACTAGATCTTGGCTTGTGTTTTCGTTCTTGCGGTAGGAAATTTTTGTTTTCTATGCTACGAATCCCATCACACTTGGCCCCCAAGGCCCAGGCCGGCCAAACCCCCTAGGGTTTCCTGGGGGGATCAACTTGGGGAGGGAAAGCCCCTCTCCCCCTTGGCCGCCGCCCAACCCTAGATGGGAAGGGGGCCACCCTGGCCGGCCGCCCCCTATATAAAGAGGGGAGGGGTGGCCGGCCACACCATCCCCCCATTGCCTCCTCCTCTGGCCGCCTCTCCCTCCACCATACGATGTCCGGGCTTAGGCGAAGCCCTGCAGTTTTCTTCCTCCACCACCACCACCACGCCGTGCCGACGTTGGAGGAGATCTACCACACTCCGCTGCCCGCCGGAACGGGAGAGGAAGGAGCTTCATCGACACCGTACGCGCGACCGAGTAAAGTGCTGCCGGATTGCAGCACCGGGACGATCGTCTACACCAACAACGAGATTAATCTCGTAGGCTTTGGAATCTTCGAGGGTTAGTCTCATCTCCATTTCGTTGCTTAGATCTAGTAGATTGGATCTTGGGTATTCCATAAATTAGATCTGTTGGTTTTATTCGCTTTGCGGTAGGAAATTTTTTGTTTTCTATGCAACGAACCCCATCATTATAAACAACGAGACATTATAAACATCAACACATATTTTAAAAATATAACATATTATAAACAATAATACATTTTCATAAACAACAACACTTGCTCATAAGCAACACATCGGGATATGATCACGTAAAGAAAGAAGATATTGATTGTGCGAGAGGCTAATTAGAGACATAATTCTAACCAACCTACCAGCAATCATGTGACTAGAAGCGTGAGATTTAGCCTATCCACGTAAATGCATGGTTATGGGGCAAATTAAGCATGTTAAAATATTACATAGACCCCATTTGTCAAATTTTAGACCCTCTTTGGGCGGCGGTGCACAACATTCAGCGATACGCGGAGAGGGTGGACAGCTTTAGATGGCCCTGAACTGTGTCGGGGCAATACTCTGCTAAGTCCACCTATGAGATGATCCAACAGGGAGGCATACGATCGGAGCTACACAAAGCCATTTAGAAGAGCAAGGCTACTCCCAAAAGCAAATTCTTCATGTGGCTAGCGTCGCTGCACCTGATTTGGACATCAAACAAGCGGGTTAGGTTTGGACTGCAGGCGATCCATGACGCCTGTCCTCTATGCCTACAACAACCTGAAACAACGGAGCACCTTCTCGTGCAATGCAGTTTCTCCAGAGAGGTTTGGTTCAGATGTGGTTAGCAGCTAGGGATCAACTTCAGGATTGCAGACACAACTGACAATCTCAAGGACTGGTGGACGGTGGAAAGGAAGAGGTTTAAGAAAAAAGAGAGGGTTTGGTTTGATGGCCTGGTTTGCATGGTGGACTATGCCATTTGGAAAGACAGACGATAACACCCAGGGTCAGCACTCAGCCGTACGCGTTGGGAAAACCTATACACCGACCAGGTCGGTGGCTACCGGCCACCGCACACCCCCTGGTCGGGTATGGGCCAGGCCCATTAGTGTCTATTTAGCCTGTAGCAGTTCGTTTTTCCTTTCTCTTTTTTCTTTTCTGGTTTCTTTTTCTGTTTTCTGTTTTTTTTTCTATTTTCGGTTTTGTTTATACTTTTTCAGATTCGAAAATTTCAATTTTTAAAAATTGTTCAAATTGAAAAATGTTTAAATTCAAAAAATGTTCAAAATTGAAAACCGTTCAAATCCGAAAATCGTTCAAATTCGAAAACCGTTCGAATTTGAAAGCTGTTCAAATTTTAAATTTGTTCAAATTCGAAAATTGTTCTAATATGAAAATCGTTCAGATTCAAAAATTGTTCAAATATAAATTTTGTTCAAATTTAGAAATTGTTCATAGAGTAAACTACATTTTTGTTCAAATTTAAAAATGTTCAAATCTGAAAAATGTTCAGATTTTTAAAAATTTATTTATTTTTAATTTGAATTTTTTAATTTTGACAAATGTTCAGATTTTAAAATTTGCTTTTAAAAGAGAAAACAAACAACAGAAAACAAAAGGAAACGAAAAAGAAAAACCAAATTACCTGATGTTGGGCCGCGGCCCAGCTAGCTACCCGGGAGCGCGAGGGTGTGCGGCATCCTCCCAGCGCCGACCAGGTCGGTGTCGAGGAGCTCCCGTACGCGTTCGCGTACTCTCGATTTTTTTTTAGACGAGTACATGGATATGAGGCATTGCCAACACGAACCAGAAGAAGCGGTGGACAGAAAGCTCCCCTGCGGCCCTACTCGTGAAATGGGCCTGGCCCAGAACCGCAGTCGGTACCCTCTGCGGACTACCCTCTGCCTTCCCTCAAAAAATAGAAGGAGCTCCCTCTGCCGCCGCCGCCGCCTTCTCTCCCAGCCGCCTCCGGCCCCGAGCAATCCCACCGAGCGCGTGGCGTCATGGGGCGACCTAAGGGCGGCGCAGGGGAGGCGTCGAAGAAGCCCAAGGCCAAGCCGAAGCAGCGCGGCGGCGTCGACTTCAAGGTAACCACCACCCCCGCCGTCTCCTGGAGCGCCCCACAACCCCCAGTCACGCTAACGGGTTAAGATTTTGGTGGTTCGCAGAAGTACAAGCACAAGGTAGGGCGGAAGCTTCCGCCACCCAAGAACACTACCAACACGGAGATTAAGTCCAAAAGTGAGGCGAGCTTTTTCTGCCTGTTGGTCCCTACCTACTTGGTTCTGACGTGCCGCAGCGATTAACTAGGGTTTTTGTTTTCGTTGTGTTGTCTGCTTGCAGTGATCGTGCTGCCGGAGCAGAGCATGGCGTCGGAGAGGGCGGGCATGGCGGTGAACAAGCGCGGGCTCACGCTGCGGGAGCTCCTGCAGCAGACGGTGCACTACAATCCCAAAGTGCGCCGAGGTGAGCTAGCTCTGCACGGTGCACTGTGACAATCAAATGCGCTGAGCTGCACAGCAACCCATCTCAATTATTCATTCTAGGTAGCTCACAAGAATTATGCCGTATTTTGTTTTTGTTGTTGAAGCTGCATTGAGTGGAATAAAGGATCTTGTCACTAAGCACCCGGCAGAGCTTAAGCTGCACAAGGTTGCTATGATTGAGAAGCTGCAGGAACGGATATGCGACTCCGACAAGGTGGTTCGTGAATCCTTGTACACGATACTGCAGTCTCTGATATTCCCATCTTTGAAAGAGGTACCCCCCCCTCCCCACCCTCTCACCAAATGCTGCGGAAGTTTGTTTAACTGAACAATTAAGATACCATTCGCGTCACACCATCTTCAAATAGACGCACAGGCTGCAAACCTAGTATTGCTCATGTCATAATGTTCCCTTTATGAGCATAGTATGCTGCCTGCTTATTGAATGCACCTTCTCTTAACACCTTGATGATCGGTGGTAATTCATTAAGATGCTCCAAACACTGAAGCGCCAAACCTTCGCTTCATTCTTTTTAAAGCCAAAATTTTCTACTTTGTTTCACGGACCTTGGTGCCTCTTCAAAGTAGTATAAGCACATACCTGTGTCATGTTTGCAGCATCTTATTCTTCTGACCTGCTCCAGTTTTCTTAATCTACTCCTATAGTTTCTTTGATCTTGGCTTGAGAAGTCATATTATTCTCTGTTTACTATTACAGGACAATGCAATATCTACGCGGAGTACTCTATCTCTGTTGATGGCGAATGTTTTGAATGGAATGACACACCTTTCTATGGATATCCAGTTAATGGCTTTCAGGTTTCTGGAGCTAGTGGTTCTTAATTTCCCATCTTCCTTTCCCGGATATGCTGAACAGGTCAGTGGAATTCAGTCATGTATTGGTGTGTTGAAACTTGAATGCTTGCCTGTGTGGTAAGCAAGTTTAGTTTGTTACAAATGTAGTTTTGGGGACTTGCTTTGTGGTCTTAGTTCTACAGTGGCTGTATTATATGGAGTTGTGGACTAAGGAATATATTGTTCAAACTGATTTCCATTCCTGCTAGGTGTACGAATTGTGATTGACCATATCTGTTGTCAAGTCATAATTTCTTTTGCACTGTTGCTTCTGGCAGGCTTTCAACAACTTTGTTGCTGTACTGAGCAACGACAGGATCCATCTGCAGGATAAGAGTAAACTTAACAGTGTCCTTGCTGGGCTTGGGCACTGCCTTTCCTTGGTTGCCCGTGCCACGGATAATGATGATGCATCAAATCGACCGGTTAGCAAGCTGAAACTTTCTTTTTTTGCTTCGATTTTCTCCTTCCTGACACACCTGGAGCTGTAGTGAAGAACATGATGAGATCGCAAGTGCAAATATTCTGAAATGTGCAGATCCATGGAACACTTCTATTGTAATAAACATAATCTTTTCTCGTGATTCTACAGGTTCATAACCTTTCTACGAAAGAACTTTGGAAACCCACTCTTGATGAAGATAACTCTGGGAGTAGTAAGTCTTCTAAACACTATCTTCTTCTGTTGCGTACTTATGTGCTAGCAATTTGTGCAGTTGTGCATTCCACCTTTAAGGAACCAAAAAACACTGAATGTGAATTTGGTTGTTGTATAATCAGAGAAGCTCAATTAACAAGCCTGCTCGAGCACCGAACTCCCTAGATATTTAGCACATTTTCGGTTTGTTTTCCATAGGATCTGCAATCTGGCTGCAAAATAAATGGACATGGAATGCTAAATTAGTAGTTCTAGCGAATCGTTAGATAGCTTTTGGACACGGTGGCACTTTCTGTTACGTTCTGACAAGCAAACTCAGAAGTGTTTAGTTAGGATACTTAAGTGGTGTACAATTTATTTGGGTGGTCTAGTTGAAATCGCAACACCAAGTTAGAACAACATTCAAAAAAATGATAAATTTTTGGGTGATAGCATAGCACAGCTGTTACATGCCCTCTAGCAATTTTTCAGTTACGATCTTCTGTTCGTTGAGCCTTCTTATCAGTGTTTCATTCGCTTATGCAATGCAGGTACATTTGCGACATCCGATGTACTAACGAAGCTTCAAAACCTCATCCAAATTCTTGTTAATTCTATAGAGGTTTCAGCTTCAGAAATATGTGCAAAGCCAGCAAATGATGCTCCCTCAAGTGAAGCATTATTGTCAGCTCTTCATTGCCTGGATCTAATCTGTAGAACTTTTGTTCGCGAGGCGAAGAAACCTCAGATGGAATTTGGGAGAACCAAGACTCTGTTTGGGCCTGACTGGTTGAATAGCTCTGTGTTGGTATATCTAAAGAAACTGTGGGGAGTGAAACGCTTGTTTCATGAAAAGGTACAGTTTTTCCCTGCTCATTACTACCTCCATCTTGCTGATTATACTGAAACCATTATCTGATCAGCCAGTAGAGAAAAACATCGTAGGGTTTCTGGGTTTGATTAAGTAGTTTGTTTGGATTTCTACAGTATATGATTAAGTAGTCTTGAAGTGATCATGAAGAATGGGGAACAGAACCAGCATAAGTTGACAAGGAGGGACAATAATCCTTTAGGATTCCTCAAGTCTCTCTTTGGGTGTCGTCGTCACCAGATTTCTACAGTATATATATATGTAAAACAGGACAACTTCGAAGTAGTTTGTTTGGATTTCAGACAATAAAACACCAGTAGCTGAGATGCGTTTCCTCGTATGGGTCATTCCTTTGTCCCGAACACCCTCCAGTCACACAGATTTTTTTTATGGGAGTCAATCCTTTCAAATTCGCATGTGATTCCTTTGATCTAGAATAACAACAAAAAGTTGATGCTGCCATTTGCGATTTATTTATGTCCTTATATTAATTTATACCAAAACACTTGGTGCTGTAAGGTGTTGGTAATGATATGGTTTTTATTTAAGATTTGCTTGTGTATTGTGATGTTCAAATATTGTAAGTCTTATATTAACATATTTCTTGTAGACTTTATCCCGCTTCAGACTATTAATCATGCTTTCTTCAGAAGGTTTAGGCTATAACAAACATTTTGGTGGATCTTAGTTCTTATGAAGTTGTCTTTCTCATTGCAGGGAGATGACAGATTTTTTATCTTCAATCTGAAAATTGCTGAAATATTTTTGTGTTTGCGCACATCAGTGGATGATACAATGTTTTCATCTGAGGAGTTATGCCAGTTTGTATCTTCTTTATTTTCAAAGGTTGTTGGCGGTTTCATCAGTTTCAATAAACTGAGGCGTATTGTTGCCCTTTCTTGCAGATAAATCTTAGACAGCTTATGATATTTCTTTTGTGTCATTTCATGGATTTGTAACTGTGATTGGTGTTTTTTTTATCAGGCAAAAGTACTTCGCAACAAGGATCTCATGGAAACACATTTGGGTCCACTTATAACTTGCATACCTGGTCTTATATCCAATGCCGCAGATGACTCAAAAGGATATTTGTTGGAGGTATGACTGATTTCCTTATACTGGTCTGTCAAATATGGTGGTTATTTTATAACTTTATCAAAATAAAAGAGTATATTCAACTGCAGGCATTTACAGATGCATTTAGGGACTCCAATGTGGATTGCAAGCTAATCTTGCCATACTTGGACGCCTTGGGAGAAATGTTGCTTCCTGTAGGTGCCTTGTTGGATATGAACTTAAATTCCTTCTGCATATATTGTCATGTTTAATCACCCAACCAAATAGCTAGTACAACATGCAC
This sequence comes from Lolium multiflorum, assembly GCA_030979885.1. NCBI lineage: Eukaryota > Viridiplantae > Streptophyta > Magnoliopsida > Poales > Poaceae > Lolium > Lolium multiflorum. The sequence continues at coordinate 233,746,104 of CM061748.1, read as the reverse complement.
ATAATCTGGATTATCAGATTGATGCTTGTACTAAAATAAGGTTAAGGTACTCTATAAAACATGGAATCTCAAGTTAAAACTCAATTACTGAGTAGAGAGAAACAATAAACAAAAATTCAGACAGATGATCAATAAATAAAGTGATGCAAAAGTCACGTGTCACAGCAAACTTCTCAGTTCCCTTCTAACACCACTCAATCATGTGAGATTTGATCATTTGCAAATTGTAAGTCATTAATTCCCTCTTAATACTACTCAATCATATTGAGAGTTGATTTTTTTTAAATGAAGATTGCTAACTGCTAAGTCATTCTGTAGATATGCTTCCATTTTCTTTGTACAGATTTTTTTTATTGATTTGGTCCTGAAATCTGAATACTTCCCTGCACTTATTCATTCTATATGTTGAGCTGAAAACAACATCACCCTATAAAGATTAACTTTCCCTTTCTTTACAAAGGGAGTACTGATGTATGATTTGCTTTCTAATATTTTTCCTTTGTTTTCTTGTGTAGGAGAAATCGGGAATAACTTTTACTGAACATGATTCAGGCATATCGGAATATCATAGCACTTGGATAAATGAGCTACCTGGGGTATTACTACAATCAGTTGATAAAGCTCCTACAGTTACAAAGGTCTGTTGCAAGTTTGTTTATGCAGCACAGAGCTGTTAAACGATTCTTCACTATTGTCTGTGACTGACCTTCTCAGGAAATTATGTAATTTATGATGATATGAATGATCATAGGTTGTTTTGGAGCTTCTTCTAAGAATTGGACAGTATTTCCCCACTTTAGAGTGTGAAAACCTGCGACCCATTGCACAGTTATTTGGTACTAAATGTAAGTACTCCACTACTTAAGAGATTTTATCGTCTGTTTTTGTCCTGAACTAATATCATTTTCGCTGACAGCTTCATCTGGAACGGTAGAGCTTGGTCCTTTTATTTGCCTTCCACATGACTGCCAAGAACTCGCCATTGCATGCCTTTATTACTTCTCCAATCTGCTCCCTGACATAATCGAACCATTGGCTTGTTGCTGTTTAAGTAAGTTTTTATGCTTCAACAATACCGCTTTTTTTTAACAACTGTACAGTTATGTTCTTCCCTGTTGAAGTTCATGGATATTCTAATTTATGTAATGCAGGTGATAAACTGGAGCCCCTCATATTATTTAGAATTGTTGAAGTTCTACAGTCAACATACAAGGCTGGGAATTTACAGATAACAGAGCAACTCAGTTTCTTGTCATTGCTAATGGCACGATTCGATGTTAATCGTGGTTAGTACTTGAAGTTAATCAGAGTTTGCTCTTATTAAGTTTGTTATGTTAGCTGAAACTTTGTGTTTTATGTAGTGACTGGTACAACAGGAATTGATGGGGATAAGACTTCATAATATAAAATGGAATAACTTGTCGAAAGCTGCAACCATAGCAAAAAGATATACCATTAAACATAATTTTGGTATCACATTGATTCTTGAAAATTTACAGCTTCATGATAAAATACAACCCAGATTTTTGTTAACCTCATGATAGAATGCGACCTAGAAAAGTGTAACATCCTCAAACGAAATGCAACATTATTTTTTAGATCCATGAGAGGATCAATATCTGCACTGTCTTCACTCGAGCCCCTCCACACTCTCCGGACCCACTTGCATGCCGCCACTGATGCCTCAGACGGATTGTGTGCTACTCTGCCACCACCTTGCTTTGAGAGGTGTAGGTGGCAGAGGAAGAGGAAGAGAGACCGACAAGGAGTTCGAAGGAGGAAGCAGCCAGTAGGGGAGGATTTGGCAGGCTTGGGGATGTGGCGTGCAGTGAAAGAAGGGAGGGGAATGGGGTGAAATTCAGAATGGTTTTAAGATTGAGCACTTGGTGTTCAGAATACCACTGTAGTGTAGGATTCAGCGGACTACCATTTAGAACGCGGGACCTCATTGATAGGCTTTTTTTTTCTGGTGATGATAGACCATGTTTCTGGTGGTAGTGCAGGGATAGAATAATAAGGAACCAGTTATAATTACCTATCCTTGCATTACCTGCCAAATCCCCAAATATGGCTTATTGAATGACTTGAGCAGAGTTTTTTTTTTCTTTGTCTGACACTTGCCTTGGAATTTGTTGACCTAGGTATGGCCTGTACCCAGGAGGATGCCCGAAAGATCTCAAATTGGAATACTTTCAAGGCTTTGAATCACTTAATTTTGACTTCGTTATCTGAAATGGGTGATGGCTCCCTGGTCCTTGAATTGATATGGAATAATTTATCTAATGAGATTGTGAGCTTTCGTAACTGCTTTTTTTATATATTTTTCTCATAACAACCCAATTGAACTCATGCTAGTTTGCTTTACTACAGGCACAAAAACCATCACCACATAACATTAATGGTCTGTTTAGGATTATTGTTACACTTGATGCATCAACAAAGAAGCTCATGGATGAAGATGTCATTAAGCTTATAGCTGGCTACTTGGTTGATGCTGCTCGGGTGTGTACTCCTTATTCCAAACCATATTCATAGTTGGATGATTGTTGCACCTATTATTTTTCTGCGGCTTATTCAGCGGATCGTAACAGAGATGAATTGCACTATATGTTAAAGAAATTCAGAATGGCTTCTAGATTGAGCACTTGGCGTGTTTAGAATACCACTGTATCATAGGATTCAGTTGAATACCTTTTTTCAATAGAACAAAGGACCTCATTGGTAGGTATCCCGTGTTTCTGGTGGTAGTGCATGGATAGAATAATAAGGGACCAATTATAATTACCAATCCTTGGCATCCTGCTAACCCTACGGCGACCAACGGCCGCACAGATGCAACCTCTGGTTGAGCGTGCCGCCGCTGGCCTGCCTACCTGGAAGGCGAAGCTCATGACCAAGGCAGGGAGAATGGCATTGGTCAAATCGGTGATCAGCGCTATCCCGATCCACCAACAGCTTGTGCTTGGGCCCCCCAAGAAAACCCTGAAGCTCATCGTCAAGATAAGAGGGGATTCCTTTGGGAAGACGGAGGCCAAGGGTGGCAACTGCCACGTCAACTGGAAGCGGGTGTGCCGGCCCCTTGCCTACGGTGGTCTGGGCGTGCCCGACATGGAGCGCACCGGCCTCGCCCTGCGCCTAAGATGGCTCTGGCTCTCGCGCACCGACGACAGGCGCGCGTGGTGCGATCTGGACCTGCAGTTCACGGACGATGAGCGAGCGCTGTTCTTCGCCTCCACCACCATGGCTTTGGGAAATGACCAAAAGGTTCTCTTTTGGGAAGAAGATGGATCGATGGCCGCTCTGTCAATGATTTCATCCCCAAACGCCGGCGCAAAACCCAGACCGTTGCGCAAGGGCTGCAAGGGAACAGCTGGGCTCGCGACATCCACAGCATCCTTGGCTTCCATGAGATTCGCCAGTACCTGCTGCTGTGGATGGCCATTGCGCACACGACGCTGTCCTTGGAACCCGACAGGCTCGTTTGGAAGTGGACAGAGAGTGGCAGCTACACTGCCAGGTCGTGCTACCAGGCGCTGTTCCAAGGCTCCATCACGTCCAGCTTGTGGAAGCTCACCTGGAAGACATGGGCACCGCCGCGCGTCAAGTTCCTGTGCTGGCTTGCAGGCATGGATCGTTGCTGGACAGCGGAGCGCCTGGCTCGGAGAGGCATGCAGCATCATCCCAGGTGCTTGCGATGCGATCAGGTGCCGGAGACCATGCACCACCTCATCCTCGCATGCCCTTTCTCTCGGCAGGTTTGGCATGAGGTGCTGGCTCGCCTGCGCATGACTTGCCAGCCACCTAGCAACGACGACGCCTCCCTTGATGACTGGTGGCGCAAAGCAAGACATCAAACTCCGAAGCTCCTGCGCAAAGGACTGGACTCCATCACCCTGCTCACACCCTGGCTAATTTGGAATCACCGCAACTCGTGCGTCTTCGACAGAACCCAGCCATTGGTTCGTGACCTGGTGAAGGCCATCTTTGATGAGGCAGCGCTTTGGGCTAGAGCTGGGGCGCGAAAGGGTTAAGGGTAGTGCTGCCGACGACATGGGACGTGCATTGATGTATTTTCATACCTGTACCTCGCCTCCTAGGAGGATTGTAAAACACTCCATCTTTTCAATGAAATTAAACGCCAAAGTCTTTTGCGTTTTCTCGAAAAAATAATGACCAATCCTTGCATTACCTGGCAAATCCCCAAATATGGTTTATTGAATGTGATATATCACTGACGTTATCATTTAAACTGAGCTATAGGTAGTTGCCAGTTCACAATCACTTAAGGAAATTTTCTTGCATACAGGCTCATTGTCATAATATTTGAGAAAAGAAATCAGAAACAAAGTTGATAAATTGGCATTATGTATACATTTTTTCTAGAAAGAAGTTGAATTTCCATTGAACACTTTTGGACGATTCATCAACTTTATCGGTTCACCTGGTTGATGCTAAGAGCAGATAATAGCTATCCTTATTATTTGATTGCATGCAACGCAATCATTTACATGCTTCTCCTTCTGGCCATCATTTCTTGATCTTATTACTCTACTTCTGGTTGTGGGAGAGAATTGATCTTACCCCTGTTATCATGCATCTGCAGGATTTGTCAAAAACAATTGAAGTGGGCTTTCAGTCTGACAAGACAAGAATATTTCAATACTTTATAAAGCCCTGCAGAATCATGTTTGAGCAGAATGACAAGCTTCTCTGCAGCACATTGGAGATGCTTAAATCTTTTGCATCAGGAAACGATCATATATTTTCATCTGTCTCCAATTTAGATTACCCAAGGGAGCTTTCACAACGAGTTTGTATTGTCACAACCATACTGGTCTTCTTATGCAATGATCAGAGGCTCCATCGAAATCTCTCTCTGAACAAAACGGTTATTAAAGGCATCCTGCATTATATAAGGCATCAGATGGTGAGTAGTGATGAGACAAATCCCTTTCATTGGTAGTCACAGAGTAACTTTGAGCTCCTTCAAATAAAACATTTTTCGTAATGTGTTAATTTGAGGAGAGTGAAAACATAAAATGATAATGTAGCTCAGATAGACTGGCTTGCATTATAATTCCTGAATGTAGTTCAGACTTCAGACATACTTCTTCTTACAATTATTTCATTTGTGAATTCTTGCTGCAGGATTCTAATGTGCCTGATGTAACATATGGAGAAAAGCAGACATTAAAATTTGCTTTTGAGCAACTCAAGACCAAAGCATTGCAGTTGAACTGTTGGGATAGAGGTGAGCTGGAAGGGCTTTCAAGCACCACCTAATGTAAATATGAGTAACTTCATCGTGATTCACCAATGATGCCACTTTCAATTTTCTTGTTTTGCCAAATGAAACCCTCATCTATCTCTAACAGGGGCATCCATCTGATGACTTCATATGGAAGTATGATGATGGAAGTTAAAAGGATAGAGTGCCCGATGGAGAGGGTGGGATGCGGATGTGCGCCATTTTCCAAGTTGCGTCACGTTGCAGAGGTGCACCATGTATGTCAGGCGTAGCTATTACTAACAGTGTAGTGAAGGTTGGTGCTTCCAGATAAAGGCAAGAAATACCGCTGGGTATCATATATAATCATGTTTCACGCCTATCAGATCAAATCAGTAGATTTGTCATGATCGTGCCATACTTACTGCAGGTGGTTAGAAAAGATGCATGGTTTACGTTTCTCGTGCCCTGGAAACTACCAGTCAAAGACTTCCAGCAAAGTACAGTTCAAGTTGCTCTTGAGATTTTCTTTTGCTAAAATCTTTTTTGAGCTAAATTTTGGCAGTTTTGAGTTAGTTAATTCGAAGAATATAAGTTGTGATTTTTTTTAGATGTATCCTTAAATCTGTTCAAGCATCTAATGTGCGAATTGCCACCCAAGCTGATTGAGCCAAACCACTCGTGAGCACTTCATATATGTACGGTGGACTCTTGATTGCATTATAAATGCATAAATTTTGATCTCAGTTAGCTCGAGCCATCGATTTGATATACTATTGCGTTGCATTTTTGTGTTGTGAAAACTATTCCTTCGACACCCCTCTTTGACCAAGTGATGCTAACATCCAAATAATTGTCTGATATTTTCAAATTTTCTAGTTATAGTACCGCAAGATATGAGTCAGAGCCACGATGAAGTCGGAATTGTAGCTGTTGTTTTTTCTTTCATAGTACTCCTATTATTCTTTGACGTAAACACTCACGCTTTCTCAAACTATTTACACCACAATCTAGATGTTAGAATCACCTAAGGGCCAGTGTCACTGCATACTGAGTATCAAACACTTAACGTGGAAGTTACAATCGGATTATTCACCAACGATATATATATAGGCCTGCAACACAATCAAAGTGGAAGGTGTTTGATACACATACAATTTCAGTACTGCTACATTTTTTTAAGATCATATCAGTACTGGTACTGAGCACTGTCTCATGCAATCTATCACCTTCAGGGAGCAAGAATAAATGACCGGATCGTAACTGCAGTTCAGATCATGGTATGCCTTTGCTCATCATCGCTCATCTACGACGGGCGAACCGGCTGCTGCTGTATGTTTCCACCTCCCAGCATGATCTCTCTTGCGCCTTCCACCATCACAACCTGCAGTTCACGGATCCATTCAGATCATCTAACCTCAGAACTAGTAATAACAGTCGTTGCTTGCTTCGGCCTCGCAAAGCTGACATGAGAAGTAAACCTAACCTCATATTCAGGAAATGCCTTCTGGAGGACCTCACGCGCCTCATCGTCCCGCTGGTTATCTCCGAAAGCAGGTGCTATGATCCCACCATTGGCAGGGTAGAAGTTCACGTACGAGGCAACCAATCTCCTGCCTGGCTCCCTAGCTACAGCATGCCCCAGAAAACAGTCACACATTTTCAGATCTTCGAAATGGTTTGAAAATCAGCGTCGCAAAGGACCCATAACTAAACGAGCATAGCTGCCATACTAACTGTTGCATCAACACCATAACTAAACGAGCATAGCTGCCATACTAACTGTTGCATCAACACCATCCCCCTCTTCCTTTGCTATGTATAGAGGCGCTGGTACGTAGATCTTTACCCCTCTATCTGCCACCCTTTTGCATTTGTGGATCACACTGACAATGCCATAACCGATATCTCATAATGTGGGTCGTTCTAATTGTCCGTCCATGACAGGAGGATCACGCCCGGGTTTAATGACTTATACTGTACATAATAGGTACTTAATGCTACAGCATCCTTGACTTCTCCTAATTGTTTCGCCTAACTCCTAATTGTTTCGCCTAACTTTCCTCCTGTACATTAGAGGAGCCGGTTTCGTCTACCAGTAGCTGCGCTTCTATATATATCAGTCCGACCTTGTGGAGTTTCCTCAGAAAGCACTTGCTTGTGGTGAAGGAGTCCAAGTTCGTACTGAGGCAGGTATATGCTTCTCTCGTTTCTATAAATCTCTTGAGCTTTGTTGTAGCGGCACTTTACATTCCAACTTAAGGCTGGTACTGGATTTGTACTGTACGTATCAGATGAATACTGAGTGCTACGTTGTAGCTTTTGTTTCTTATTTGAGTACATCACGTCTTTCTAACTAGATGGACTGCACTCCCTCTAGATCTGATGAACTAAGTTATCTGCTATGTTGATTTTATGGTCTGATCAGTTACTAATTGAAGCAGTGTAGTTCTATTTTTCCCGATGAGTATTTTTCTAAGGTGATCCAACACTAGAAATCATAATCAGTACCCTTTTCGACCAAGAAAACAATCTCCAGCAAACTCCCTACGAAAGGTGGTGGTGAACAATTACTTCTAATGTCTAGGGCCTTTCCCGGACCGATTTTTGGGCAGCCTTGAATAGGCCTACTTTCAACAGCTTGTAATATGGAACGTCGAAGCATTCTATATCTGTAGGGGCGCGTGGCTGCCACAGATTGATAGGTTCACATTCCAGACGGCACTCATATCAGAACAACAAAACTCGTCAAGGTTTCATGGAGAAATTTTGGTGAACCCTCACCTTTATTTGATAGCCACACTTCCGGAAAGATAAAAATACATATCAACTAAAAAGAATCATATCCAACAACAGGTTTCATATAGTAGAATTCATGGCCTAACCTGATTCCGTTATATCAACTAAAAAGATTCATATCCAACAACAGGTTTCATATAGTGGAATTCGTGGTCTAAGCTGATTCCAATAACGGAAGAACGAAATATGGAGGATATATTTGTTTAGAGAAAAAGTAGGGATGGGTTAACTTTCTGCTACATTATGCATGGTTAGTTGGTTACTGCAGGCTCCATTATATGGTTTTCTATCAAATAAATATTTATTTTGTTGTTTCTGCAATAATATAAATGTTCAAAGAAGCAAAAATGACAACATGCATGTTTATCCATGCATGATATACTGCTGTATGCAAATTAACTTGCTTAGGTCTAAGCCAATTTTTGTTGTGAATATTTTATCCTTGCGAGGGTTCATTTGCCACATGCATAATGCATCAATGATATGTCTCGCACATTATTTTTTCTTTTCTTGAAATAGCCAAGTCGTGTTTTGTACACAGAGTAGGTAACAGTTTTAAATAGCCAAGTCATGTTTTGTAGGTTTACTAGTAGAGGTACACATTTATAGTTTATCTATAATCAAAAAAATAAAGTAAGACTAATGCTATTTGTGTTCTTGTAGTGCTAATTATAGGAACTGCAATATGGACTTGACAAATAGCGCCCTGTGGATGGTCTTAGCTATTTTTTCCATCACTGCAGTATTCACCAAAATTGCAAATAGAAGAATTACCTATGATCTCGTGTGTACACTACCACCTCCACCTCAGGTGAGGGGTATTGCTCTTTTGAGACTGTTACCAACTCTGTGTACGAAGGGCCCTGAAGCAACAATGCAGTATCTGTATAAGAAGTTTGGCAGTATCTTCACAGTAAGTTTTGTTTGGAAAAGAATAACATTTTTGGTTGGAGGAGATGCGTCCGTTATTTTCTTCCAAGGGTCGGAGTCAGAGGTTACCCAAGGAGATACATACGAGTTCACCGTGCCCATGTTTGGCCAAGAGATTGGCTTTGCTGTAGATTACAATACTCGAATGGAGCAAATTCGTTTCATTGTTGAGTCTGTGAGGCCAACGCAACTAAGAAGCTATGTTGATCCCATGCTTGAGGAAGTGGAGGTAAATACACCTTCGATCTCCACTAGCATTTTATGTTCTTTTTAAGCTCAGGCTTCCAATTAGTTAATTAATTCATTTGGTTTATATATCATACGTTGGGAAAATTCTGCTGTTTTGCTACGTACATGCATGTTAGTTAGTCTGCATATGTATAATTGTGTGAAAACTTAGATAGTCTTTTTTATGTAGTTAGAAATATTATGTAGTATTAAATGTTCATTTATAGGTTACATTTATGCTCTTATAAGTCTACAATGACGTGCCGTCAATTTTCTATGGTTCATCAAAGAGTTGCTCATTGGGTTGGCTTTTCTGACAGCCCTATGGACTTGATTTGATGGCCACTATATTTCAGTTATGGACTTTTTGCAAAATAAATATTCTAAGGGAAAATAATACATTGGATGACATAATAATAACAATCACAGTAATAAAAAAAATTAGATGGCAAGACACCTTCACGTTATTGTTGCGTGAAACGAAAAAATAACTGCAGGTGTTTAATTACACACTACAGGAAAACCAGATTTTGCCGTGTGCCCAAAACACACGGTGAAGGGCCCTTTCCTCACGGCAAATCCGTTGCTGTTTGCTCACGGCAAAAAGTGACGGCAAAAACTAACCGGTAAATCGCCGATTTGCCGTGATTAAATTTTCGCCTCACGGTAAATCACTTTGCCAGCAGCTATATGTGAACTCACGGCAAATACAGGAAAACGGCAATATGGCACAGAAAGACGGTAACGGCAGCCCTGACATGTAGACCCCGCATTTCAATGATTTGCCGTGATGTTTTATGTTGCTCATGGCACACTACTGTGCTCAAGGCAAATTGCAATGATTTGCGGTGATGTTTTATGTTGCTCATGGCAAACTACTATGCTCAAGGCAACGTTCTACGCTCGGTTGAACTTAATGGCGGAGACACGTGGCTACAAATTCTCCGAGAGGGTTTGTTTGCCGTGTTTTCTTTTTTATTTTGTTGTGTGCCTTCTTTCACCGTCAGTATTTCCAAAGATTCGCCGTGGGTCTTATTTTGCCGTGCGGATTTCGGTAATGTTGCCATGAGATGGTGTTTCGCCGTGAGGTTTTTGGAGGGCGGACGGGAATTCGAGATTTACCGTGAGCCCCGACGTTTTAATCACGGTAAATAATCGGGCACACGGTGAAATTTGAGTTTCCCGTAGTGACATCAAACAAAAATGTAGTTTACCCACAGTGCAAATGAGACCAACACTTCCCGCAAAAGTATCTTATGTGTAATTTTTCTTAATGATGCTAGTGTCAGAAACTTGCCTTGCATCTTTGTTTGCTACTGTACGAAAGGATTCGACACCATATTAATGTATTTACGTTTCACAGAAATATTTCGCAAAATGGGGAGAAGAAGGGGTAGTCGATCTGAAACATGAATTTGCGGAACTACTTATGTTGATTTCAATTCGATGTCTTGTTGGAGAAGAGGTCAGAGAGAAGATGTTTGGCCAGTTCTGCAAATTGTTTCATGAAATTGAGGAAGGTGTGAACTTTGCCAGTTTCATGTTCCCATACATCCCTATTCCAGTAAATCGCCGGCGTGACAGAGCACGGATCAAGCTTACAGAAATACTATCTGAGGTTGTTAGGTCACGCAAGAGCTCCAAGCATGTTGAGGAGGATGTGCTCCAGAGATTTATTGATTCAAAATACAAAGATGGCAGAGCCACAACCATAGAAGAAGTCAGCGGGATGATCCTTGGCTTGATCTTTGCGGCAAAGCACACAAGCGCATTGACTAGCATGTGGACTGGAGCTTGCCTTTTGAGCCATGAGAATTTCTTAAATGCTGCTTTAGAGGAGCAAAAGTTTATAATTAGAAAATACAATGACAAAATAGACTACCGTATATTGTCAGAGATGGGCACTCTGCACAACTGCATCAAAGAGACGGCACGTATGCACCCTGCAGTGTCGATGTTAGTCCGCCAAGTAAAAAAGGATATCATTGTTCGCGCAAAAGAGGGCAACGAATATGGCATCCCCAAAGGTAACATATTAGTAAACCTCGTAATGGTGAACGGTATGTTGCCACACATTTACAAGGACCCTGAGGTGTTTGATCCAGATCGATTTTGTACTGAAAGGGAGGAGGATAAAACTGGTGGTAAATTCTCTTACACGTCTTTTGGTGGTGGCAGACATGCATGTGTTGGAGAGGCTTATGCCTACATGCAAATTAAAATTATATTTAGCCATATGCTAAGGAAATTTGAACTCAAGCTCATTTCTTCTTTTCCCAAATCAGACTGGACCAAGTATACGCCAGAACCTAAAGGGAATCTTTTTTTTTTTTTTGACCTGGACTACGGCGGGCTTACGCCAGCCTGAACTTTCATATCATCAAGGCAAAGTTGTACAGGGGAACATTACAAGCAAGCAAAGGAGGTATGGGGTGGGGAGGGAGCAAGAGAGGGGGGAGATGGAGGATCTCAGGGAGGATCATAGCCGTTACACCAAGAATTAAGAAGATGAGAGGAAGCAGGGGTAGTGCATCTAAAAGCCCAGAGCCGGATGTCCTCGAGGCAGCGCTGGGCAACCATGGAGATGTCCTCAATGACGCCGTTGAAGGTGAGGGCGTTTCTCCGCTTCCAAATGCTCCAAGCGATGGCGGTGTTGATGGTCGTCTCCTCGTAAGTGCGGCAGCGTAGAAGCCAGAAGTCAGGGAAGGTGGCATAGTCATGGTCGTCGAAGTCGCGGTGGAAGAACCTCCAGATTTCACTGGCCCTAGGGCAGTGAAGCAAGAGGTGGTCAGTGTCTTCATCTCCGGGGCACGAGAGGCAGGTAGCAGAGGTGCCAAGGTGGTGGCGGAAGCGCCGTTCATTGGTGGGGAGACGCTTTTTCCTAGCAAGCCAGCAGAAGATCTTGCACTTTAGGGGTGCTGCACTCCTCCAAACCTTCGTCGCAATGTCGTCCAACTGCAGGTTGCTGAAAAAACTGGAATAGAAATTCTTGTTTGTAAGCAAGTTGTTAGTGAGGCGGCTAACACGTAAATCCGGGACGTCGAGGCGAAGCACCACAGAGCCTAGGGCGGTGGTGAGGGTACGAAGCTCGGTCATAGCGACCTCAGTGAGGCGAGGCACGAGGGAGAGACTAAGGCTAGAGGAGAGAGCGGTAGGGAATCTGATGGTGAGCTACAAAAGATTTCACCTGCCTAGCAACTAAGATATTTCATCAGGCCTCAACATGTATTTTCGTGGATGTATCTTCGTGTACGTGTAGCTTTCCTACGGGCTAAGGCATATCGCACGGGTATTGTTACTTCAGTTATGTGTTTACTTCGATGTCAACTGCAATTCTTCGACCGTTTGGCCAGCAGGTGGCCCTATTATGTAAAAGTTCAAAAATAACGAAAGCTTGTTTATGTATGATGAGTCAGGGGTGGAGCTATGCCCCGCGCAACTATTTAGCCAGACTATTACCCATGTAGATTTCTGATTTGGTTCGGGTTGAGCTCAGTACCACTGCGTCTTCTCTGGCCCAACACAACTGAAACGAGCAAACGCACAAATTTCCCCTCAATTGCTCGCCGCATTGCTGCTTGAGCCAAACCACTCGTGAGCACTTTATATATGCGCGGTGGACTCTTGATTGCATTATAAATGCAGAAATTTTGACCTCAGTTATCTTGTGCCGTCGATTTGATTTGCTATTGTGTTGCATTTTTGTGTTGTGAAAACTATTCCTTGGACACCACTCTTTGACCAAGTGATGCTAACATCCAAATAATTGTCTAAATAATTATGTGATATTTTCAAATTTTCTACTTATAGTACTGCAAGATATGAATCAAAGCCACAAAGAAGCCAGAATTGTAACTCTTGTTTTTCTTTCTCAAAGATAGATCTACTTTTATGGCATGATTTCTTAATACTACTATTATTCTTTGACGTAAATAAACTCAGGCTTTCTCAAACCATTTACACCACAATCTAGATGTTAGAATCCCCTAAAGAGGTGGAAGTTACAATCTGATTATTCTCCAACGATATCTATATATTGGCCTGCAACACAATTTCAAAGTGGAAGGCGTTTGATACACATATAATTATCAATACTGCTACAACTTTTTAGATCATATCGGTACTGCTACTGAGCACTGTCTCAGTATGTACACCATCTCTACCTCGCCACACACAATCTATCACCTTCAGGGAGCAAGAATAAATTATCGGATCGTAACTGCAGTTCAGATCATGGTACGCCTTTCCTCACCGTTCGTCTACGACGGGCGTGCCGGCTGCTGCTGTGTGATGCAGTGTATGTTTCCACCTCCCAGCACGATCTCTCTTGCGCCTTCCACCATCACAACCTGCAGTTCACGGACCCATTCAGCTCGTCTAACCTCACAGTAATTATTCCTTTCACAACCAGTAAAAACAGCCATTGCTTGCTTCAGCCTCCCAAGCTGACAGAAGTAATACTAACCTCATATTCAGGAAATGCCTTCTTGAGGACCTCACGTGCCTCATCGTCCCGCTGGTTATCGCCAAAAGCAGGTGCTATGATCCCACCATTGGCAGGGTAGAAGTTCACGTACGAGGCAGCCAATCTCTTGCCTGGCTCCCTAGCTACAGCATGCCCCTGAAAACAGTCACAGTTTTCGGATCTTTTAAACGGTTTTAAAAATCAGCGTTACGAAGGATCCGTAGTTAAACGAGCATAGCTGCGGTACTGACCGTTGCATCAACACCATTCCCCTCTTCCTTTGTGATGTATAGAGGCCCTGGTACGTGGATCTTTACCACCTCTATGTGCCGCCCTTTTGCATCGGTGGACTGAGTGAGAACTGACAGTGCCTTAACCGATATCTCATACTGTGGATCGTTCTCATCATCGGTCCATGACAAGAGGATCACACCAGGTTTAATGAAACAGCATAGGTTGTCAACATGCCCATTTGTATCCTCATCACCTGGAAAATCATCATAACTTTACTTATCAGTAAAATGGTCAAAGAAGCAAAGGAGATGAAACCCTGCGGTTTTAGAACTTCTGTAAGTGACAAAAGACTCAGCATCTCTTACCGTAAAGTCCATGGGGTATCCAAATGATCTTTGTGACTCCAAGGAAATCCTTCAGTTCATTCTCTATATCTTGTCTAGTCATGTCGGGGTTTCTGTTTGGGTTTAACAAGCATTCTTCCGTTGTAATGCATGTACCTTTTGTAAATGTGACACAATTGTTAGCAAAATAACATAGACTGAAACCGTTTGATCAACAATGATGCAACAAGTACCTTCTCCATCGACATGGATGCTTCCACCCTCAAGAACCATCTTGTGTGGAAACCTAGGGATCCTCTCAATCTCGAGTATCTGAAAATTAATGGCAGGAGTAGAGAAAAAGTTAAGTACACAAAGAGGCTAACAAAAGACACCTAGTTTTCTCTTAGGTAGGATTAATTCTTTACTTTCTTGGCAATGTTTCTGTCAAGACTCCAATCATCATAGCAACCACCACCGAGTCCTGCAGGGTAGTAGCATCAGAACACACTGAATTATCATGCAGTGAAAGTGATTACATATTGACTTCTGAAGTCATCAAATTCTTGCTCTGGAAATAGTACAGTGCTTCAATGCTTTGCTAGTGCCAACCAGGTCCTCTATTGCTTTGTAAAAAACATGGATCCATGCAAGTTGCTACTGAGACATTGGCATGGGCTGATAACTACACCGTTACAAAGTCTTACTCCCTCCGTTCCAAATTAGTTGACTCATTTTTCTAGATACGCATATATCTGCACACTAAAACGCATCTAGATACATGCGAATCTATACAAAGTTGAATCAATTGATTTGGAACCGGCGGAGTACCTCTGTACCAAAATATAAGATGTTTTGGTATGCTGTTTTAGCCTACCAAAACATCTTAACTTTTGGAACGGAGGTAGTACTGAGTAGATATAGATATACATACTTCAACCTCAAACAACATACCTCCCCATGCGTTAAATTCCCAATCAATTCCCGCTATTGTTTGCTCTGTGAGTCCTATTTCTGATCTTCCTTTACGGATAACGAACTAAAAAACAGGCATATACTATTAGCATCCCCAGGCACCAGAGTTGGAATCAGAATAGAAGAAAAAAGATACAAAAAAAATTAAGTTACGCACAGTGGGACCAGTATCACGAAACCAGGAATCATTCATGCTCATCTCGACCACCCTGATGTTCGGCTGGTGCTGCATCAGTTCGTGGACATGAGGATACTGCCAAAGACAAAAAAAAAAGTGGAACTGAATATCCTTTGCGTCGCACATGATCATGCATCATTTTGTAACATAGTTCGTGTGAAGTGTGTCACCTGTTCGGCGCTTGCACAAATGGTGACGGGCTCAAACTTTGATATGGCAATTGCAGTTCTCGCAAATGTTATTCGAGCTGGACCAGCATTCTCCCGCCAGTTGTCTGGACGCTCCTAAGATTTCAAAGAGGTGGCAATGTTGATTACAATGCTGCACTTCAAAATTGTTCAAGGCATGCTGAGGATGATACATGATGACAGAAGGGAACTACATAGGTCTTTTAAGAAACTATCACATTAATCTACTGTGCTTCCCAGATCATCCTCGTTGATAATACTCAATGAAAACACTGAGAGGACACTTCTGATGAATATATATTATTCAATCATAATAGAAAGTGAGGAAAATAGAATGATGAAGGTTCCCACAAAAAGAAAAAAAGAGGAAGTCCACCAGAAAATGAATGAAAGAACATGTTGCACACACTGAGTAACTGTTTTAAATTTCTAATAGGTGTGGTCTATGATATTATCAGAAACACTAGTATATGTGGTGTTTATGGTTCATAAGGGATCTTAAATACTTCATGGCAACAGCAGCCACTCCAGTTTAAGAAGAACTAAATGCTGAATGCCTACTCCTTACTGGCCTTTGAAGTTCGTAATAACAAATTCTCAGCTGTAGAGCCCGAAGGGAATGAAAAGTTGGTCGACAGAAAGTGATTAGACAGAGACAAAGCACAACAAGGAACTAGACAGTGTATATGCGCTAATAGCGTCAACACAGACAAACAAATAGCTGCAGATCATAGATAAACGAGGAGAAGCAATTGTTACCTTGATTGACAGATTGAGCTATTCAGGGAGAAGGAAATACAGCACATAGTAGTAGAGATAAAAGGTGAGCTGAATTTGTGTCGTGTCAGCAAAATTACATTGCTCAATCCAATGCGCAACTTTGGTGATGCTTGTGGTTATGAGAAAAAAAATGCATTCACACCTTGCTAGCCATTCTTTGGATGTAGTAAAATCAGTTGTTCGTGTGAATATAAAAAAAAATGCCCAAGAAAACACACCATCTCTTCTCCTGCCTATTTATTTAGAAGAGAAAAATGCCGTCTGATTGGAACAGTTTGTCTGTCTGGCCGGTTCAGAGATTCCACTTGACAAGGAATAGAGTAAACCTGACAAAGGATTGCAGTATTATAAATGTTCAAACTTGACAATTGTTCCTGCTTACTGCTGCCAAGTGCACCTGACATGTGCACTGATACATTTATTTACTTGTTGGGGGGAGAACAACCGTACATACTAATCTTTGGCTCGCTTACATGCGGGCCACTGACCCACACTTGCCAGTAACCGGCTATGGCAGTAAATCCTGGTGTGGTGTGTCGATCTGGAACCGAGACGAATCTGGTGGATGAGCAAACAGCTGCCGGGGCAGAGACGGCGCTCCGGCGAGAAAGAACCAAGAGATGCAGACGCGAGCGAGTCCATAGCGTTTCTCTAGCCAGAACGGAGCGAATTCGACCGGAATCTGTCAGATGAACAGGCGCCGCGGGCGGGACTTGCAGTCGCGAAGGATCGAGGCATTAAGAGGGAGGGGGAGAGGAGAGGGAGGAGTACGTACGGGCCAGCCCATCCAGCACTGCTCGTGCGGCTCCCACTCCGCCGGCATCCGGAACCCCATCTTCGCCGGGCACCCCGCCATGGCCTTCACCATCCTGCCCTCCTCTCTCGCTAAACCTGGACTGACTGTACTGATGAGATGAGATTCTGGACTCGAGGGCTGCTTTATGCGGGAAGGGAAGGGAAAGCGCAGGGCGGCACTCCAGGAGAGAAATGTCGAGGCAGGGCAGGTCAGTCCAGGTCCAGGAGGTCTGCTGCCTGCTTAGGATTGAGCCCACACGGCAGGCTTTGTGTCACACTGCTGTTTTCTTTACAGTCAATACCACCTATAGTATATGGCATCTCCAATGGGCGACTTAAGAGCATTTCCACCGGGCGGTCTCAAATAGTCACCGGTAGGTGCGCCGGCACTGTTGTCGTATGGGGGACGCCGGCACAGCATCCTCCATTTGGGGGAGTTGCTCCCACACCGGCGCGCCTCATACGACAGCCCAATAGATAATTTGAATTTGAAAACTCAAACACACGCATAGAAATTCAAATAAGTTTACGAATATGAAGTTTGGGTCAACACACGGCCACCAAATTCGAATAGGTTTTCGAATACGAAGTTTGGGCCAACACACGGCCACCAGATCGCCGTTTCCGGCGCAAAAAAAAGGCTTCCAAGCCAAATGATCACATGAAGGAGGTCACGGGCGGCTCAACCTCGACGACTTCCTCATCGGCGGCGAGCCCCGGCGGCAGCTCCGTCGCTGCAACAGGATCCACGGTCGCTGGGGGAGGCATGAACGTTGACGGTGTCGGGGGAGACATGAACGTGGACGGTGTCGGGGTAGACATGAACGTGGATGGTGCCGAGGGAGATGCCGATGTAGCTTGCGCCGCCATCACCTCTTGGCCGATGCGCTCGCGGTACATCCCGTGCCACGCCCGCGCCAACGGGTCCATCTTCTCCATGTCGGCCATCAAGATCTTTGATGCTTGAGACATTTTGGCCAACAATAGCTGCGTCGCTTCGTTGGTGGCATTCATGGCAGCGGTGTGAGCTTCCATCTTCGCCGCCTCCACCCTCTCTCTCTCTCTCCAACTCGAGGTTCATGTCTTGCTTGTCGAGGATTGCCTTCCACACGACGGCGGCCCTATACCCCGCTTCCTTGTTCTCCACCGAGAATGAGGTGATCATCTTCTCGATGGAGGCGCCCATGGCTTCCAATACCAGCGCCGCATTCCTCTCGGCCTTGGCCTTCTTGTTGCCAATGGGGCGCCCAGTGGAGGCGCCGACTGGATCGACCGGCCCATCTTCCCTGTCCTTCAATAGAGTGTGGAGGAGGTCATCCATTTCTTTCAACCTTGGAGCTTGTTGTAGCAATGCATGAAGGAGAAGTCTTTGTCCTCGTGTTGGTGCTTGTACATTTCGAGAGTTTGGAGCATCTAACAATACACGATGCAAAATCAAATAGACATGTAACAAGATCGATCATCAAATAGATATGTAACAAGATCGATCATCAAATAGATATGTAACAAGATCGATCATCATTTCATATGTAACAAGATGGATCATCATTTCATATGTAACAAGATGGATCATCAAATAGATATGTAACACGATGGATCATCAAATAAGATAGGCGTAGATCATACCCAATCCACCATTGTCTTGCCTCTCTCCTTCCGTGCCTTGATCTTCTCATAGTAGCCATGGAACTTGCTACACGGCGGATCAAGTTCCAACGGTGAGAGAGGGCGCCCTTGTTCCGGTTCATCTCTATGGTGGCGTAATCACCATAGTTCTTCTTATCGTTGAAGTAATCGAGGATGCGCTTGTAGTACTTGCCTCCGGTTTGGTTTGCGCCGGTGATGGGGCAAAAGCTCACTTGCTTCCATGCTTCGATGAGGCATTCATCCTCCAAAGACCTCCACCTCGGACCACGAGTGCCCGCGGAACGCCTGCGCGTCGTCATCGTGGTCACGCCGGTGTCGGCGTCGATCAGCTCCTCCTGGATTTCCTCCTCACCTTCGTCCTCGTCAGCCTCTTCTTCATACTCGTCGATGGGGGGTTCGTAGGCATGGCCGCGTATGATGTCATTCATGATCTCCTCCTCGGCAGCAATCTACGCATAAAGTTACCAACTTTCAGTCGCCGCTGGTGTCTACGATGCACACAACACATAAAAGTAAGGAAACGCACCTCGTCCTCGCCCATGGACACGCCGGACGCGCTGCCGAACGCCTGGTGGGTGTGCATGCCATCGTCGGTGAAGAGGTGGCGGGGAAGGCCGGTGACGTCTGTCATGTGGCCCTCGGTGCGGTGCAGGTCAGGCAACGAGTTCAGGTCGGGGAAGCGGAAGGCGCCGCTGCCCCTCGCCGCTGAATCCGGCGAGAACGGCGCGTTGTTGTCGACGGTCATGTCGCTGTCCCCATACTCGGGGGAGTAACGGGCGCGACTGTCCATCTGCGAGATCGCCGACGCGTCCGCGTTGTACCCCGCGTAGTAACCCGGTGACGACGGGGAGCTCGAGATGTTGTTGAGGCCGCCGCCCAAGCTCAGACACGCTTCCGCAGAGGCCGCCGCTTTCGCTGCGTCGAGGGCGGCGATACGGCGTCTTCTGCGGTCGGACGTGATGAAGGAGCGGCGTTCCATCTCCTTGTCCCACTTCCTCCTGCGACATGGTCGCCAGCTTTAGCTTCAGCGCGACGGTTCGCGTCTTCGGCGGCGCCTTCGTCCGACGCCTTCGATGCCTTCACCGGAGCTTTCTCTTCGGTGGCATGGCGCGGCGGCGAGGGTTTTTCGGGTTGGAGGATGGATGGGAGATGGAGCGGCTGGCGGGAGGAATGAGCGGCGGAGGGGACAAGGTTTTATGGGGAGAAGATGTACATTTTGTCGTTGTGTGGCTGATACGTCGCAAACGTATCTATAATTTCTTATGTTCCATGCTACTTTTATGACAATACTTGAATGTTTTATACATACTTTACAGCATTATTATACATTTTCTGGCACTAACCTATTAACAAGATGCCGAAGTGTCAGTTCCTTTCTGCTGTTTTTGGTTTCAAATCCTAGTAAGGAAATATTCTAATTGGGCGAAATCAACGCCCAGGGTCCTATTTTGCACGAAGCTTCGAAGACCGAGGGAAAGGAAACGAGGCGACGCCACACCAGGGCGGCGGCGGGCTCGCCACGCCACTGCCGGGCCCTCGTGTGGCCCCGACCTACCCTTCCGCCTACAAATAGCCTTCGTCAAAAAACCCTTGTACCGAGAGCCACGATACGAAAACCTTCCAGACGCCGCCATCGTGAATCCCATCTCGGGGATTCAGGAGATCGCCGGCACCCCGGAGAGGGGAATCATCACCGGGGGCTCTACATCATAATGCCCGCCTCCGGATTGATGCGTGAGTAGTTCATCCTTGGACTATGGGTCCATAGCTAGCTAGATGGTTGTCTTCTCCGCTTGTGCTATCATTGTTATAGATCTTGTGAGCTGCCTAACATGATCAAGATCATCTATTTGTAATGCTACATGTTGTGTTTGGCGGATCCGATGAATCTAGAATACTATGTTAAGTTGATTATCAATCTATCATATATGTGTTGTTTATGTTCTTGCATGCTCTCCGTTGCTAGAGGCTCTGCCAAGTTGATACTTGTAACTCCAAGAGGGAGTATTTATGCTCGATAGCTAGTGGGTTCATGCCTCCATTGAATCTGGGACAGTGACAGAAAGTTCTAAGGTTGTGGATGTGCTGTTGCTACTAGGGATAAAACATCGATGCTTTGTCTAAGGATATTTGTGTTGATTACATTACGCACCATATTTAATGCAATTATCTGTTGTTTACAACTTAATACCGAAGGGGTTCGGATGATAACTGAAGGTGGATTATTTAGGCATAGATGCATGCTGGATAGCGGTCTATGTACTTTGTCGTAATGCCCCGATTAAATCACATAGTAATCATCATTGATATGTATTGAATCTTTATTTGTCAATTGCCCACTGTAATTTGTTCACCAGCATGTTAGTTATCTTATTGGAGAGACACCACTAGTGAACTGTAGACCCCGGTCCATTCTTTTACATCTGAATACATTCTACTACATTCTACTGTTTTTACTGTCTTTGCAAAAAAACACCATCTTCCACTCGATACGTTTAATCCTTTGTTTTCAGAAGTGTGAGATTGACAACCTCACTGTTACGTTGGGGCAAAGTACTTTGATTGTGTTGTGCAGGTTCCACGTTGGCGTCTGTTTCACCGGTGTTGCGCCGCACTACATTCCTCCACCAACAACCTTCACGTGCTTCTTGGCTCCTACTGTTCGATAACCTTGGTTTCTTTTAGGGAAAACTTGCTGCGTGCGCATCACACCTTCCTCTTGGGGTTCCCAACGGACGTGTTGACTACACGCCAAGAAGATTTTTCGGCGCCGTTGCCGGGGAGATCAAGACACGCTGCAAGGGGAGTCTCCACTTCCAATCTCTTTACTTTGTTTTTGTCTTGCTTTATTTTACTTTATTTACTGTCTTGTTTGCTTCATATTAAAAACACAAAAAATTAGTAACTTTACTTACTGTCTTATTTACTAGTTCTATATCAAAACACAAAAAAATTAGTTACTTGTCTTTACTTTATTTGCCTAGTTTACTTTACTACTGTTATAATGGGTACCGAAAATACTAAGTTGTGTGATTTCACTAGCACAATGATTTTATATGTACTCCTATTGCTCCACCTGCTACTACAGCAGAATTCTATGAAATTAAACCTGCTTTACTAAATCTTGTTATGAGAGAGCAATTTTCTGATGTTAATACTGATGATGCTGCTGCCCATCTCAATAATTTTGTTGAACTTTGTGAAATGCAAAAGTATAAGGATATACATGGTGATATTATAAAACTGAAATTGTTTCCTTTCTCATTAAGAGGAAGAGCTAAAGATTGGTTGCTTTCTTTGCCTAAAAATAGTATTGATTCATGGACTAAATGTAAAGATGCTTTTATTAGTAAATATTATCCTCCCGCTAAGATTATATCTTTGAGAAGTAGCATAATGAATTTTAAACAATTTGATAATGAACATGTTGCTCAAGCATGGGAGAGAATGAAATCTTTGGTAAAGAATTGCCCAACCCATGGACGACTACTTGGATGATCATCCAAACCTTTTATGCATGATTGAATTTTTCTCGAGGAATCTATTAGATTCTGCTGGAGGTACTTTTATGTCCATCACTCGGGGCGCCGCAACTAAATTACTTGATGATATGATGATCAATTACTCTGAATGGCACACTGAAAGAACTCCTCAAGGTAAGAAGGTAAATTTTGAAGAAACCTCTTCTTGGTGATAAGATTGATGCTATTATGTCTATTCTTCCAAATGGTAGATCTCATATTGATCCTAATAATGTTCCTTTAGCTTCATTAGTTGCTCAAGAAGAAAATGTTGATGTGAATTTCATTAAGAACAATAATTTCAACAACAACTATAGGCCATATCCTTTTAATAATGGTAATGATTATGGTAATTCTTATGGTAATTCTTACAACAATAATAAGAGTGTACCCTCTGGTCTTGAAGTCATGCTTAAAGAATTTATTAGTACACAAACTGCTTTCAATAAAACTGTTGAAGAAAAGCTTGGTAAAATTGATGTTCTTGCTTCTAAGGTTGATAGTCTAGCTCTTGATGTTGATCTTTTAAAATTGAAAGTTATGCCTGAGGAAGTTAAAGATGCTAGGTATGCTAAAACAAATGCCATCAAATTTCGAATTAATGATAATATTAGAATGTTGGCTGAATTGCATGCTAGGTGGGATAGAGAAGAAAAAGAAAAACTTGCTAAAGAAAATAATGTAGCTAAAGTATGGACTATTACCACCACTAGTAATGTTGATTCTTCACATGTTGCTGCACCTCCTACTATCAATGGTAAAATAATTGGTGTTTGCAATGTTTCTACTCCTAGTGCAAAGCGTACAAAATTAAACTGCTGAAACTTGTTTGTGATAAAACTGCTGAAATTTTTCAAAATATTGGTGACAATGATTCCATTGTTGTAGAACATAATGGTTTAGATTTTGATGATTGTCATATTACTGAAGTTATAAAGTTCTTACAAAAACTTGCTAGAAGTCCCAATGCTAGTGCTATAAATTTAGCCTTTACAAAACATATTACAAATGCTCTCATTAAAGCTAGGGAAGAGAAATTAAGACTTGAAGCTTTCCCTAGGAAGTTAGAGGATGGTTGGGAGCCCATCATTAAAATGAAATTCAATGACTTTGAATGTAATGCTTTATGTGATCTTGGTGCAAGTATTTCGTTATGCCTAAGAAAATTTATGATATGCTTGACTTGCCACCATTGAAGAATTGTTATTTAGATGTTAATCTTGCTGATAATGTTAAAAAGAAACCTTTGGGGAGGATTGATAATGTCGCATTACGGTTAACAATAACCTTGTCCCCGTTGATTTTGTTGTCTTGGATATTGAATGCAATGCATCTTGTCCTATTGTGTTGGGAAGACCTTTTCTTCGAACTTGGTGCTGTTATTGATATGAAGGAAGGTAATATTAAATATCAATTTCCTCTCAAGAAAGGTATGGAACACTTCCCTAGAAAGAGAATGAAGTTGCCTTTTGATTCTATTATTAGAACAAGTTATGATGTTGATGCTTCATCTCTTGATGTTACTTGATTTGCACTTTCTGCGCTAAAAGCACTTCTTGGGAGATAACCCATGTTTCATTTTATTTACTGTATTGTTGAGTCTTGGAAGTTGTTTACTACTGTAGCAACCTCCTTATCATGTTTTTGTGCCAAGTAAAGTTTTTATGTTAAAGTTGATGATAGATTTGGATGGCTGCGCAGAAACAGCATTGCTGCCTGTCACGAATTCTCGCAGAAGTCTCTGTAAAAAATCGAAAAAATCTGCAAATTTACGAGCGTGATCCTCATATATGTACGCAACTTTCATTAGTTTTGAGTTTTTCCATTTGAGCAAGTTAAGTGCCCCGCCAGATTCATCTTTACGGACTGTTCTGTTTTGACAGATTCTGCTTTTTATTTCGCATTGCCGCTTTTGCTATGTTGAATGAGTTTCTTTGTTCCATTAACTTTCAGAAGCTTTGTGCAATGTCCAGAAGTGTTAAGAATGATTGTGTCACCTCTAAATGTGTGAATTTTGGTTATGCACTAACCCTCTAATGAGTTTGCTTGAAGTTTGTGTGGAGGAAGTTTTCAAGGGTCAAGAGAAGATGATGATATACTATGATCAAGAAGAGTGAAAGGTCTAAGAGCATCTCCACTCGTCCCCCCGAACAGGCCCCCGGCGAGCATATTTTACATCCGGACGGCGAAAATCGGCCCAGTAGCGCCCCCGGTTCCTCGTCCGGATTTGCCCCTTCATCCATCCGGCGAGCCCACGCGTCCCCGGTCCCCCGGCGCGCTCGGGGACTCGGATGAAACTTTTTGGCGCGAAACGCCGTGTGGACCCGCGTAGTCGGCGACAGGAAAACCAAATCCTGTCGATTTTCCCTCCATTCCCTCCAATTTGCTTGCATATCCCCATTCTCTCCCGCCGAATTCCTCCATTCCCCTCGTCTTCCGGGGCCCGCCCGACGCGCGCTTCTCCTCCACCACCGCTCTCCTCCTCATCTTCTCGTCCACCACAATGCCGCCGAAGGGGACGACGAGAAGCCGCGGCGAAGAAGGAGCGGCCGCCGGCATGACGAACGCATGGGGGGCGGACGAGAAGGCGCGAGGTGGAAACAAGCCGTGGGCGGAGAGGGTACCGCCGCCGCTAAGGGCGGCGCGGCCGGAGGAGCAAGCGAGGAAGATGAGCATGGCCTTCGGCGGCGGCGGCGGCTCCATGTTCCCCGGCCAATGGACGGCGCAAGGTACAAGTTCCCCGTCGTCCTTCTCCCCTACGATGTACTCGCCGTCGACGACTGCCATGTTTCAAGAGGGCGCCTACGTCCAACCGTCCAGGTTCACGCGCCGTCGCGCCCGAGCTTGACATCGGCGGCGGCGGCGCCGCTCGAGGGCACCTCGCCGGTCATGCGACGAGGGCCGCTCCCGTTCGGTGCCCCGTTCGGTGCGACGGCGGCGCCGAACGATGAGGCGATCCACGAGATGATCACCTCCGGCTCCGCGGCCGCCGCTGCGAGCCCGAGGTTCTTCATGGACGCCGCCGCCGCGAGCCCGGGGTTCTTCACGCAAGAGGAGGCGAGGGCGACGGCAGCTGTGGCAGCGCGCAAGCATCATGTGGAGGATGTTGCCGACGGAAGCCAAGCCGTCGAAGAACAAGAAGACGAAGAACAAGGAGAGACAACTTGTCGCGACCCCGGAGGTCAGGGCTAGACAAACCCAGATATCACATCTGGCATAAGCCTAACCTAGATCTCTAGGGCCTACAGGGTGAGAATCGGTAACACAACAGTGACTCTACGACTGAAAGCAAATATATTACAACTCTTAACAGAGTTAAGATCCAAATTTATTACACGCAGAGGTCACTGACCACAATTCAACAAGCAACGGAAAGCAAGTTATGTTATCTAGATAGGAAGACTGCAAAGGGCCTAAGAGGCCATAACATAAGGCGACGTCCCAGCCCATAAGTCTCAGGCTGCCGCCTGAGGAACTCCGAACTACTCGTCGACGTCAAGGTAGAATCCACCATCTGTTGGAAGGACTTCGTCTGAAACAAAGCATGCAAGGCTGAGTACAGGGACTCAGCAAGACTTAGTACAACCTGTTAGCAAAGCGGGTATGCGAGGCTTTATGTGGAGCTTATTTTGCGAAAAGCCAGTTTTCCTTTGTAGGAGGGAGCAGAAGCTCGTCTATTCAGACCATTTTCAAATGGGGATAAGAGAGCGTTGACAACTCTAGTTCTAGTATCATCATGTTGAATCCACCGAATCTTCATCATCACCTGAACCTATCACCTAGGATCACCCCCTCGACACCCTGAGAGGGGATCCTTATCACACATTGACAACAAGTTTTACGATTAGGTTCAAGTTGTCTATGATCACAGAATCCATCACCAAGTCGTCCATAACCGTGGACACGACTTTTCGAAAAGATTTACCCTGCAGGGGTGTACAATTTTATCCACACGCGCCGACCGACTCTTAGTGCCACTAGATTAACACACTTCCTTGGTGTGCCGGCAGAGGGTGGTCGACCAAAACCTTTCCCTTACTTCGCCTATTCCATGAGTCAAACTAACTGGGGAGCTCCGTCATCGTAGGTAGCCACTCTCCGAGGCGGTCCCGGTCATTGTGCGCAGGGATCCAGTTCAATGCCTACAGCATCCTTCACCCCGGCCACATCCCTGTATGATGCACCTTTGAAAACCTTTTCCACGCCTTCGCCATGCAGAATGCCAAATGGAACACACAAACTAATTGACTCATGGGTAAGCTAGGTAAGTTCGGGCCAAGGGGTTCCCATGGGCCCCGTGTGGCTGTACGTCTTGGTTGGCGAGAACTCAGGTCCTAGTATCGGCGAGAACGAGTCAAATCACCACATCCCCATGTGGCGGCCCATCCAAGCCTTTAGCATGTTTATTAACATCATCACTGATCTTACCACGTCATCCTGTCAAACTAGGTTCATTCGTAGCTGATTCATCAACCGGATGGATCAGACTTCAACAGCTAAGCATGGCTAAGCATAACACATATATGGCTCTAGCGATGCGAACAAGCTCAGACCTAGTTTTGCTGGGAGCGGTGGATCAGGAACTCTGGGCTACAAGGATGGAATATGCACACATAGGATATCTACAACTGCCGATAAAACATATTTGAAGCGGATGCAATATGTAAGAACCAGAAGTAAAAGCATTTCGAAACCATATATGAACCAGGTTAGGGCCTGCCTTGTCCCTCGTTGTTCTCGGTGCTGCTCTTCGGTGGCGTTGATCTCGGTTCGCGTTCGGTCCCTATCGAGAAGAACCAAATACCGGAAAGGAAGAGCACAATCAAGACATGGTACAATGCAATGCACATACAATATGATGACATGTCATATTAAAGGGGTTTGGGTAACCCTAGGTGCATCGACATAAAATAGAGGGGTTCGGCATCGATCCCGACATATGAGAGGGGTCAAATTAGGGTTTCTACTAAGGCTCATATTTAATTGGTTCAAAGATGTATGAAACATGGATAAACAACTAGGATTTGTTTTTCTGATCATTTTGGTATATTATTTGTATTTTTCTGATTTAAAATGAATTAGTTATGAATTTTCCAAGATTAATTCATTTTAAAACAATTTCTGAAAATTATATAAAAATAATAAAAGTTGGACCCACATGTCATAATTTTATTATTTTCTGAACATTTCCTAAATTATTAAAATTCTGAACAGGGGACCCACATGTCATATTATTTTCTATTTAAAGAAATACAGAAATTAATATAAGAAAATGCAGAAAATAGGGGAAATTAATTAATGACGTCACGCTGATGTCAGCATGACGTCAGCGAGGCCATTGCTCACAGTGAGCTCCGGTGCTGCTGCAATCGGGCGATTCGGCCCGCGATTGCACGCGCGCGTAGGGGGGAAAGGGGCAGGGAGACGCGGGCGACCGAATGGTGGCGGCGCCGCCGGCTATTGGCCGCCGGAGCTCGGCCGGCGGCGAGCTCGAGCGGAGGCCGGGAGCGGGTGCACGGCGCGGGGGAGCTACAGAGGGCTAGGGAGGGAACCGAGGGCATGGGGAGGTGAGGGACCTCACCAGGAGCGCGACGGCGGGGTCGGCGGTCGCCGGGGAAGCTCGCCGGCGACGAATCGACCGGAGGCCGGCCCGCAGTAGGTAGGCTAGGGTTAGGTATTTCACGCCGGAGAGAGCGCGGGGAGAGAGGAAATGGGGGTTAGGGTTCGGGGAGGCCGCGGCGGGGGTACTTGTAGCCGCTAGGGGGCGGCGGCGGCGATCTTGGCGCGCCGGCCATCGGGTGGCCGTGGCGCTGCCACCACCTGCTTGGAACGGCGGGGGAGACGATGGAGTTTTCCGAAAAACCCCCTGTGGGGTGTTGGGCTGCGGTGGGTTTGGCTGCTGGGCCTCTTGGGCCGAGCCAGAGAGAAGGGAAGGGGGAAAATAGATGGGCTGCGCCCAGGGAGAGGGAGAAGAGGCTTCTCCCTTCATTTTTTTTCTGGTTTTTCTTTTTTCCCTAATCCAAATTCCAAATTCAAATCTGTTTTGAATATTTGAAACGTCAAACTTTCAGAGAACAATAAACACACTCATGGCTTGTTGATTAACAACCATGCCATGTTGCTTACTTTTGAAAAACTTGAGAGATTTTGAGACAAAGAAATAGAGAAGGATTTGCATAATAGAAAATGGAGATGCAAATTTTGCTCAAATGCAAACTATATGCATGCAATGCTGATGAACACCCATTTATTTATAAACACAAGGTTGGGATGTTACAACTCTACCCCCCTTACAAGAATCTCGTCCTCGAGATTCCTAGATTTTAGAAAAGAAGGAAGGGTACTCAGATCGTAAACGATCTTCTCGTTCCCAGGTTGCTTCTTGCTCAGAATGATTAGACCACTGAACTTTCAGGAACTTGATGCTCTGACGTCGAGTTTTACGCTCGGCTTCATCAAGGATACGAACAGGATGTTCTCGATAGGTTAGATCCTCTTGGAGGTCAAGAGTCTCGTGATCAACACCACGGATAGGATCTTTGAAGCAACGCTTGAGTTGAGACACATGGAAGACATCATGAACTTCAGGAAAGTTGGAAGGTAACTCCAATTTGTAGGAAACATTACCACGCTTGGCAAGGACACGGAAAGGACCAACATAGCGAGGAGCTAGTTTGCCTTTGATACCGAAACGACGGACACCCTTGAGAGGAGTGACCCGAAGATAAGCTTGATCACCAATTTCATACTTCACTTCTTGATGATGGCGATCATAATAGCTCTTTTGGCGGGACTGAGCAGTTTTCAGACGTTCGCGAATGATGCGAACTTGATCTTCTGCTTCATTGATTATATCTGGTCCGAAGAACTTTCTTTCTCCGGTTTCAGACCAGTTCAAAGGAGCTCTACACCTTCTGCCATACAAAGCTTCAAAAGGTGCCATGCCCAGGCTGGATTGGAAGCTGTTGTTATAGGTGAACTCGGCAAATGGAAGGCACTTTTCCCAATCTTTACCGAAGGATATAACACAGGCCTGAGCATGTCTTCAAGAATTTGATTCACTCTTTCGGTTTGACCACCGGTTTGAGGATGATAGGCGGTGCTGAAGGAAAGACGAGTTCCCATAGCTTTCTGAAAACTTTCCCAAAATTTGGAGGTAAACAAGCTTCCACGATCAGAGATGATCTTCTTGGGAACACCATGAAGAGCGACTATCCGGGATATGTATAGATCGGCCAGTTGATTAGCACGAATATCTTCCCGAACAGGAAGGAAATGAGCAACCTTGGATAGACGGTCAACCACTACCCATATAGCATCTTTTCCATTTTTAGTCTTGGGGAGACCAGTAATGAAATCCATGCCAATTTCATCCCATTTCCACTCTGGAATTGATAGAGGTTGGAGAGTGCCAGCAGGTCTTTGATGTTCAGCCTTCACACGACGACAAACGTCGCATTCAGCAACAAACTTAGCGATCTCTTGCTTCATCCCAGACCACCAGAATCTTTGGCGAAGATCCCGATACATCTTGGTACTACCAGGATGGATGGAGAGGGGTGATTCATGAGCTTCTTTAAGGATTAGCTCTTTGAGATCCGATTTATCCGGCACAACTAGACGCTTGCCGAAATAAACGGTACCTTGATCATCGATGGAGAAACATTTAGAAACTCCGCTAGCAATGTTCTTCTTGATCTCGGTAATGCCAGAATCTTGCTTCTGAGCTTTATTGATCTGGTCTTCAAGAGAGGGTTCACCTCTAGATTAGCAAGGAATCCACTAGGAACAATCTCAAGGTTGAGTTTTGCAAGTTCCTCATAAAGAGAAGGTTGCGCTTGCTTAACCATCAGATTGTTGCAATAGGACTTCCGACTTAGCGCGTCAGCAACGACATTGGCTTTGCCGGGTTTATAGTTGAGACCCAAGTCATAATCTTTTATGACTTCCAACCATCTTCTCTGTCTGTTATTCAGATCCGGCTGGGTGAAAAGATACTTCAGACTTTGATGATCCGAGTACAACTCGCAACGATTACCATAAAGGTAGGGTCGCCATTGCTTAAGAGCATGGATCACAGCTGCAAGCTCGAGATCATGAGTAGGATAATTGAGCTCATGTGGTTTCAACTGTCGAGAGGCATAGGCCACCACATGGCCATCTTGCATCAACACACATCCGAGCCCTTGGAGAGAGGCATCGCAATAGACAACGAAGTCTTTGCTTGTGTCCGGAAGGACGAGCACTGGAGCAGTAGTCAGCTTGGTTTTCAAAACCTGGAAACTTTCTTCAGCCTTTTCTGACCATTCGAACTTCTTGTCTTTCTTGAGAAGATCGGTCATTGGCTTGGCAATCTTGGAGAAATTTTCAATGAATCGGCGGTAATAACCCGCCAGACCGAGAAAACTTCGAATCTCCTTAGCTGACTTAGGTGTCTTCCAGTCAAGAACGGCTTGAACTTTATCTGGAATGACTGCAACACCTTTTTCAGAGATAACATGACCCAAAAAGATGAGCTCTTTTAACCAGAACTCACATTTGGAGAATTTGGCGTAGAGACGGTGCTCACGAAGTTTGGTTAGCACCAGACGAAGATGTTCATCATGTTCATCTTCGGTTTTGGAGTAGATCAGAATATCGTCGATGTAGACCACGACGAACTTGTCAAGATACTCCATGAAAACAGAGTTCATGAGCCGCATAAAAGTGGCAGGAGCATTTGTAAGGCCAAATGACATGACAGTGTACTCGTAAAGACCATAACGAGTTGTGAACGCTGTCTTTGGAATGTCCTCTTTTCGGATTTTGATTTGATGGTATCCCTGATCTCAAATCCATCTTGGAGAAGACT
Organism: Lolium multiflorum; assembly: GCA_030979885.1. Classification (NCBI taxonomy): domain Eukaryota; kingdom Viridiplantae; phylum Streptophyta; class Magnoliopsida; order Poales; family Poaceae; genus Lolium; species Lolium multiflorum. The sequence goes on along the minus strand of CM061748.1, from coordinate 233,714,963 downwards.
GTGGCACCGGACAACTGATCAAAAAGATCATTGATTATAGGAAGAGGGTATTTGTTCTTGATTGTCACTGCGTTGAGCGGACGGTAATCAATAACCAGCCGCGGAATGTTTGTATCTCTCTTCTTGACAAAGAGGGTAGGGCATCCCCAGGAAGAAGTACTAGGTTGGATGAAGTTCTTCTCTTCTAACTCCGCTAACTGCTTCTTCAGTTCAACCAACTCTTCCGGAGGCATACGATATGGTCTCCGGGAAACAGGAGCAGTTCCGGGAACCAACTCAATGACAAAGTCCACACTTCGATCAGGTGGCATGCCAGGTAACTCTTCAGGGAAAACATCTGGAAAGTCACGGACCACCCAGACATCAGAGATTTCTGGTTTAGGTAGGACTTCAACGGCATACAACTCGGCTTCAGGGGTAAACCTTGCCGATGGAGGTATTGCGGATGGAGCCCAATACAGAATGCTTTTACCAGAAAGATCGGTCAGAACAATAGACCTAGCTGCGCAATCAATGACAGCCTTATGTTTTACTAGCCAATCCATGCCCAAGATGACATCAATGTCAGTTGACTTGAGGGCAATGAGAGAGGTGGGAAACAACAGATGCCCTATACTGATTATGACCTCACGGGTAATCCAAATGGTTTGCCAACGAGACCCAGGAGTTGTGATCTCTAGAGGGGAGGGCATTGTCTCGAAGGGTATATCATGCTTTTGTGCAAACTCTTGTGATATGAATGTATGCGATGCTCCGGAATCAAACAGAACTGTAGCTAGGATTGAGTTTATATAGAGCGTACCCATTAGGACGCTTGGATCCTCTTCAGCCTCATCAGCAGAGACATGGGTCAGACGAGCACGACCAGAGGCGGGATATTTGTCATCCTTCTTGGGCTGAGAATATCCACGACCAGCAGACTTCTGGGGGCACTCCTTTGAGTAGTGGCCAGGCTGACCACAAGAGTAGCAAGCACCACTAGGCACAGTACCCATGGCAGGACGATAGCTTGAACCACCAGAGGGTGGCTTAGAGTTATTGCCAGAAGACCTTGGTGCATAGGGAGCACGAGGTACAGCACTGTAAGGGATCCAGACACGGCGCTTCTTGTTGTTAGAGGAAGACGCACGAGAATCACCTTCTTCACGCCTCTTGGATTTTTCCAGATCCTTTCTTCCGTTCTCCATCAGAAGAGCACGGTTATGCAGGTCTTGGAATGACTGGAAGGTGAAGGGCAGCATCTCATAGCGAAGCTCAGGGTTAAGTCCCTTGCGGAACAGATCTTGCTTATCAGCATCATCAACCACATCACGGGGTGCATAGCGAGACAGCTGAGTGAACTCACGTCCATATGTCTCCACATCCAGCTTCCCCTGAGTGAAATCCAGGAATTCCCTCCTTTTGATGTCCATGACAGTCTTGGGGATATAGGCTGCACGGAAAGCTGTGACGAACTCCTCCCAGGTAACATCATGTCCTGGCGCTTGAAGAGCCAGAAAACCTTCCCACCAAGAACCAGCTGCTCCCTCTAACTGGTAGGTGGCGAAGTTCACGCGTTCACCTGGTGGAACATGAAGAGCGTTGAACTTGCGCTCGATGGTGCGAAGCCAATCATCAGCGTCAAGAGGCTCCTTGGGGTGGGTGAAGACAGGAGGCAATGCACGGATGAAGTCCCCAAGTGTGACACAGTTGTCGGGACGATGTTCTGTGTTTTGAGCTACACGCTCTAGGAGTTGTTCATTCCTCAGGCGGTTGGTCTCAATGTTGTCAAGAACCTGCGCCATTGTGGGAGGTGGCGGCAGTTCCGGTTCAGCATTGTGTTGTCCACGTCGGTTACGACCACGACCACGACCAGCCATCCTGAAGAGAAAGACAAAGACCATGAGAAACAGATTCCTCAAAAAGGATTCAAAGGAATGATAACATCAACTGAATGGAAGGAACAAGATTCAGATCAACTGATGTAACTTCAGGAACACTGAGTTAAGCAACCAAGTACGGAGTACTTTTTAGAGAAAACAACCCAAACCCGTAGATCCTATATGTTTGGAAATAACAGGGTAGAGGTAAAACCTTTGAAATCAAAACAAGGTAAGATGACTCAGCATTAGAGTGACACCAGGTAAGGAGTAAAAAGAATCCTATTCAGATGTTTTTGCAAATACTTTTAACTTTCGAATAGTTTTCACAACTACTAGACTCAACATCGACCAATAGAAAGGGTTTCCTATAGGCAGTCCTGCTCTGATACCAAAACCTGTCGCGACCCGGAGGTCGTGGCTAGACAAACCGTGATATCGATCCGGCATAAGCCTAACCTAGATCTCTAGGGCCTACGGGGTGAGAATCGGTAACACAACAATGACTCTACGACGAAAGCAAATATATTACAACTCTTAACAGTTAAGATCCAAATTTATTACACGCAGAGGTCACTGACCACAATTCAACAAGCAACGGAAAGCAAATTATGTTATCTAGATAACAAGACTGCAAAGGGCCTAAGAGGCCATAACATAAGGCGACGTCCCAGCCCATAAGTCTCAGGCTGCCGCCTGGAACTCCGAACTACTCGTCGACGTCAAGGTAGAATCCACCATATGTTGGAAGGACTTCGTCTGAAACAAAGCATGCAAGGCTGAGTACAGGGACTCAGCAAGACTTAGTACAACCTGTTAGCAAAGCGGTATGCGAGGCTTTATGTGGAGCTTATTTTGCGAAAAGCCAGTTTTCCTTTGTAAACAGGAGGGAGCAGAAGCTCGTCTATTCAGACCATTTTCAAATGGGGATAAGAGAGCGTTGACAACTCTAGCTCTAGTATCATCATGTTGAATCCACCGAATCTTCATCATCACCTGAACCTATCACCTAGGATCACCCCCTCGACACCCTGAGAGGGGATCCTTATCACACATTGACAACAAGTTTTACGATTAGGTTCAAGTTGTCTATGATCACAGAATCCATCACCAAGTCGTCCATAACCGTGGACACGACTTTTCGAAAAGATTTACCCTGCAGGGGTGTACAATTTTATCCACACGCGCCGACCGACTCTTAGTGCCACTAGATTAACACACTTCCTTGGTGTGCCGGCAGAGGGTGGTCGACCAAAACCTTTCCCTTACTTCGCCTATTCCATGAGTCAAACTAACTGGGGAGCTCCGTCATCGTAGGTAGCCACTCTCCGAGGCGGTCCCGGTCATTGTGCGCAGGGGATCCAGTTCAATGCCTACACATCCTTCACCCCGCCACATCCCTGTATGATGCACCTTTGAAAACCTTTTCCACGCCTTCGCCATGCAGAATGCCAAATGGAACACGCAAACTAATTGACTCATGGGTAAGCTAGGTAAGTTCGGGCCAAGGGGTTCCCATGGGCCCCGTGTGGCTGTACGCTCAGTCTTGGTTCCGAAGGCGAGAACTCATGTCCTAGTATCGGCGAGAACGAGTCAAATCACCACATCCCCATGTGGCGGCCCATCCAAGCCTTTAGCATGTTTATTAACATCATCACTGATCTTACCACGTCATCCTGTCAAACTAGGTTCATTCGTAGCTCGATTCATCAACCGGATGGATCGACTTCAACAGCTAAGCATGGCTAAGCATAACACATATATGGCTCTAGCGATGCGAACAAGCTCAGACCTAGTTTTGCTGGAGCGGTGGATCAGGAACTCTGGGCTACAAGGATGGAATATGCACACATAGGATATCTACAACTGCCGATAAAACATATTTGAAGCGGATGCAATATGTAAGAACCAGAAGTAAAAGCATTTCGAAACCATATATGAACCAGGTTAGGGCTTGCCTTGTCCCTCGTTGTTCTGGTGCTGCTCTTCGGTGGCGTTGATCTCAGGTTCGCGTTCGGTCCCTATCGAGAAGAACCAAATACCGGAAAGGAAGAGCACAATCAAGACATGGTACAATGCAATGCACATACAATATGATGACATGTCATATTAAAGGGGTTTGGGTAACCCTAGGTGCATCGACATAAATTAAAGGGGGTTCGGCATCGATCCCGACATATGAGAGGGGTCAAATTAGGGTTTCTACTAAGGCTCATATTTAATTGGTTCAAAGATGTATGGAACATGGATAAACAACTAGGATTTGTTTTTCTGATCATTTTGGTATATTATTTGTATTTTTCTGATTTAAAATGAATTAGTTATGAATTTTCCAAGATTAATTCATTTTAAAATAATTTCTGAAAATTATATAAAAATAATAAAAGTTGGACCCACATGTCATAATTTTATTATTTTCTAAACATTTCCTAAATTATTAAAATTCTGAACAGGGGACCCACATGTCATATTATTTTCTATTTAAAGAAATACAGAAATTAATATAAGAAAATGCAGAAAATAGGGGAAATTAATTAATGACGTCACGCTGATGTCAGCATGACGTCAGCGCGGCCATTGCTCACAGTGAGCTCCGGTGAGGTTGCAATCGGGCGATTCGGCCCGCGATTGCACGCGCGCGTAGGGGGGAAAGGGGCAGGGCGACGCGGGCGACCGAATGGTGGCGGCGCCGCCGGCTATTGGCCGCCGGAGCTCGGCCGGCGGCGAGCTCGAGCGGAGGCCGGGGCGGGTGCACGGCGCGGGGGAGCTACAGAGGGCTAGGGAGGGAACCGAGGGCATGGGGAGGAGGGACCTCACCAGGAGCGCGACGGCGGGGTCGGCGGTCGCCGGGGAAGCTCGCCGGCGGCGAATCGACCGGAGGCCGGCCCGCAGTAGGTGGCTAGGGTTAGGTATTTCACGCCGGAGAGAGCGCGGGGAGAGAGAAATGGGGGTTAGGGTTCGGGGAGGCCGCGGCGGGGGTACTTGTAGCCGCTAGGGGGCGGCGGCGGCGATCTTGGCGCGCCGGCCATCGGGTGGCCGTGGCGCTGCCACCACCTGCTTGGAACGGCGGGGGAGACGATGGAGTTTTCCGAAAAACCCCCTGTGGGGTGTTGGGCTGCGGTGGGTTTGGCTGCTGGGCCTCTTGGGCCGAGCCAGAGAGAAGGGAAGGGGGAAAATAGATGGGCTGCGCCCAGGGAGAGGGAGAAGAGGCTTCTCCCTTCATTTTTTTTCTGGTTTTTCTTTTTTCCCTAATCCAAATTCCAAATTCAAATCTGTTTTGAATATTTGAAACGTCAAACTTTCAGAGAAAAATAAACACACTCATGGCTTGTTGATTAACAACCATGCCATGTTGCTTACTTTTGAAAAACTTGAGAGATTTTGAGACAAAGATATAGAGAAGGATTTGCATAATAGAAAATGGAGATGCAAATTTTGCTCAAATGCAAACTATATGCATGCAATGATGATGAACACCCATTTATTTATAAACACAAGGTTGGGATGTTACACAACTCAAGCCGACGTCAACCTGTCGAAGGGGAAGAAGAAGAGGAAGAAGGACTCGCCGCCTGCCGAACCGCGTATCAAATGGACGCCGAAGGAAGAGGAGTGCCTCGCCGAAGCTTGGATGACCGTGCCCACGAACGGCATAATGGTGCCAATCAGTCGTTCGACACGTATTGGCTTCGAGTGAAGCAGGCGTACGAGGAACGCAAACTCGTCGATCCCTACTTCAACAAGACGAACATGAACGTGTACCGGGGAGAGAAGGCAATGGCCACCCATTGGGGGATCATGCAGACGGCGTGCAGCAAATGGCACGGCATACAGGAGGAGGTCGAGAAACGGCCGATCAGCGGCCATGACTTGGAGCAAAAGGTACGCTCCGTCGACCCTGCATCACCGAGTACATCGTCGTTAGTCGACCCGTTTCGCCGTGCTCTTTTTCCCCAGTTGCGCCGAGCTTTGGACATGTACACGGACGACACCGGCCTGCAGTTCAAGTTCCTCAACGTCTACGCCCGCCTCGAGAACTGCGAGAAGTGGAAGGAAACTCGCACGACCCTCTCGAAGAGCAAGACCGAGCAGTACAACCCCGACGCTCCGGCGGCTGCGCGGCGGAAGGGCGCCCTGAACTCTGCCAGAAGAAGCTCAAAGAGCTCAAACGGACGGACAGTCCCGCCGACAGGATGCAGGCGTCGATCGACAAGTGCTTGGCCGACTTGAGGTCGCACGCCGACGGAAGGAACGACAAGTTCGACGGTGGTAAGGAGATGCTCGCCAACCGGGCGTCCGATCGCACCGTCGAAGACGACGGCGCGCGGCGAAGAAGAGGAACACGACTTGGCGTTCCCGATGGGCGGCGGCGACATGGAACCGATGGACGAGGAGACGAGGAATTGGGGTACCAGGGCCACCGCAACCGACATCCTCCGAGCCCCTCCGCCAGCTTCGTCGAAGAAGTGGAAGGCTCACCATCCACCTCGTCGACTGCGGCTGCTTCGACGTCCACTGCCGCTGCTTCTCGCCGGCCGCAGCCGCCTGGGCCACGCGTGTGAGGAACCGGTCCGCTCTGGACACCGCCGTGCCTACGGACCGCCACGAGCTCGTCTCCGTGTAATTTCCTCCGATCGCCGATCCGTGGCTGATCCTTGCTCCTTTTGCCGATCAACCGGCCGTACTTGTAAAGGGGACGGCGATTTGTTTGAATTTAAACTCTATCCGCCGAACTCCGGGTGGACGACTGGAAATACGGTACTCCCCACGACTTAATTTCGTCCAATCCGGCGGTTGTTTCGTCCGGATTTGGGCGTGGAGAGCGCCAACGAGTGGGGATGCTCTAAGCTTGGGGATGCCCCGGTGGTTCACCCCTGCATATTTTAAGAAGACTCAAGCATCTAAGCTTGGGGATGCCCAAGGCATCCCCTTCTTCATCGACAACATTATCGGGTCACTTTAGTGAAACTATATTTTTATTCCATCACATCCTATGTTCTTTACTTGGAGCGTCGGTTTGTTTTTATTTTTGTTTTGTTTTGAATAAAGTTGGATCCCACCATTCTTATATTGGAGATATTACGTCCGCTTTTTCATATGGAACACTTGTGTTCTTAATTGCTTTAATGTTCATGGCGAAGGCTGAATTGCTTCGTTAAATTGCTATTTGGTTGGAATCGAAAAATGCTGCATATGGTTTGGTAAATTTGGCAATTGTTTGAGCTCTCATAGATCATGTTTAAGCTCTTGCATCATGTAGTTTAATCTATTAATGAAGAACTACCGTAGAGCTTGTTTAATTTGGTTTGCATGATTGGTCTCTCTAAGTCTAGATATTTTCTGGTAAAGTGTTTGAACAACAAGGAAGACAGGTAGAGCCTTATAATGCTTGCAATATGTTCTTGTGTGAGTTTTGCTGTACCTGTTCATACTTGTGTTTGCTTCAACAACCTTGCTAGCCCAAACTTTGTACGAGAGAAATGCTTCTCGTGCATCCAAACACCTTGAGCCAAATCCCATGCCATTTGTGTCCACCATATCTACCTACTATGTGGTATTTTTCTCGCCATTCCAAAGTAAATTACTTGAGTGCTACCTTTAAAATTTCATTCCTCTACCTTTACAATATAGCTCATGGGACAAATAGCTTAAAAACTATTGTGGTGATGAATATGTAGTTATGTGTCTTAATTCTTATAAGTTGCTTGTTGAGCTGTAACCATGTTTCTGGGGACGCCATCAACTTTACCTTTGTTGGATATCATTTGAGATGCTATGCATGTTCGTCTTGTCTGAAGTAAGTGCGATTTCATGATCCAATGGTTTGAGTATGCATATGTTAGAGAAGAACATTGGGCCGCTAACTAAAGCCATGTATCATGGTGGAAGTTTCAGTTTGGACATACAACCTCAATCTCTTATGAGAATATTACGTTGAATGCTTAAGCATTAAAAGAGGAGTCCATTATCTGTTGTCTATGTTGTCTCGGTATGGATGTCTAAGTTGAGAATAATCAAAAGCGAAAAATCAAATGCGTGCTTTCTCCTTAGACACTTGTACATGCGGCATAGAGGTACCCCTTTGTGACACTTGGTTGAAACATATGTTATGCGATGATAATCCGTGTCTTCCGAGCTAAGTAGGACAAGGTGCGAGCACTATTAGTACCCTATGCATGAGGCATGCAACTTGTAGGAAGTATTATGCATAGCACATATGAATTATTACTACCATTGACAAAATTGTTTCTATGTTTTCAAAACAAAAGCTCTAGCACAAAATAGTAATCAATGCTTCCTCTCGCGAAGGCCATTCTTTTACTTTATTGTTGAGTCAGTTTACCCACTTCTTTCTATCTTAGAAGCAAACACTTGTGTTAACGTGTGCATTGATTCTTACATGTTTACTTATTGCACCTGTTATATTACTCTATGTTGACAAATATCCATGAGATATACATGTTACAAGTTGAAAGCAATTGCTGAAACTTAATCATCCTTTGTGTTGCTTCAATGCATTCTACTTAGAATTTATTGCTTATGAGTTATCTCTTATGCAAGTCTTATTGATACTTGTTTGAAAGTATTATTCATGAAAAGTTTTGCTATATGATTCATTTTCTTAGTCATTATCTTTGTTAGCAATCTTTTGTTCAGACCATTCCATTCATTTCATATGCTTTACAATAATGTTGATAAAGATTATGTTAGTAGCATGTCACTTCAAAAATTATTTGTGTTATCGTTTACCTAGTCGAGGACGAGTAGGAACTAAGCTTGGGGATGCTTGATACGTCGCAAACGTATCTATAATTTCTTATGTTTCATGCTACTTTTATGACAATACTTGAATGTTTTATACATACTTTACAACATTATTATACATTTTCCTACACTAACCTATTAACAAGATGTCAAAGTGCCAAGCTGTTATGTTTTTGGTTTCAAATCCTAGTAAGGAAATATTCTCGAATTGGACGAAATCAACGTCAGGGTCCTATTTTGCACGAAGCTTCCGTAAGACCGATGGGGGAAAGGAAGGGGCCACGAGGCGACGCTATACCAGGCGGCGCGCCTGGGCCCGGGCCACGCCGGTTTGTTGTGTGGGGCCTCGTGTGGCCCCCCGCACCCTTCCGCCTTCAAATAGCCTTCGTCGCGTCGCGAAACCCCCAGACCGAGAGCCACGACACGGAAAACCTTCCAGAGACGCGCCGTCGTGAATCCCATCTCGGGGATTCAGAAGATCGCCTCCGACCCGCCGTGAGAGGGCAATCATCACCTGAGGGGCTCTACATCATCATGCCCGCTCCGGGATTGATGCGTGAGTGGTTCATCCTTGGACTATGGGTCCATAGCAGTAGCTAGATGGTTGTCTTCCGCTTGTGCTATCATTGTTTAGATCTTGTGAGCTGCCTAACATGATCAAGATCATCTATTTGTAATGCTACATGTTGTGTTTGGCGATCCGATGAATCTAGAATACTATGTTGTTGATTATCAATCTATCATATATGTGTTGTTTATGTTCTTGCATGCTCCCGGTTGCTAGTAGAGGTCGTTATCACTGCATTTTGGCCAAATCAGAGATGGGCCGTAAGTGAAGATGATTGAAGGATATACACGTTGAGCATCTTTGAAGCGGCCTTACATGCAAGAGTTTGGGCTTAATTGCCCATGTATCTCGTAATATAGTAGATCCCATCTTAGTTTAGAATTAAAAGATAGAGTTTGACCTGTGCACGGTTAGGTGCACGCACCAATTAGAAAGTCCCTTGGACTATAAATATGTATCTAGGGTTATCGGAAAATAGAGACAATCACGTTCACAACAAACACAAATCGTGCGCATCGCCACCCCTTCTTTCGAGGGTTTCTCCCGGTAATATCATGTCGCTCTAGATCGCATCTTGCATCTAGGCAAAGACACGTTTATTCGTTTACTCCTATGGCCGCTCGTGGGCCAAGCGTTGTTGATGGCGTAGTAGCACTATTTATCATAGATGTTTTGGGGCTTGCATAGATGCTTTTCTTACGCATATCTCCCTTAGCTATGCCGTCCTCGATATTTCCATGCCCTTACACCTATCCAGTGTAAGGGCATTACTCTGCTTGTTCGTTGTTTCAAGAGATCCGATCCGTTATAGTTGCTCCTTGATTCTTCAAGGATTGGTTTAATATCCGTATGGTTAGGCCTCGCAAACGGGTTGAACGATCCGGTAGTGCGTTAGGTATGGTTTGTTAGTCCTAAGAGGGATGTTCCGAGAATTAACTTAATGTTGGTTTTTAGCCTCTTTTAGGGTTAGTTTTCCATTATCTCTCGTGTCTATTAGGCTCAACTACGCGTAGGATGTTCCGATCACACGGTGAAAACCTCTAGACCGTCGTAGATTGGTTTAGCTTTATACTGATCAAGCAAGAGCCCCATGTCATCGTTAACCCGACGTGAACCATGGGGCGATCGGCTTTGTGAGCCGATCCATAGGGGCAACCCGAGAGCCGATCGGGTTCGTATTTAATGTTTACGTGTCCGCCACGTGCAGAAAACTAATCGAAGCAATCCAACACCTTCCCGCCAGAGAATGTGGCACGCCCTTTTGCAACTGCTTTTAGAGACGGTGCCGAACATTTATGGATTAATGGCTGAGGACCAGTGGCCCCCGCAGCCTTGAAGCTTCCGCTTTCACAGGTTGCTTAACCACCGCCGCCGTGGTTTTGGTGTGCAACACATCTCGCACGACGGCGGGGACCATCTGTGCAACAAATCCACGTCAACATCCGAGAGGGCGGAAGAACCGGTATGAAGATCTGCCTCCCGAGCATAAGAAGAAATATGATGATCTCACAATATCTTGGAGGCCGATATCATTTGGCCATGAAAACCTGTCGCACGGATCAAGTTCAAAGTGGTTCCAACCCGAAGGTGCGCTAGAGGGACCGGATCTATCTCTCCCTCCTGGACGACATCTCGATCTTTCAGAAGTCAACTATGCCGTGGCTCATTCACTACACGGCATTCCGAGGGAGCCTGGTGAACACTCTGGAGCGTGTCGCGCCCAATGTGGTGCAAGAAATCATGAAGCACAAGTACTCTCCGTCAGATCCTGCTCTAGGGAACTCATCATGGAGAGATACCGCTCTATACTAGTCCACCACTCGTATACGATGGCAGCTCCACAGCAACAAGGTTCACCGGCATACGGCGTCTACAAGGTTGGAGGTGATCCTGGCGATTACCAATTCCTGTATGAGCCGCCAAGGAGATTCCACATGGATACGTGTGCACATACGTGCCGATCGCAACAACCGGATGACCCAAAGCGCAGCAGAAGGATCGCCACCTGGCAGAGGGATCAGCCGGGAATGAGAAGTCACTGAGCAGTAGCGCTCGAGCACATGCTGAGAAACAAAGTGCGTACAATTCAAATATGCCACCGGTACAAGTCATGAACGCTCAACTTCGGCAGCTCTACGATGGATGAGATCACCACGATCATGAGAGATCAGTTCCATCCCGCCGAAGAAGAGAATGATCGGCTATTCCAAGCCGTATCCCAACGATTACGACCTAATCCCACCGCCTAAGTATCGGCTCCCCGACTTCACAAAATTCAAGTGGGATCGAGGGAACCACCAATTGAGCACGGTGAGCCGATATCAAGGCCGCTGGGCATGGTCTCGCCGTACGAGCCGCGTGTGAGGCTCTTCACACCACGGGCCCGGTTTTGTGGATGGTACACCCTCGCTGCCACCGTATCTGCCCGGACGTGGAAGCAAATGGAGGAACAATTCCACGTGCAATACCATTCGTATACATCGAAGTCGGTATTGCCGATATGACCTGTGTTCGTGCAGGCGAGAGAGACGGTGTCCGAGTACATCCGCAGTTTCAGGACCGTCAGAACCGATGTTATTCTTCGTTTATCCGAGAAGGAAGCAAACAGCCGGCGATAGCAGGCCTGTCAGCGCCGCCCAAAGATGTGACCTTCCAAGTCGAGTAACTCATTGGCGCATATGGTTCAGAAATTGACATCTTATGAACAGCACCACCCATGTAGAATTGTAACAGACAAGTTCAAGCGCGTCGCCCCGATCGAGATGGAAGAAGATGAAGATTCTGTAGGAGATCAGAAGTCGTCAGAAATGGTCGGACTCCTGTGTGGCAAAGCCCGTGTCCCGGCAAGGGTGAAACAACCAAATAATTCCAAAAGGGTTTGACTTTGATTTGAGCAAAACGGAGCAAATTTGTGATTTGCTGCGAGAAATGTACTGAAGTTACCCGAAGGCTACAAAATCCCCACGTTACAAGAGATGAACTGCAGCCATAACGCAAATGGCATCACACGTTCACCCATGCCACCAACGACTCCGAAGCCTTGCGTCAGCATATCCAAATGGCGATAGAACAAGGCCGTATTACTCTTCTGGCTTTACTTGCTGCGAGAGTTGACACGTTAAATGTTTCTGGATGTCAACATGGTGGATCTCAATCACTGCATAAGACGCGAGCCAGAGTTTTCTTTTGATATCAACATGGCAGGGCTTGCGGATCGCCATGGCAAGGATAAACCGTAGAGCAAATAAGCTCGTGGCAAAGATAAAAGAGGCCGGACCACTGCACACGCCCGCATGATGATAAAGACTACATTTTGATCGAGGAAGAGGTGATAAGTGCATGTATCAACGACCACTTTCCGCGCACCTCCTTAACAAATATGGAATGTAAAGAATACGACCGACGCCAAGGCCACGACGTAGACGGCGACGTATATCGCTGGCCCGATGCGTACAAATAGAAATACCGTCGATACGAAGGCTATGAGCGTCATACCAGGGGAAGGTCGAGAGAGCAAGAGGACAAGGATAGGCATTGGAACCGCCCTTTCTTCAAACACCGCCGGGACTCGGGGAATGAGCCGATCGGGCTACAATCGAGAACCGCCCAATGTAAACAAGAGAAGGAACAAATGAAGTTTCCGTGTTCAAGCTGCCTAGGACCTCTCCCACCTCGTAACAAACGGAGCTGAGTTATCTCAAGATGAAGACTTTGAGGAGTCGAAGAAGAAGATAGATATCACCGTCCAAGGTGGTGTCCCGATGGACTCACCCACTCCCAAAAGCGAGTGCAACGGCTAAGAAACTTGGAAGAAGCCGAGGCGCAATAAACTGCACACGTTGAGGAAAGCACGGCCTGATCCGCCGTGAAAATTCAGCAAACACCGGAGACATAGGCTCGCCCACCAAAGAAAGTGTGGCGACCCGAGCAGAAGAAAGGGCAGAGGCATCGGCCGATACAAACATGGTGTTCGTTTCCGTCGAAGTTTTGTGCTCCAAGAGATGAGGAAGCACGCGGGTACGCTTGATTATGCTGCTCTGACCGGCTTATCTTTGAGAAGCGGCAGAGAGGAGCTGCTGTGCATCTCAAAGCCCTATACCCGAAGGGTTATATCATCAGCAAACTTATCGCAAGATGTCTGGTTGACACGGGAGCAGCAGCCAACATAATGCCATACTCCATGTTACGACGTTTGGGACGTTCCAATGAAGATCCGATCAAGACCAACGTCACGCTAAGCGATTTCAAACGGCCAACCGTCAGAGGCTGGCGGATGTTCTGAATCTGGACTCTTAACTTGTCTACTTAAAACCATCCCTACATCCTTCTTCATCGTCGATAGCAAGAGCACTTATGCTGTTCCGCTAGGAAGGGATTGGATCCACGTTAATTGTTGCATTCCATCCACAATGCATCATATCATACAATGGGATGGAGATGAAGTGGAGGTTGTTCTTGCGGATGATTCGATCGATATCTCTTTCGTCGCTATGAACATCTCTGGGAAGCAGCTGATCAGAGCCGCTCTCTGAATCAACTGACTACCGTGAGCGCATCAAGCTACAAAAATGTGGGCAGGTGGCTGGTCTTATCCACTGCCCGACAGAGTAGCAAGATCCAAGTCTATGGACGTACATGGCGCGTCGCCGATCCCCGCGATCGGCCCCAAAAATAAGAAACAAGGATCTCACTTCAAGCATGCCACATCGTTATATAGCAGAGAACCAAGAAGTTTTAAACCTCGTTAAACATTGCAATGGAAAGGAGGCCGATTCCAACAATCGGCCACAAATAGTCTCAACATGCCTTCTACCTCTGTTCATCATTGATTTAGCAAAGCACTGGAAAGTCGGTGGGTTTACGTTATAAGGACCAGAAAGATTGACATTGGTCCTGGGGATAAGCCACGACCAACATTTATCACCAAATAGTTGGATCAACAACTGCAAGGGGAGCCGATTCCAGCAATCGGCTAAAATTATTCCCACCACACGTGTTCACTAATGTGCTATTTGGCATGGTGAGTTGGGAGATAAGCTTGAATTGGTGGTGAGACAAGTATCTTCAATCACTTGAAGGATTCGGTTCGGGGGCATACACACAGAGAAGTTAGAAGGTACAAGGCCACGAAGTATGTGCCGGGTAAGCCGATTCATGAAATCGATTAGTTAATAAAAAAATTGAAAATACAATTTTTAGCACACCGATGTTCCAAGACCACTAAGAATAAACACTCGATGCATGCTCGCGTACTTTAGAATTGCTGCAGTTTAAGCCGCCACTTGGATCGGGCCCTCACCGAAGGAGAAATTTCTAAGGCACAAGAGTACACCAAAGACGACGTGATCCACTTTGTATCTCGACTCCGACATTGTGCAACGTCACTGATCGGCCAGGGCTGCAACTCAGCTGGCCATCGGGACGTGGGCTGATTTCTTCAAGGATGGTCTTCACCTCCTAGGGTTTTCACCAACACCTCAATGGATGCATGGAAGTGTGTAACTTTGAGGCGTTGAGGTGGCGTAAACATCCGAGCAAAAAGAATCACAAGAATTGATCTATGGCTGAGCGGGAGGTGCAGCAGAATCGATGGTAGCACATCTGGCTGAGTTCGCATGGTGGTGTTCCCGTAGGTGCCCAACCGGTGTTTCCCCGCCGATTTTATCTTCGCACCTTTTGAGTCGGTATGTGGTTGTTGTCTTCTTCAAAGTTTTCTTGGCAGCCACCTTTTTCATTACTATTCTGCCTGATCGAGGCTCGGGGCCAAATTTGGCCTTGAAGATTCTTTTGCTCTTGGGAGCCAATTGTGTTGAAATCTACTGCCTCTCAAGTGGCCACAACGTATTGAAAGGTGCTTAGTTCTTTAAGAAACCACGCGTAGTTGATGGGAGAAGTTTGAAGAGGGGGCCATCACCATTGATAGGCTCGGGGCCAGTTTGTTAGGGAAACTGAGCATCACAAGGAAAGTTGTGAGCAAATGGTACTGTTATGCAGTAAGTATCGCCTTCAACGCTAAGTCGTTTCACGTACGGCCCAGAAGCTCGGGAGGCGTTAATTCAGAGTTTTGCCGTCGTGTCTAACATCACGATCTGAGGATTTGGAGTCCAAAATCTAAGGGTCCCAAGGCTGTGGGCTGGACCCGTTTCGATTGGAAATTTGGGATCTGAATCTGAGCAAGGATTGCAAGTTACCGTCTGGAGGGGATAATTAGATTGACCTGTCTTGCAATCTATTGTAAACCCATGCTGCCACACGAGCCATTGAGCA